>JASVEL010002709.1:0-87833 GCA_032618575.1 Nicotiana noctiflora
CCTCCGACTACTAAACGGAGCGCTAGTACTCAAAATGACCGATCGGGTCGTCACACTCCATTCAAATTTAACATACTTGGTAATGAACCAAGTTCTTAAGAAAAATATGTGTGACATCTATATTCTTCACGAATAAATCTACTTTGAAAGAGAAGTAGTGAACAGACACACGGTTTATGGGACAAAAAGGCTAAATTATTCATTTATCTACAACTTTCACACATTATTTCTATTATGTTAAATACAACTACAATAATATACAATTTAAATACAAAATTTATACAATATGGCTTTTGTATATTTTATATTGATTTATACATAGTAAAAATAAATTTCATATAACTAATTATATATTATACAACTTATCTACAATTTTCATACATAATTTCTACTTAGTTATATACAAATACAATATCATACAACTTAACTATAATTTTATACAATGTCGTTCAACTTTCATACAATAGTTAAATAAATAAAAGAAAAATATATAAATAACAATTTTGTAAATGTAATGTATATTATGTCTTCTTCTTCTTCGAGTTTTAATCTGAAATTCATGCAAAATCAAGTCTAATCTCCACCAAAATCACTCAAAATTGAGATATAAACTCCAAGTCATATTACCAATTGTTTGCAACAACACTCAATCCAAACAAATAATGATTTTTGGAAACCCAAATTCGAATCAAAGCGTCAAAGCTTTATAATGGTTGTCAATGGTGGAATTGCTGCTCTCTTTTCTTTTGCTTTACATTACAGAAATTAGGGATTGA
The DNA here is from genome assembly GCA_032618575.1 of Nicotiana noctiflora. Classification (NCBI taxonomy): domain Eukaryota; kingdom Viridiplantae; phylum Streptophyta; class Magnoliopsida; order Solanales; family Solanaceae; genus Nicotiana; species Nicotiana noctiflora. Next base: position 777 of record JASVEL010002709.1, read on the forward strand.
GAGATACAGAGAGACGTAGAGAGAATTCTCAATTCTTTGCAACAACATTCAATTTAAATAAATAATATTTTTTTTTTAAATTTGAATTTGAATTCAAAGCTTGAAAACTTTTTAATGGTTATCAATTGTGGAATCATGGGTGGGTGTAAGATACTGGGGAGGGGGCGGGACATGGAGAGAGAAACGTGAGGAAATAGAAAATATGTTAGAGTAATTTTAGGACACTAATTATTATCACTAATTCCTTTAAAATATACACAAGTAATAATTGGATATATAAAATGTAATTATGCTAAAACTTGAATAGGGGAGATAAACAAGACTTAAAGAATGGAATTAGACCCAATGTATAATTGGCCAAAATTCTAATAAATCCTAATACGATCAAATAACTCTTCTTGGCTAAGAGGTCTGCGACCTTGAGAGTTTTGGATCTCCCAGTCGTTGCATCGATGACTTGCATTCACAAATTATAGAGCTATAAGATTCATGGCCGTTGTTGATAAAATTTAATACCTCAGCTGAGTCGGTGCATATTTCCAAAGGCAACAAATTGTTTTCCTTTGCAATTTGAGTGCCTGCATAAGTTATACTCAATCCGTTTTAATTCATGTGAACTTAATTCCTTTTCAATCCGTGTAAAACTATTTATATTTGTAAACAGTTTACCTTTGTACGAAGATTTATAGCATTCAAAAAATCTATTTTCTTAAATTATGTGCCCAGTTAAATAAATTGAAACGAAGGAAGTAATTCTATCAAAATATTAATACTATTTGGGATACCCTTAATAAAGCCAAGTGTCCAATCACTTCTAATACTACGCAAACTCCTCTAATTCTCTCTACACCTGGGTTGCCAAAGGAAGAACCATCAGTATTAAGTTTATAGTTCCCAATTAATGGAGGTTCCCATTTTACATTAATAGTAATCTTAGTAACACTGAATTGATGGGTGCCTTCTTCTAATAAAAAAGATTGTAATTTCTAGCTAACCAAATATGCCATAAACAGAAAGGGATTAGTTCTTTCCAAGATAAAAAGCTATTAATTAAAAGAATTGTTCCTAATTAAATTCCAGGTGAACGTTTAGCTTGAAGAATATGGCTTAAACATCACTTAATTCTTTCTTCAAGTTTTGCCCGGCTAGCTGAACGTTTAGCTTGAAGAATATTATAAATTCTCTGTAGACAAAAAACAAGAAGGTGCAGAATGGAGTAGGAAAACACAGATAGTACAAGGATATCTTTAATTATGACCATAATGTCTTACAGTAAATGAAAGAAACAAGACATGAGAGATGAAAGAAATCCTTTTACCTAGACATAGCTCATTGGAACAAACTGCAATAGACGCGGAGACACAACGATTAAACGACTAAATAAGATTGGCAAACTTTCAACCAAAATGAGACCTACCAAACCTAATTTTGCTAGGCAAGCTCTATAGCTCTCAATATTTCTTAAGCTTTCTTGGAGATGAGATCCTCAATCAAGTCAGCAGCATCTTGAACTGTTGCAATAGTCTGTGCATTCTCTTCTTCCACGGTTATTCCAAATGCTTCCTCAAGTCCCATGACAATCTCAACCTGAACATGAGCAATAATATCAATAACCAAGTCAATTAAGCCCCGCAAAGCAGAATTAACACAATGCATAAATGACAATAGATGCATTCCAAAACACGACTTACACAATATTTTGAACAAGGCTGAGCGTTTTATATAGAGATCCTATAACAGGAGAAATTTGGCTGTGGGAAGAGCATGAATGACCTATTGGAGGTTCAATATTCGACAAGAAAAGAAAACAAGCAGCTAAAGCTGCCCTACTAGAAGGGTAGAATGTCTAAGTTACAGAAAATAAGAGTAAAGCTTGGTATCTCTGGTATAATATGGTTATAAACAGCACTATATCATATTTTAAGTAGTTCAGAACGATCATTTTCAAAATTCAGAGAACGGTATACATATGGAAGTAGCTCGTCGGAGTTACTAAATGAAAGCACACCACTTTACTTTTACATTCCTGTGATACAACATTACCATTAGTGTTCTAAATATGTTAGGTGAATCCCATATTGAGACATTTGTAAAAGTTTCAAGGGCCATTTTGAACAACAGAACATTTCAGGGAATTAGCACAGCAAAAGTTTGTTGTTGAATGAACATACCGTGTCAAGAGAATCAGCACCGAGTGCTGTGAATTTTGACTCTCCATTGACTACTTTATCGTCAGTAAGAGCCAGTTGTTTCTTCACAATTTCACACACTTTGTCAACTGTCTCTGGTTTAGCCTGCACAAATACACTTCTTAATTTTAATAAGTGACACCGGGTTAAGTTAATTTCTAATAAGCGCATATTTCCCTACACCATGTGTCAATGTCAAGTGAGCCGGACAAGACAAAATCAGGAAAGAGGCAACAGCTGTGCTGGTGCTACTGATAATAATGTACTTGGCCTAACTGGTACAAAGTGACTGAACACGGGTTCACATAAATGCTTTCAAATTTTGGTCCACAAAAGTCAGAAGAAAGATGATATTACTCCTTCCCTCCTCTTTCTATAATTAATTTTAAGTAGAAGTGTTAGGTATACAGAATAAATCTTGTCATCTAAGATAGGAGTACTACATTGAGTAAAAGGAAGCAAAGCCTTCATAACCTATGTTACTCGGACTCTTCAAATATGTTGTTGGGTGTGTGTCGGATCCCTCCAAATTCAGTGCATTTTTGGAGGATCCGACACAGGTGCGGCAACACTTTTGGAGCGTCCGAGCAACATAGTTCATAACAACTTATTTGCCAATTGCCAAATACCACGCACTGTAGAATCACTGATCTCCTTTATCAGCTAAACAAAATATAACACTAAACCAACATGCATTACTTGTGATACAAGTAGAAATGTCAATTTTCCAGAAAAAGAATATCCAAACAGCTTGGATTAGAATTTCATTAAAAAGGAAGCGAAGACAATACCGCACAGGAAATGCTGAAGCGACGAGTAGCTGGCTTCAACCTGAGAGAAGGGAAGCTCACTCCTTTAACAGAAATAGAAGAGCCCTTCAAATGCACCTGCACCAAATCAAGGGAACAAACTCAATAGAGTTATATAGCCATGACTGGTTATAAACACAGAGGAAAGTAAAACACACAGATAAAGAGTTGCATAAGTCTAATAAATTGTTTTAGCAAAATAGGTGGAAAATTATGAGAAATCAAACTTCCCATAAGTGGCACCAACAATTCCTTTTCGTGTTACACCGATAGCTTCGGGTAAGCAATTTCATGAAAGCTTTGGTTTTTATATAATTTTATCAGTTGAACATCAAATTAATCAACGAAAGAAACTATCAAACACATCAAAGAAGTTAAAAAGAACATTCACTGTATCCTAGTTCAAAAGATTTATAGTACAAAAAAATGGTGAAGTTGCAAATGAAGATTTTTCCTCGTCAATAGAATCTTTCACAACTACCACATTCTATCATAAATAGATCTAATCTATTAGAAAGACAAAAAAAAAAGAATAAGAGAAACTGCAAGGTCCAAATAAATAGTTTTAAAGAGCTGCAAAATCCAATCTTTTTATCATCTAAAGAATCTCCAAAACAAATTCCCATTATATAACAGTCTATTCCCAAATAAATCGTTAAAACGGACACATAAAAATCAGTAATAAAACAGCAAAATCAAAACTTCTCATCACCAAAATATCCTCCAAACAAGTCACATAACAAGATCCAAACATTTTAAAACACATCAGCAAAAAAATAGTAAAAATAGAATCTTTACCAAAAATTCAAGAAATTCACAAATATAAAGCTACGCAGATAAGATTTCAGACAAAAATAAACAACAAAAAGGTCAAATTGTTGAACGAATGGATCTAAAGAACAGATTTGAGAGTGAAAATAAAGAAAATAGACCTGATTCTGCTTGAAGGAGCAGGAAAGGGAAGAGAGAGCGAAAGAAGCCATTGTTGAATGAATGGATCTAAAGAGAAAATGGATCTGAAGAGAGAAAGTGGCGGAGAATACGAAGAGAGTGAAGAGCTAGATAGAGAGCAAATGGGGAAATAATAAAGGGTGTAGAAGAGTATGGTTCGCTTTTATAGACCCTTTTCTTATGTTGGGTTTTCAGTTGATCATTTCTCTGCTGCTTTGATTGTATCGAAATTTTGGAGTATTTCAGTTCTATGTGGAATTTTTTTTTTGGATTTTCTTATTTCATTAACAATTATTTGAAGGGGTTTCGTTCAAATTTAGGAAGATATTTTTTGCAAAAGAAAATAACTTTTTTATTTTATTGTAACATTTCACGGGTATTCCAAATATAAGCTTTTTTCTATTTCAATGTTTTAAAATAAATTTTAGTGAATTTTAAATTGTAATCACTAATTGAATAAACAGTTTTGCACATAATTTTGTGTAATTTGATTTGAATACACAAACTTATGTACTTCTGTTTTAAAGTCTTTCGATCACATCTGTGGTATAATTACATGTTTGATTATATTCTCTTTAATTGGTTTTTTGAGTTTTTATTTGTGGTTCATAATATTTAATTTTTTAGATATCAAAAAGGAATTAGCTTATCTTTTTCAATGTTGCCCTTAGAGTAAAGACCCAGTATTTGTTATATTGTCAATGAATAAATTAAGGTTAATATGATTAATTTTATTATTAATTAATGTTAAAAGGTAAATTTCTTAATATGTGTGAAAATAGCCAAAAAAAATAATTAAAAATAGACCGGAAGGAGTCCAAAAATATTTTACACATTACTAAACAAATATTAACAAATTAGTGCCAACAAATAGTAAAATTGCAATTGTACACGGAGTATCAAGTTTTCGGCATCGATATCTATAATAGTATCTCTATATAATCATTCATTATAAAATCTAAGTTTTTTTATAACCGATTTTCATGTTATGTTACAATTTATGTCATTTATAATATCACCTTATTATAGCAGTCAAAAAATATTGGAACAAACAAGACTTTTATAAAGAAGTTTGAGGGAATAAATGATGAATCAATTTAATTGTATTTTTTATCAAACAAATAAATAAAGTTCACTACTATCTTTCTTATTGGGAATATCGAAATATTTATATTGAGCTAAAAGGTGCCAATAATTTGGGAAACATCATATTCTCAAATAAATGTTTCCGCCTTAAGATTAACATCGTATTTTCTGCAGTATTTCTTATGCTTTCTTAATATACCTTAATATTTTGTTTTTTTAAAAAAGTAGAATACACTAAGAGATATTCATACTTGTTCCGGTTTGACATCTCAGTTCATGTACTTCATAAAGTTTCATTTAGACACTTGAACTCGATCAAAACTAATATTTTAAACACCTCTGATCATTGACCAAGCTGATGTGGCATAAATATAATTGAGGTGGACAAAATGCTTGGTATACACGCGCATAGTGAGCGTGAAATAGTGGCTAAATCAGAAAATGACAAAAAAAATAAAAAGAGAAAGAAAAAAAAAACATAACTCATATCACCTTCAACCCACCAACCTCTTCCATTTTGGTGTTGGCATCGCGACCTTCTCTCGTTCCACCACCACCATCTCCACCACTACTACCTCTTTCAACTCTTCCATCATCACTCTTAACCTCCCCAAATGTTAGAGTTGTTTTTTAGCCATTTCTTTTGCCGCAACCACCAAGGGCGGATTTACTATGGTTGAAGCGATGTCATCTGACACCGCTTCATCAAATTTTTTTAATTAAATATATATAACTGATACTATGCAAAATAAACACTTTGATACAAATACAATAAAATGACACCATTTCATCGCAATTGGCTAGTTGCTCTAATGGTCTAGCGCCAAAATTCCATGCAAATGGTCCATGGTTCGATTAGTAAGGTACTTTCTGTGTACGCCTCTGGCCACCATTACCAGCTCCACTACGACAGAGAACCGCCTCCTCTTCTCCCTATTTCTCCATCAACTTAGTCCAAATAGGAAAATAAATATACAAAAATCTTATTATTTAAAGTGTTGATATCTATTTTGGATGAATTTTTTAAGTTTTCAAATGGATGAGCTCAACAAGTTTGCTTCTCAAAGGCAATATACCACCAACATAATTTAGACCTTTACAAACATTCTTGTCCACAGATTTCATGGTCTTAAACAATTCAAATCCTCCTTTGATATTTTCTTTTCATTATCCTTAAAGATTAAAGAGTTTAGGCTATCAACAAAATTAGTTGTTGAATTATTACTTTTGGTGCATAATTTGGATTGGTATATTGAGCGAATTTGGGAGTTTTGACTTTTGTAACTTGAAAAAAATAGAGTAGAAAGAGCAGGTTAAATAGAGAAGGAAACTTTGAAGGGTGGAAGAAGTAGCTTATCACCATTTAAGAATTTGTGAGCTTTCAAAGGTGAAAATAGTGCTAAATGGGTAAAAAGCAAAGGGCTGAAAACGTGAAGAGAGAAGAAAAGGTATGCGGTCACTTTTTTTTGGGAAAAAATAAATTGATTTTAAAATTTTATTAGCACTAAATTATGATATGAATGGTATTTATCTAGGTGGATCTGATGTGTCCTCCATATCATGGAGAGTGAACAACATAAATGGTCGGAGGTGTTTAAAATATTAGTTTTGATGGAATTCAAGTGTCTAAATAAAACTTTGTGAAGTTCAATGATCGGGATGCCAAACAAGAACAAGTAGAGGTGTTTCTGAGACTATTCTGCCTTTAAAAAATTGTTGTTACTAAATAAGATATGTTCAAGGCAACTTATTTTTTTGTGCTCTAGTAAATGAATTCCGCGTGAACACCAAATAGATAAGTTTATATCTTGCACACAACTATTTTTATTAGAGAATAAGACATAAACCAGTATTTTCTATATATGAAAGTATAAAGTAATGGGAATTCGACACATCACAGAAATGAAGTGATGAATTAAAATTGTTATTTACAATATTAAAATTGTTGACTTTTTTACTTTTGGAATGTGTATTGAGGTGTTAGTTGAAGGGAAATATTGACACTAACGAGGAGAAATCTATTGCTCTAGCTAGGGGTGTACGGGTCGGTTCGGATTATATAATTACTAAACCAAATTAATTGTGTCTGATTATTAAATTTAAAACCCAAACCAAACCAATAAAAGTCGGGTTTTTCAATTTCGATTTTTCTCGGGGTTTTTCGAGTTTTTTCCGTTAAAATCTTCATAGAATAAACATATAATTTTTGCTCAAAATATTTCTTTAATCCTAGTAAGATACAACTATATAAAGTATTTTCCAAGAAAATAATACAAAGTATGAGATGTGTCATGGCATTATCCTATAATATTTAACAATAAAGACAATAAAATTGTGTAATATAAATATTGCTAATTTAAAAGTCATAATAAAAATAATGGTAAATCTAAAAGTACTAAGTCATGCTAAAATATGTATACTAATACGGGAGTATTAATTACATGACTAAACGCTACAGGAAAAAAAAATAGGTTACACATTTTTATCTAAATTATTGCAAAAAAAAAAAAAATAGATATTCAATATATTCTCGTTCGTAGTATTGAATTGAATGCCTTTTGTTAGCATTAGTATTGATTTAATTTTGATTTGGGCTTTTGTTAGTATTATTTAATTTACTAATATTAATGGCTATAAACTGTTTTTGCATCTAAACCTTTCAAAACTGGAGGTGCCCTGGTTTACGGTCAACACGGGACTTATACGTTTCCACCTTCTTATCATTGTCCTCAATCTCCTTTCCCCCGGACTCAATCCTCTTGGTGAGCTCTTCGAGCATCCTCATAATAGTGGGGTCAATCCCCGAGTCATTTTCGTTCGACCTCTCTGGTGCCGGTTCAGCACGCCGAGTGTTTTCTAGATCAGCTACACTCGGAGTTTTATTCTGACTTTGATGTTGAGAGATGGCAATCTACCGAGCTTGTAGCATCTCGAATTTCACTTGGAGGTTGATTCCCCGATCTCCTATACCTGGTGTTCCTTGGCCCCCAGATCGGGCTTCCATACGTACACTTCATCCGTGGTCTGCGCCTAAATCTGCATTTAAAACAATGTGCAAACTAACATCAACTTGTTCCAGATTTGGCAGTTCCCAAGGGTTTCTTGGTGGTACACTGACCCCTGCATTGTTATTTTTTCCATGAAATCCAAGACCTTCATTGTCATGAACAGGTGTATTTTGTGAGTTTGACATGTTTATTCCTGAGAATCAGAAAATCTTAACATAAAAACTGTAAAATAACGTGTGTAACGATAATCAATAAAGAAATAATCACTATTATCTTTAGCTCCATGGTGGGCGCCAAACTGTTTATCTAAAATTTATGAGTAACAATCAAACTTAATTTATGATTTTAAAGATATGTGATTTAGTTCAATACCAATTAATAATCAAGAAATATGAAGTAGAAATGAAAGAAATAAGTGAATCAAATCATGTTATTGAGTAGTGGTAACCTCGAGCTTAGTGACCTCGAGATGAACTAAGAACAATAAATATAAAGGACAATTCTAATGAACAGTAAGAGAGAAAAGTAAGATAGTATATTTTTTCCAATGATGAGATGATGTTACAAATGATTGTGGTCTGTTTATGTAATAGAGGAACCCTAAATAAGGTATATTTTTATTTATAGTAAGGAATATTCTTGATACAGTTGTCTAACCGCCTAGTACAGAAACATACAATTCTATTCGAGGATTTGCGCCATAATCTTGGGAACGTGGCCGGAATCTAACTCATTTTGTTAGATATCCATAATGGTACAATTTCAGGGTTGAGCATATTCGGTCTTAGTGTACATCCTGCTTCAATCTTCGGGCATTGCATTCTGTCGTCGAGCTCGGATCTAGTCCCTCGAGGTCGAACTCGACCTTGCCTGAACTCGGGCTCAATATGACCTCTCGAGTCTATAGATCAGAGGAATACAATTTCGACCGTATATGTTTGACTTTCTTTAGTAAAAACCAAACCAATCCAATTATGGTCGAGTTTTTTTCCAACGCCAAACCAAATCAAACCAAACCATAGTCTTATTTTTTTTTCGATTTGACTCAGCTACCGGGTTGGTGCGATTTATCGGTTTCATTTGTATGACACATTATTTTTTATCTCTCGTGTATGACACATCATTTTTGAACATTTTTATGTCATTTCTTTTCTTTTTTAAATTATTCGGTATTTACTTGTTTCATTAATTTAAATTTACGTCGTATGACCTATAAGGAAAATTGCCCCATACTCTGAACTTTCTTCATTTTTAGGGATCAAATCCGAATTTAGTGATTAATGGTGAAAAGACTCTATACGTTTTTGTCAAATTACTCCATAGTATAATAGCTAGAGTTTATGCTCAAGTTTGCCCGAAAACTTTTCTTTTTCTTTATCCTGCACACAAACTCTCCTTCCCCTCCCTCCCAACCAACCAGCACCACCACATCCTAGGGAGGGGAAAATATAAATATGATCAGTTTGCTTCATTATTTAACAACGTCGGTAACTTTTGTTTAATTGTATTGGTTGAAAAATAATTTTTCAATTGTCTTCTGAAACCCCCAAAAACAAGTATTTAAAAAAATTGAAGCAACAGTAACAGTAAGATGGGCAATGTAAAAAGTACTAACTAATAACAAGAAAGGTCATCGTAATATTTAAAGAAATATTTTCAATATTTTTTTTACTCTCGGAAAAAAATTCTTGGCCATATATACAACTACATTTCTTTCTTTTCTTATGTATAGACATTAGTCATTAGGTATCCAAACCTACTAGCATAATTAATTTGTCATTGAAAATTTATAGACCTATATTCTTTTCAAGTTGTAGGTATGAAGGAATTAGCTAACTGTCTAACTGTGCACTAACGACCTAATCTATATTAGCTATATTAGTTAGTGAAATGTGATTAATTATTAGTTAATTATGAATAATGGAGGTTATTTACACAGCTGGAACCAGCTAGCAACTTGTATATACATATAAGTATAGCTAGCTCATTTGTACCACTGTTCCATTGATAATGAACAAAAAAATCCCCAAATTTTGCATGTGTTTTCCTTCTATCTTATGCTTGCTTTGCTTCAATGTCAGCTAGGATCTTAGCGAGTTTCTTCAAGGTATCAGAGCAAGGCTTTGTCAGTAAGGTCTAGGGATTGTTCTTCGCGAATTGAAGACGATCGAGAGACTCATTGACAATTTTGTAAGACAATATTTTCTGATCTGCATTGTAGCGAGCCCTAGATTCAATTGATCAATTCTATTTTAGATTAGCGATTATTCATCTCATCTACAAGTTCACTGAATTTTCTACTGCATAACCAAGGCGATTGAGGATGTATCTAACTTAGGAACCTCTATTATTCCAACTTCAGTGGTGATTGATCATAATCATCCTTTGTATCTTCATCCTTTGGATGCCCCTAAGCCCTTATCAGTTGGTATTCAACTTATAGAGATGAAAAATTACACTTTGTAGGATCGAGCAATGAGAGTTGCACTCCTAGGAAGAATTAAGCTGGGTTATATTGATGGCACAATCAATATGGATACTTTGGACCAGCTTTAGGGGGTGTAATGCAATAGTAATCTCGTGGCTTACTGGAAATGTGAGCAAAGAATTGCTAATTGGAATTCTGTTTCATTCTAATGTGCTCTTGGTTTGGAAGGAATTACTAGAGAGATTCAACTAAGTGAATGAATCACATTTGTATTCTCTTCACAAGGAGATCTTTACTTTGACACAAGGAACGTTATCTGTGTTAGTGTATTATTCGAGGTTAAAGAATTTATGGGATGAATATGATTCGATGATGTCACCTCCTTCATGTGACTGTGAGAAATTAGAGGATTTTGTAGTGCATTTGTAGTATCAGCGCCTATTACAATTTTTAATGGGAGTAAATAAGGTTATAGTCAGGCAATGAGTCAAATTTTAATAAAATCTAAGGTGATTAATGTGAACCAAGCGTATGCCTTGATTGTCTAGGATGAGAGCCAAAAACTTTTGGCAGTAAGTAGCTATGTTACAACTGAAACCATGGAATCAGCTGCACTATTCACAACCAGAAATAATGTGCCTAAGCAGAAGAGAAGTTGGGTGTAGAATGTGACTATTGTCATGGAAAGAGTCACACAAGACATGGATGTTTGAAGATGATGCATTGTAGCTACTGCAACAAGAGGGTCATCTTAGGAAAAATTGTTACAAGCTAATTGGATATCCTGCAGGTTTTAAGTCCAAGTTAATGTGGTTGATGGACATTCTATGCAGTCCGAGAATAGTGCAACCAATCAAGAAAACATCAATTCTTCTAACATTGATGCTCCAATGATCATATAGGAACAATACGATATGCTGATCAACATGCCCAGCAAGGCTTCCACATCTGAAACAAGTGCGAATCTGGAAGGTAAGTGTTTCCTTGTCAAATATAATGCAGAATATTGGATAGTGGACATGGGAGCTACAAATCACGTGACAGGGAATGGACGTTTGTTGTTGGATAATGGTAAAGTAGGAAGTGCTGGAAATGTGCAAGTGCCCACATGAGCGTCTGTTAAAGTAACCAAGATAGGAAACAGTCCTTTGGGAGGAGGTGACTTAAGGACGTGCTTTGTGTGCCACGTTTTAAGTTCAATCTATTATAGTGTCTAAATTGACCTAGGAGCTGAATTGTTGTGCAATGTTTTTTCTGGAACACTTTATATTTCAGGATCTTTGCACTGGGAAAGTGAAGGAAATTGGTAGTAGAGAAGAAGATTTGTGATACTGAGAACATATCATAAGGAAGCTGGAATAAATGGGGCAAAAGCTATGACAGTAGAGCAGATGAATTAACCTGAGATTTGGCACAGGAGATTAGGCCATGTGCCCATGGCAGTTATTAGAAAAATTCCTAGTTTTAGAAATAAAGATGTTTTTCAATTACATCATTGTGATGTGTGTCCATTGTTGTCATTCCTCAAACCTAGGCCTAGACGTAGTATGACACTCGGTGTCTGACTACATGTGATCGAGCGAACCAACTAGCTGGCTGAATCAACATGGGGTATCATAACATACTAAATGCAGAAAACAAACACATGTTGATATGCTGAAAGTCTGGATGATATAAATCAAAGTGTGGAAATACTGATACAATTCTGAAATATATTTGTAGCCAACATAGATTAACATGAAAAGCATTTGACTTTGTCTGACTATTACTCTAGTCTATGAAGCCTCTATTGAAGTACTGAAAATACTGAATGTCTAAAAATACTGAAGACTATAGTAATGACAATGCCCCAAAAGAAGTTGGAATCACGAAATAGCTGGTACAAGAATCCTAGCACTCTGAATTATCAACCTGTAAATCATTACATGCATCATGAGATGCAGGACACAAGAAAAAGGGACGTCAATGCATTTGAATTGTAGTGGTATGTAAAGCAACTGAAAGAAAGAAATAAAAATGCTGAAGTTGAAACTAAGATGATAATTGAAATGATAACTATTGAAATTGAAACTGAAGTGAGAACTTGTAGCTGAACTCATAACTGAAAAGATAACTAATAACTGATAACTGATAACTGAACTGATAACTGAAAAGATAACAGATAACTGAACTAAATAAAGGAAGTAAGGATATGAATGTGAGCACATGATTTTTGCACCAGGCAAATAATTCCAAAATTAAAATAAATATGTTTTTGAGTGCAATTACTTGTTTTGCTTGAAATTAGTTATATTTTTGTGTATTTGAATAAGTAAGAAATTAGAAAAATAAAAATAAAAATAGTAGTAATTAGTTTGTTAGTTTAGTTAATTAGAAAATTAGCAAAATAGCCTAGATAGTAGAAATTAGGGAAAAATAGCAGAAAATTACCAAAAAATACTAGGAAATTAGAGTAGGTAGTAAATTAGGATTTATAATTTTTCATAAAAGAAAAGAAAAAAAAATAATAAAAGAAAATACATAAAAATCATTAATATCAGAAAAATACAAAAAAATAGGAAGGTTTAATAAGATTGGGCCATTTTGGACTTAAATCAGACGGCCCAATCCTTAAGCCCAAACAGACCTGGTCCAAAGGCTGTAAGCGGAGATGATCTCAGCCGTTCGTCTCCTCAAATCAACGGCTGAGAAATAATGTTTGAGTTATAAGGGAGTTAATTAATGCTGAGATTTAATCTCAGCCGTTCATTCTATGTGATCCAACGATCAGAGACCTTGGCTTCATAAGGTTCAAACGACGCCGTTTTTGTAACGTGCGTGTGAGCCGTTGATCTCCTTCATTTGGACGGCTCAGATTATCTCGGACACTTGGCCTATATAAGGCTTTGGTCCGAGAACTTTTGCCATTTTTGCAAAACCCTAAAGACAGCCGCCCTTGACCCCTCTCTCACTTCGTCTCCTTCATCATCAGCAGCCATGGCGGCCACCACTCCTACGGTGGTCGCCGGCTTGTCTTCATCCCTTCCCCCTTCTTCCATGTTCTTCTTCACTCAAAACACACCCAAGAACCCAGAAAAAACCCTTGCTCTTCAAAACCCCGGTCACCGGAGTTACACCGGTGACCACCCAAACAATGAACCACTGCCTAAAACTAATGCCAATCTCTTCCTCCTTTCATGATCTATCCACTCATACCACTGGTCACCCTCGAATCAAACCGGAACGCCTCGAATATCCCGAAGAAGGTCGTCGGAACCCTAACTCCGGCGACCCCAAATCCAACCTCAATCAAGACCTCACCTTTACCACCCCCTGAACACCCTCTTGCAACTCAAATCAAAAAAGGCCTCGTCTTTAGGCCTGAAAGAAGAATCGGAAAAGATTGAAAAATCTGGAAAAGAATAAAGAGAAAAGAGAAACAAGAAGAAGGCCTAGGAGAGTCTTAGAGAATAAAAGGAGAAGAAAAAGGATAGGAAGCTCGGGGGACAGGCCCCGCGAGTTAAGTCCCTTTCCTTTTGTGCCTAGTTTCTTTTTCCTTTGCTTCTTCTGCATGTTTTGTGTTTTTGCATGATTCCTATGCCTTCTTTGATTGTGTGTCTCACATGTTAGTCATAGGATTTTTATTTGCTTCTCTTTTTGTTTCTGTTTAATACTTTTGTCCTCGATTTGGTTCTGTTTAGTTATGTTCTCTAGTTCGACTTTTCTGTGCTGTTTCTCTCCAATGATTGTTATCCCTGCTGTATTTCGTAGTTGATTTGCATATTAGTTTTAGGTTCTCTATTTCTCTGCTTACCAGTTACTCTTTTCTTTTCAGTTCCTTCGCATGATAAGTATCAATTAGTCTTGTTGATATTCTGTTCTTTTTCTTTATTTCATTATTGTTTTAATATGCCCTGTATATCTTTGCCTTGCATGTTCTGATTGATTTGCGTCTCATATGTTAGTTGTAAGGCTATTCTTGGTTCTCTTTTGGTGATTCTGTTGTTATCTCGATCCTATGCTTCTCATGCTAGTCTAGGACCCTTTTTGCTTATCTTCTCATGCTGTGAGTCCATGTTTAGTTTTCTGTGACCACACTGATTTCTTAACTTATTCATCTCCTATGCGTCCCTGTGTTCTTTAGGGTCTGTTAATGATAGGACTGGGCCTCTTTTAGCTTTCATGGTGTAGCTTTCTTCTCTTTTCACACTAAGTTGTTTTGAAGCACCCTGATTGAACTCTCCTATTTTCTTCAATATATCCTTCTCTTCTTCATCTTCATGATCATTAAGACTAGGCTTAGTACTTGAAAAGGGATTTTGATTGCCATGCTTAGTCCATTGCTCTCCTGTTTAAAATAAGTCCTATTTTATTCCCTTGTTGACTGTTTTCTGAGAGTTTTAGTGTCTATGTGTCTATACCCATGAATGCTAAGTGTTTTGGGGTTCTTTCCAGTATGTCACTTAACATGAATTGATTGTGGCTAAGCCTATTTGATCTTAATTGACACTTTGCCATGTGAGATTGAGTTTGTGAGTCTGACTGATTAAAACTCAACATTATCTATTCTTTCTTCTGAATTTTGATTAGTTGATAAACATTGTTTGGTTTCATATGGTTATGTGTATAATTATATGTTGAAATGGCTAAAACTGCAATAGTTCCTTGTCAATTGAACACTGTTAATGCTTTCATGCTTAGGTGAATTGGTTATAGCTGCTAGTGCTAAGTCTCATTAATTAGTTAGTTTTTAAATAGGAATTAGCAGAAAATGAACAAAATAGGCTACAAGTTTAATAATTGGCCTAAGAATGGTCAACCTTGCAAAGGGTTGACCAATTCTGTGAGCCCTAACACACAGCTCTCTGTTTAACAGTGGCTGGTTGTGCAAAGGGCTATGTCTGCAAATGCAGACTAGCCCAGGCTCTATATTGAGCCCCGAACAGCAAAGTGGCCAAACCTGTAAAGGTTTTGGGCCTAGCTGTTCAGTATATGGCTTTAATAGCCCAAGCTAAGTCTCAACTTGAGACTGGCTAACTTTTAAATAGGTTAAGCATAATAACAAAACAGGCTATGCCTGCAAGTAGCTTTAATTAGGAATAAATGGGTCTTAATTGACTGAATTAACTTAAAAGTGGCTAAAATTGAAATAGTTCTTAGAAATAAATCTGGCCAACCCTTAAATACTAATACCAGGGCTGGCTATTAGTTAAATAGGTTCAAATCAAGCTGAAATCTGCCCTAGGTAAGTTAGTAAATCAGCAGTGCTCTTAGGGGCACAATTGGGTATTGAAAAAGGTAAAATAGTAACTAGTAAGAACTTAGGAGGGTAATAGGGACATTCATGCTCCCGATTTCTGCAATTTTGCAGAGATTTAGGGGTATAATGGTCTCCTAAAAATGGGAAATCTGTAAAAATCTCAAACCCCTAAGGTTATACTAGTAAAAGGCCCTAAAAGGAATCTTTTGGAACCTTCCAGCACATGCTGGAAGGGTTTTAGTAACTGAAAATGGGACTAAAGTGTAGAATAAGTAATTTTAGGAGGGGGGAAGTGGGATTAATCCCATACTTCCTCCCCAAGTAATCAGCCCTAAAGGTTAGCTATAAATACACCTTCAAAGAGCTGAAAAAGGGGATTCCACTGGATAACAAATCTGAGAAAATACATTTGGGTTCCAACATTGAGTAATCTGAAATTGATACTTAGGCTGATCTTTGATAAGAAATACTAGGGAAAACATAGCAATTTGGTAGTAATCATTCTGGAAATTCCGGGTGTGGAAAGCTTGTGGATTTAATCTGTTTTTCTGGGATTCCTTGTTCGATTATCTGCTGGGTTTCTCTCATATTGGTGCTTTTGTGTTGCTGTGTTGCTGTGCCTATTCCATCACTGTTGCATTGCCTTGATTGACTCCTTGCTGTTACTTACTTGTCTATCCCTAGAACTCATTGGATCTTTTGCTGAACCAGGTACATTATCCTTTCGCTCAAAGATGTAATGCTGACTTGTTGAAATAAAAATGAAGCTCTGGATTTGAATCTAGGCTGTTGTGGAGTTGTATTTCCATTATATTAGTCTAAGTTTGTAGATAGTCCATTGTAGTAGTATGTAGTAGCTGAAGAACAAAGACAAACGGAAACTATGTAATAGTTAGTAGTAGTGGTAGTGTAGTAATATGAATTAGAACCTCACCTAGTTAATTAGGTAATGACATTAAAACATAAGTTAATTAGTGATATCTGCAACATTAATAATCTGGTAATAAGGTCATGGTAAAATCAGTAGTATGAGCGTTTCTCAAAAATCACGTAGATGCTTAGGATCATTGTAATTAAGTAATTGGAACGTTTAAATTCTGCTTGAATAGTTCAATTAATTCTAAGGGTCAAAGTCCAATTATGAATACTCAATAGAGGAAATGATTAGATATTGAAGTGGTTCAAGTAGGATGAATTGAGGGTGATGAATGGTTTAGTCTTCAACAATTTATAGTCAATCAGTTTAATTACTCTTTGATTTTCTTATAATAGACAGTCTTCTTAGAATTATTTTTAACCCTTAAACGGTAATTAGCATAACTCTAGTGATAAACATTGTGCAAATTTCCTTAGTGTAATAATCTGGTAATATGGCTAGTAATTAGATCAATAGAAGTGTAGGAAAAAGTAGCTTGTTAATTTGGTTCTCCTAATAAGTTGTAACCATAGAATATCCTGTACAATAGCTCTGCTCTTTCAATGAATAAAAATCAATCTGATTTCGATTCCTAAATCCTGTTGATTAGCGTTTTATAGTTCTTTGCATTTACTGCTATTTCGTATTACGTTTTATCAGTTTTTGGCTCATTATGCAAACTATCTCTAAACTCCAATGTGAAGTTAATAAGACAGCAAGCTTAAGCCCAAAACAACCTGGAGACTGCCTGGGCCTTAAAGGCCTGGACCAATGCTGATCCATGCTAAGCGAAACGAAAAGAAGACCAGGCCCAATAAGTAATAAGAATTCGACGGGCCCGGATTACTATAGAATTAGTATTACGATTGAGGAAAGAACAAGTATAGAAAATGTAGTCAAATACAAGTATTGAAACCTTTAATAAAAATTGGGACAAGCCTCGCCCGAATAACACCGGGGCCCCCATTTAGTAATGATATGAACGCAAATAGACTCGGGAAAGCTAATAGCCAATTCCATAGCTTCTCCCAAAAGATTTAAAAGCCGATAGACGTTACTTTAGGGCACGATTTTAATATACCTTCCTATGAACGAGTGTGCACTTGGTGCGACTCAAATCCAAATCTCGGCAAAGCCGAAATACTCCAAAAGTCATAGGCGTACTGGTTGCGGTATGACTCGAGGTGTGTTTCCGCGATGTCGCAAATTCCTAAAAATAAAATTCAACGTAAAAGCACATCATGTTGTTAAAATCTTATAATTGAGTCAAACAAAAGTCAAGAACGACAGTGGAGCGACCGTGCTAAAACCACGGAATCCGGGAGTGCCTAACACCTTCTCCCGGGTTAACAGAGTTCCTTATCCGGACCTCTGCTTCGCAGACATTTCAAAGAGTCAAAATTCCTCGGATTCGGGATTAACCGGTGACTTGGGACACCATTGTCATTCCCAAGTGGCGACTCTGATTAATCTCTAATGAAATCCCGAACCGATTGTCCTTAAATTGGAAAAACTCCTTCCCTTACGTTATTTTATCCGTCTCGGGTAATTGAACGTCGGGGTATACCCTACAAGTGTATTTTATACACTTTACGCATGTTGGGGTAGTAAAAAGGGAGGTGTGACAGCTCTGGCGACTCTGCTGGGGACCCAACCCTGAATTTCGATTTCAGGGTTTAAGAACTCGAGCTCCTTAGAACTGCCGTTCGCGTTTTTATTTGACTTCATTATATGATTGGAATAACATGCTAGGTGCTTTATCGCTTTGATATTATGTGAATTGTATATAAAATTGTGCCGAAAACCCTTCTCTCTTCTTCCCCGGGGATGTGCTTACTGGTTGAGACTCCCCTTTCTGTTAAAAGTCACCCTAAATTAAGAAAACAGAGGCCGGATAAGTTACAAAGCCGATTGACTCCGCGAGTCACCGGTACGTAGCCCCCTCCTCGATTCGAGTTGTCCGCTCGGGTACACGGTCTAGCAATCCATGAAACCGTAAGATTTTGAACATAGGTCTAGGACGATTATTTGCATCATGTCTGACTTAGGGGACTCAACACAGGGATTGGGTCCGTCTAGGACAGGTGACCCGGTATTGAAAAGACCGAGCATGTTATGTGTTGCATTTTATTGTCCTTGATCGTTATGCGGACCGGTGAAAATCCCGAGATTGGAAAAATTGTTGAAAAAAAAGAGAGAGAGGAAAATAATGATTTGTAGAAAATAGGTACATGAAAAAATTGAAAATTTGAAAAAAAAATAGGTGGAACATTTTTGAAATAATTGGTCAAATAATCTGACCGAACTACGCAAGTTTGATTCTCGCCATTAGGTGGGATACGTAGGCAACCCTTAAACGGGTCCAACCACACTTTTAGAAAAAGACCAAAAAGATTTTCTTTTTTAAATAATCGAGGTGATTGCTATTTTCGGAAACGGCCGAATGTTCCGAAAGGACGACGGAAGGCTGTTTTTGCAAAAATGGCCACTTCGAAAGTCATTTTTCATTTTCTTTTATTCAAAAATTGAAAAAGATTTTTACTTTTCTAAATAAAATCACCTTAATAAATGTGCAGGACGAGCACGATGATGAATGAACAATTTTCCCTAAATAAAATCCCTTTGGAGCTGAGGTTATGGTGGCAGGACATGGGATCCGATGGTCAAGATTGGGTCAAAAAGTACTTGAAAGGCCTTACGGGGTTACTCGAAATAGTTCCTCGAGGTGATGTAATTAGAGCGTTGGTCTCGTTTTGGGATTCGGCACACAACGTATTTCATTTCCCAGATTTTGAGCTTACCCCTACTTTGGAAGAGATTGCCTTCTACATTGGGAAGACCGAGGTTCCGCTGAAAGGAAAATACCCGGTATCTCCGAGAATGGTGACGGTACATCGTTTCCTCGACTCTTTGAAAATCGCTCGGAATGTTCATAATGAAGATCTTGCCAATGGATTTTGTTCTTTAAGCTTCATCTACAACAGGTTTGGACACGTTGGGGGTTTCAACGACCCAACCAACAAATTATGCTGTAAGTCCAACCGGGCGAAATGGGAAGAACACCGGAGGTTCGCATTTTTGGTGGCATTTCTTGGAGTTGTTGTATTCCCAAGGAAAGATGGCCATATCAATATAAAAGTCGCCGGGGTAGCTACCACACTGATAGTGCAAGAAAACTGTACTTTGGCCCCAATGATTGTTGCGGATATCTATCGAGCTCTGACCGCGTGCAAAGCGGGGGCTACTTTCTTCGAAGGGTGTAACTTGATCTTGCAAATCTGGCTAATTGAGCATCTGTGCCACCACCCTTCATTCTCGAGCTATGGTTCGACCGATCGGACATGTTTGGAAGAGTTCAATGCGAGGACAAAAGAAGTAAAGTTGCCCGAGGGAGTCCAAGGCTGGATTGTGTATTTTCGATCACTAACCGACGGTCAAATTGATTGGACGTATGACTGGTTACCTCTTGACGAGGTAATATACATGCCAACGGAGGGATCGCCGTTTTTGATCATGGGTTTGAAGAGTATACAACCTTATGCTCCATACAGAGCTTTGCGACAGTTGGGTCGGTGTCAGATTATTCCGAGGGATGGAGACCTCAGTGTGCAAGCTGTGGAGATTGGTCCGGACGGGCAATTCCCGGAAGCAAAAATCCGGCAAATCTGGAATGAGTGCCAAAATCTGAAGATTGATACTTGTGTGCCGAATAGAGCAAAGGGGGAGATATCACCTGGATACTCCACATGGTACCGACGAGGGGTTGAACACGAACGTCTTTCAAAGAGACCTCACTTGCAAGACCTGATAGAGCAATCCGAGGAAAATCTGAAATGGGCGGCCAAGGAAAAGGAATATAAGGCAAAGATCAGTATGTTGGAAGATAAACTGAGAAATCTTCATTTCGAAAGCGGCTTACAAGCAGCATCCGATGAAGGGGAAAAGAAACAGTTGAAAAAAGAAAATGATATGTTGAAGGCTCAAATAGCTCAAATGAAAATTGCATCCGAGACTCCAGTCCGTTCAGCCCGGGATGAAAAGTTAATTGAGATTCTCCGGCGAAAAGTGAATGACTACAGCTTTGATTTGGACGTAGCTGAAAAAGAATTAGCCAAGGCTCGGAAGCAAATGGACAAAGACGCCGAGGAAAGAGCCAAGTTGGTCCGGCAGCTACAAGGCAAGCATGATGTTGAAATAGCTCAGCTTAGAAAGAAAATAATCTCAACCACGGCCAAGAGCAACAAGATTATCAAAGATCTTGAGGAAGAAAGAGAATATTGCTACACGACCATGGCTAGATTAAAATTGGAGCTACAACAGGTGCAAAAGGACAACCAACATGTCTTGGACGCTCGCAATCAGCAAATAAGCCGTCTATTGCAAGAAAAAGGGGTCATCAGAGAAAAGATTGTTCGCATCGCCCAGTATATCACCCGAAAGACTCAGCTTTGTGAAGATATGACTCGGAGGACTTTTGTTTCTGCAGTGAAGTATTTTGTACAACAAGTCATGGCCGACCTGGATAGGCTTCAAAGGGGTTTAGCATATAGGCACGCGGCAAGGCCGAACGATGCCTCGCGGGCACTAGGTGCATTAATGTACTCTTAGGTCATGCATCGTCTTTTATTTTTCTTTTTCTTAAACATCACTTTGTAATCAAGGTTTTGAATTATCAATGAGAAAACAAAGTGTTGTTACCAATTCTTTTACTTTATGTCATTTCCTTCATATCCGCTAGGCAAATAAATAGGAGCGTGATTATGAAAACGGCAAGAAAAAAAAAAAGAGAAAAAGCAAGAAAAGAAAAAGAAAAAAAAAGCAAGAAAAGAGAAAAAAGCAAAAAGAAAAGAAAAGAAGAAAAGAAAGAAAGAAAACAAAAGAGCGGGAAAAGAAAGAAGATGATTAAAGTGAGCAGCGGCCGGGATGATGCATAACGATTCGAGGAAATGTATTTGCTTTTAAAGTCGTTGCGTCTTATTAAGCGCTAACAACTAACGAGTGTTGATGTTTGTGAGTCCAGATTTTCTAGGCAACTGGCATACTGGCTACCCACTCATACAACACCAGATCCAAAAAGATGACAAAGGCTGTATCCCAGGAGATCGAGGCAACCATTGTAGACCCCGCTCACGAAGAAGAGATCGTGGATGTGGCAGGGATGAAAGAAGAAAAGTACAAGCTAAGACAGCAGATGGCTGAAATGTACCAGGCTTGGTCGAGAGGTCAACCACTACCAGCCTACCCTGCTAACCCTGCATATGTCCCTCCAGCCAATCCTAACCCCGAGCCACCAACACCGAACTCATCATCCACCTACCCCGATTACCCTCACTACTATGCTTCCACCTCCCAGATACCACCACCTCCAGCCAAGCAAACACCACCTCAGGTTCCACAAGTTGCTCCTGTATATGTGGCACCTCCGCCCGCTGTTATCCACAAATCCTCTAGCGAACCAATGTTTCATATCCAGGATTCTCACTACTACCCCCCGGAGCCTACCTTCAGACAACACGAGTCTCACGCTCCCATGATAGAAGCTAGTGCCGGGCAGGAGGAGATGGCTCGAAAGGTGAAGAGTCTTGAGAATGCTTTCCGCAATATGCAAGGGCTGGGAGGGCAAGTAAGTGTAGCCTACAAAGACCTGTGTTTGTTCCCCGAGGTGCAGCTTCCTGCAAGATTTAAGTTGCCCAAGTTCGACATGTACAACGGACACGGGGATCCGGTAGCTCATCTAAGAGGATATTGTAGCAAGATGAGAGGCGCGGGAGGTAGAGATGAATTGTTGATGGCGTACTTTAGCCAAAGTTTGAGTGGATCAGCGCTGGAATGGTATACTCGACAGGACCATACGAGATGGTTCGTTTGGGATGATTTAGCACAAGCTTTTGCCAGTCATTTTCAGTACAATCTGGAGATCATACCCGACAGGTTATCCCTTACCAAGCTGGAGAAAAAGCCAGGAGAGAGCTTTAGAGAATACGGTTTTAGATGGAGGAAACAGGCCGCTAGAGTGGATCCGCCAATGAAAGAAGGTGAGATGGTGGACTATTTTTTGCAAGCTTTGGATCCAACCTACTACGGCCATCTAGTGTCTGCAATCGGGAAAAGTTTCAACGAAGTTGTGAAAATGGGAAGTTTTGTAGAAGAGGGTTTGAAGACAAACAAGATTATGAGTTTTTCGGCTATCAAAGCCACCAATCAAGCTATACAGAGTGGAAGTGGAGGAGTGATGGGAAAGAAGAAGAAAGAAGAAGTATCAACCATTGAAAGCAGGTCATGGAGTCGCAACCCACATTATAACCCACCCAGACCTTACCACCAACACCCACCAAGCCCGTCAACCCCATATAATCCACCACCACCATCTTACCCGCCAAATCCCTACAATGCACCAAGCCCATATAACCCACCACCACCACCATACCCACCGACTGTACCACATTACCATCACCCTCAAACCCAAGCTTATCCACCACCACCACCCCACGTGTGGAGAGCTCAAGCTCCACACAATGTGTACCATACCCAAAGCACATACCCAACCCCTAAACCTTACCAAAACCAGAATAGACCCAGGCCGGACGCCTGATTGGAGAAACAAAGCAAGAAGAACATTCACTCCTCTCGGAGAGTCATATACCAATCTTTTCCACAGGTTGAAAGAATTGGGGATGGTGAGACCAATCGCACCAAAAAATCCGAACCCACCCCCGAAAAATCTTGATTCTTCTGTCAGATGTGAATATTGTTCAGGAACGTTGGGCCACGATACCGAGAAGTGTTGGCAATTAAAGAATGCCATTCAAGATCTTATCGATGAGAGGAGAATTGAAGTGCAGGCTCCCGAGGCCCCAAACATTACCCAGAATCCATTGCCGAATCATCACGAAACAAATATGATAGAACTGGTGCAGGGTGATGGCAATCAAAAACCATCTCAGGCCGTCATGATGATAAAGTCGAGTGACAAGGTAGAGAAAGAAATTGTGAAAGAGGAAGTAATTGCTGAGAAACCAAAGCCAGTAGTGATGGGAAGTCTAAAAGTGGTAGTGCCAGGTGCAAAGACAATTGTGACTGTGAAGGGTGCAAGTGCAGAGCCAGTGATCATAAAACCAGTAGTGCAAATGCCAGTGGTGAATACAAAGACTGTGCCTTGGAACTATAACAAGGTAGCAGTAGTTTACAAGGGAAAGGAGATTTCTGGTGAAATTAATGAAACGCATGGACTCACACGATCTGGAAGGTGTTTTGCTCCAGAGGAACTGAGAAAGATGAAAGCGGTGAAAGAAAGTCAATTGAAAAAGCCAGTGTCGGAGGAGGAAGCAGAAGAATTTCTTAAGAAAATGAAGTCGCAAGAATACTCAGTGGTTGAACAGCTAAGAAAAACCCCGGCCCAGATTTCTTTGTTATCTTTGTTGATACATTCAGAAGAGCATCGGAAGGCTCTTATGAAGATTCTAAATGAAGCTCATGTTCCGGAGAAGATTTCAGTGTGTCACTTGGAAAAGATCACTAGCAAAATTTTCGAGTCTAACAGGATCACCTTTTCTGATAGGGAGTTGCCGGTGGAAGGAACTGAACACAATAAAGCATTGTACCTCACAGTAAAGAGTGAAGAATCAGTCGTGACCAGGGTACTGATTGACAATGGATCGAGTGCCAATATTTGCCCGCTGTCAACCTTAGGAAAGCTGAACATTAGCCCGGACAGGATCCGGAGGAACAATATCAATGTGAGAGGGTTTGACGGCGGAGGTAAGAACACACTCGGAGATATTATTTTGGAAGTGACCATCGGTCCCGTTGATTTTACGATGGAATTCCAGGTGCTTGATATTGCCGTATCATATAACTTGCTGTTAGGTCGCCCCTGGATTCATGCAGCTAAGGCAGTACCATCTTCTCTACACCAGATGGTCAAGTTTGAATGGGAGCAGCAAGAGATTGTTGTACACGGAGAGGAAAATGCTTGTAATGTGGTAGCACCTTTTGACGGTATGATGGGGATCGGGGTCCTTGGGTCTACCAAGTGACGGATGTTGTAGAAGTGAACAAAGTTGCTGAAGGAGAAAAGTTACCAACCCCGATGGTGGCACCAACTGCTATAATGGTGGCCAGAGAAATGCTGAAAAATGGATTCACACCGGGGAGGGGATTAGGCAAAACACTGCAGGGAGTCACTCAACCAGTTCAGCTTCCGGAGAATAAAGGTACATTCGGCTTAGGGTTCAAACCCACCTTTGCCGATATCCAAAGAGCCTCTAAAGCCAAGAGAAACTGGACCTTGCCCAAACCCATACCCAAATTATCCGACATTTTTATCAGGCCTGGTACAAAATATCAACCATCTGCTGCAGCAAAGTGCATTGAGACCCAACTTGATGAAGAAAGGCTTGGTTTTAAGAAATTGTTCTGGGAGGTGAATACGATTGAAGCAGGGGAAGGCACGAGCAACATGGACGTGCAATTTGTGGGGCCCAGAGTCACATTGAACAATTGGGAGGCTACTCCTTTCCTTATCAGAAAGGAGTCTTGGTAGTTAGCTCAAAATTTCATCATTGTTTCCCAAAAGTTGTTATTTTCCCCATCCCCCTCATGAAAAAAAAATAAAAAAAATCACCATGTATCCCGAACATCGTTCGTTTCTTTTATTAATGAAATGCAGTTTTTCCTTTTTCTTCACTTTTGCCTTATTTTTCTTTATTTTTCCTTTTGTACAGTTTTGCATGTGTTGATTCCAATGCCATGTCATGCGTGAAGGATTCTAGACCCGGTTCTGACAATCACGCTACTATACAAGAGATTGAGGAAGATAGTGAATTAGAATGTGAGGATGAGGAAGCCCTGGAGGAAATAAGTAAGGACATGAAACAATACGAGGAAAAACCCAAGCCGAATCTGAGTGATACGGAATCTGTAAACTTAGGGAGCGAAGATGATGTCCGAGAAACAAAGATTAGTGTGCATTTGGAGGCACCCCTCAGGGATGAATTGATAAGGTTGTTACATGAATTTAAGGACATCTTTGCCTGGTCCTATGATGACATGCCCGAGCTTAGCACAGATCTAGTGGTACACAAGTTGCCTATCTACTCAGAATGCCGGCCAGTAAAACAAAAGCTGAGGAAATTCAAAACGGACATTAGCGTGAAGATAAAAGAAGAGGTGAATAAGCAGTTTGAAGCAAAGGTCATAAGAGTTACCAAATACCCCACCTGGTTGGCAAACGTTGTGCTGGTCCCGAAGAAGGATGGCAAAACCAGAGTGTGTGTAGACTATAGAGACCTCAACAAAGCCAGTCCAAAGGATGACTTCCCATTGCCAAACATTCACATATTGATCGATAATTGCGCCAAGCATGAGATCGGTTCGTTTGTGGATTGTTATGCAGGTTATCACCAGATCCTGATGGACGAAGAAGATGCTGAGAAAACTGCCTTCATTACACCTTGGGGAACGTACTGTTACAGAGTAATGCCGTTTGGATTGAAGAATGCCGGGGCAACTTACATGAGGGCAATGACCACGATGTTTCATGATATGATGCATCGAGAAATTGAAGTATATGTGGACGATGTCATCATAAAGTCCGGAAAACAACCTGATCATGTGAAAGATTTGAGGAAGTTTTTCCAAAGACTCCGGAGGTACAATCTAAAGCTCAATCCGGCGAAGTGTGCTTTTGGAGTACCTTCAGGAAAACTACCGGGGTTTATTGTGAGTCGGCGAGGTATTGAACTGGATCCATCAAAGATCAAGGCTATTCAAAGTCTACCTCCGCCGAAGAACAAGAAGGAGGTCATGAGCTTATTAGGAAGGTTGAATTACGTTAGTCGGTTCATTGCTCAATTGACATCAACATGCGAGCCAATTTTCAAGTTGCTGAAGAAAGATGCAGCAGTGAAGTGGACCGACGAGTGTCAGGAGCCTTTGACAAGATCAAAGAATATTTGGCTAATCCTCCGGTGTTAGTGCCTCCAGAACCAGGGCGTCCTCTGATTTTGTATTTGACGGTGCTAGATAACTCTTTCGGTTGTGTACTGGGTCAACATGATGAGACAGGCAAGAAAGAACAAGCCATCTACTACCTCAGCAAAAAGTTTACATCTTACGAGGTGAAGTATACCCAATTGGAGAGAACTTGTTGTGCATTGATTTGGGTGGCTCAGAAGCTAAAGCATTATTTGTCAGCATACACTACGTACTTGATATCACGATTGGATCCTCTCAAGTATATCTTTCAGAAGCCCATGCCTACGGGAAGACTGGCCAAATGGCAGATTCTGCTCACAGAATTCGACATTGTCTATGTAACTCGTACGGTAATGAAGGCACAGGCTATTGCAGACCACTTAGCTGAGAATCCGGTGGATGATGAGTATGAGCCACTGAAAACATACTTTCCGGATGAAGAGGCAATGCTTGTCGAGGAGACGGAGCAAGAGGAGAGGCCATGATGGAAAATGTACTTTGACGGAGCTGTCAACAGCAGGGGCGTTGGTATCGGAGCGGTACTTATTTCAAGTACGGGTCAACACTATCCCGTAACAGCTCAGCTTCGATTTTTCCGTACCAACAATATGGCCGAATATGAGGCGTGCATCTTGGGATTAAGGATGGCGATTGACATGGGTATTCAAGAGATTTTGGTCATGGGTGACTCGGATCTCTTGGTACACCAAATTCAAGGGGAATGGGAGACACGAGATTTGAAATTGATACCATATCGGTATTGTTTGCACGAGTTGTCTCAAAGATTCCGGTCTATAGAGTTCAAGCATATCCCGAGAATGCACAATGAGATTGCAGATGCCTTGGCCACATTGTCCTCTATGTTGCATCATCCGGACAAGACATACATAGATCCGCTCCAGATCCAAGTCCGAGATCATAATGCTTATTGCTTCGTTGTGGAAGAAGAGTCGGATGGAGAGCCGTGGTATCATGATATTAGAGAATACTTGAAAGCTGGCAAATACCCGGAGCAAGCCACAGGAGACCAAAAGAGAGCCATCAGGCGTCTAGCCAATGGGTTTTTCTTCAGTGGAGGAGTGGTATACAAAAGAACACCAGATTTGGGTTTATTGCGATGTGTAGATGCGCAACAAGCAGATGAAATTATGATTGAAGTACATGCTGGAGTATGCGGACCCCACATGAGCGGATATGTGTTAGCAAAGAAGATCTTGAGAGCTGGGTACTACTGGCTCACGATGGAGCGTGATTGTATCAGGTACGTAAAGAAATGCCATCAATGCTAGGTACATGGGGATCTGATCCACTCCCCGCCTTATGAGTTGCACACAATGTCAGCACCATGGCCCTTTGTTGCTTGGGGCATGGATGTCATCGGCCCAATAGATCCAGCCGCTTCTAATGGGCACAGGTTTATCCTGGTTGCAATTGATTATTTCACCAAGTGGGTCGAAGCTAAGACATTCAAGGCGGTGACGAAGAAAGCGGTGGTGGATTTTGTACACGAGAATATCATATGCCGATTTGGAATCCCCAAAGTAATTATCACAGACAATGGAGCCAATTTAAACAGTCATCTCATGGCAGAAGTTTGTGAAAGGTTTAAGATCACGCACCGTAATTCCACACCCTACAGGCCAAAGGCAAATGGTGCAGTAGAAGCGGCAAATAAGAACATCAAGAAGATTCTTCGGAAAATGGTGGAGGGATCCAGGCAGTGGCATGAAAAGTTACCCTTTGCTCTCATGGGTTACCGCACGACGGTACGTACTTCTATCGGAACCACACCTTATACCCTGGTGTATGGAACAAAGGCCGTTATACCCGCAGAAATAGAAATACCGTCATTGCGAATTATAGCCGAATCTGAGATAAATGACGATGAATGGGTAAAGGCCCGGTTAGAACAATTGAATTTGATTGATGAGAAGAGATTGGCCGCAGTCTGCCATGGACAGTTGTATCAGCGAAGAATGGCCAGAGCATATAATAAGAAGGTACGACCTCGAAAGTTTGAAGTTGGACAATTGGTATTGAGGCGTATCTTACCACATTGGGCAGAGCCAAAAGGTAAGTTTGCACCGAATTGGCGAGGACCGTTCGTGGTATCACGGGTGTTGTCCAATGGAGCGTTATACTTAACTAATGTTGAAGGAAAGTGCGTAGAGACTGCTATCAATTCAGATGCAGTCAAAAGATACTATGTATGATTCCTTTTCAATTGTATGTTTTGTATTTTGTTGTGATTTTGGAATTGAAATGACGAACGCATTTTATTCTCTATCCAAACACTTTATCCATTGATAACCCCTTTGAGCCTTAATGAATGAATTCTTTCATATCCCTCTCTCGGAATCACTCTAATGCAATAAGTTCTCAATTGCCAGAATGAAAATAAAAAGATGGAAAAATGAAAAGAAAAATGATGAAAAATGAATTGAAAATTGAAAAAAAAATTGAAAAAAAAAATGAAAAAAAAAAGACAAAAATCGGGAAAAAGTCAAAAAAGAAATCCATCTAACTTATGAAGTTGGGTGAACTACGTCTGACTTGATCCCGAAAGGGTACGTAGGCAGCCTCTCTGAGGTTCAGTCACAATAAAGAAAAAATCCAAAAATTCCCCACATATTGAAACTGGGGCAGAAGTTATGTTTAATAATTCCGAGAGTTGTAAATATTTTTAACCCTCGTTGAAATTTTGAGCCTTTATATCTTTCTTTCTTAACCCGTCCAAAGCCACGTTACAGTCCAAAGAAAGACCTTCTGATCAATTTTGAAATGATAACAAATACAACGAAGGAGGAGCGAAGCGTCGGATAATACCCGTGGTACAGAAAAAAAATACAAAAGGAAAAAAATGAAAAAAAGAAAATATAAAAAAATGAGAGAGTCTCATCGGTGAAAACCTTAGCCGGCACTGTGAGACGATTGTGAGGTTGAGAGAAATAAAATGAGAGAGTCTCATTAGTGAAAACCTTAATCGGCGCTGTGAGATGATTGTGAGGTTGAGAGAATAAATGAGAGAGTCTTATTGGTGAAAACCTTTCGAGGCACCGTAAGGCGATCGTGAGGACTATCAGAAAAGAGAAAAGCAACAAAAAGAGTATCGGTTTTGGGTCAAAGGCAATCCAGAGTGAGAATAATGATTGGAACGAACTGGGTCAGAGTTTAAATACATGGCATGGTCAGCGGAATCAGCCAGCAAATACCCAGATAAGTTCCGTCATCTCTCCAAAATACCCTTACCTTTCTTTCATTTTTCTGCATTTCATTGTTTACCTTTTTGAGAGCTAACTACCAGCTCCCGATAACGGAAGTTGAAATAACACTGGATCAGAAAGGATGGAAGATTGGGGAAAGAAATAAAGAAGCTTGGCAAACATGGCCAAAGGAAAAGAAAACAAAACAAAAATGGAGAAATGAGAAAAATACAAAAAAAGAGTCTGCAAAGGACGAGAAGTCAAAAGCCATGCAACATGAGAAAGCAAAAACAAAGGAAGCAATAAGAAGTGGGGACGGCAGATGCCAGTTGCCAGCAACTTATATCTAATAAATTTTGTTTCATGCAGGAACAAATTGTCACTAATCACTTTAAAGTGAATGTGACCAATGTGGAAAATTTAAAATACCAAAAAGAGAAAGTCTGCCGAATAAGTGGAGAAATTCACAGGCGAGAGATAAGTTGGTAAAAGAAAATACCAAAAAGAGGAAGGTAACATCTTTTAAAATCCACTCCCCAGTCCTCGGGCTGAGGGAATACTTTTCTGCATTGCACGTTTAATTTCAGTTAGGCGCCCACCTTCAAATACGGGAATATATTTGCATTGCACGTTTAAATTTCTGTTAGGCGCCCACCTTCAAATTCGGGAATATTTTCTGCATTCGCATTGCACGTTTAAATTTCCGTTAGGCGCCCACCTTCAAATTCGGGAATATTTTCTGCATTCGCATTGCACGTTTAAATTGCTGTTAGGCGCCCACCTTCAAATACGGGAATATTTTTCTGCATCCGCATTGCACGTTTAAATTTCTGTTAGGCGCCCACCTTCAAATACGGGAATATTTTCTGCATTCGCATTGCACGTTTAAATTTCTGTTAGGCGCCCACCTTCAAATACGGGAATATTTTCTGCATTCGCATTGCACGTTTAATTTTTGTTAGGCGCCCACCTTCAAATACGGGAATATTTTCTGCATCGCATTGCACGTTTAAATTTCGTTAGGCGCCCACCTTCAAATACTAATAAATTTTGTTTCATGCAGGAACAAATTGTCACTAATCACTTTAAAGTGAATGTGACCAATGTGGAAAATTTAAAATACCAAAAAGAGAAAGTTTGCCGAATAAGTGGAGAAATCCACAGGCAAAAGACCAGTTGGTAAAAAGAAAATACCAAAAGAGGAGGTAACATCTTTTAAAATTCACTCCCCGGTCCTCAGGCTGAGGGAATATTTTCTGCATCGCATTGCACGTTTAAATTCTGTTAGGCGCCCACCTTCAAATTCGGGAATACTTTTCTGCATTCGCATTGTACGTTTAAATTTCCGTTAGGCGCCCACCTTCAAATTCGGGAATACTTTTCTGCATTCGCATTGCACGTTTCAATTCTGTTAGGCGCCCACCTTCAAATTCGGGAATATTTTCTGCATTCGCATTGCACGTTTAAATTTCTGTTAGGCGCCCACCTTCAAATTCGGGAATATTTTCTGCATCGCATTGCACGTTTAAATTTCTGTTAGGCGCCCACCTTCAAATTCGGGAATATTTTCTGCATTCACATTGCACGTTTAAATTCTGTTAGGCGCCCACCTTCAAATTCGGGAATATTTTCTGCATTCGCATTGCACGTTTAAATTTCTGTTAGGCGCCCACCTTCAAATTCGGGAATATTTTTCGCATCTCATTGCACGTTTAAATTTCTGTTAGGCGCCCACCTTCAAATTCGGGAATATTTTCTGCATTTTGCATTGCACGTTTAAATTCTGTTAGGCGCCCACCTTCAAATACGGGAATATTTTCTGCATTCGCATTGCACGTTTAAATTTCTGTTAGGCGCCCACCTTCAAATTCGGGAATATTTTCTGCATTCGCATTGCACGTTTAAATTTCCGTTAGGCGCCCACCTTCAAATTCGGGAATATTTTCTGCATTCGCATTGCACGTTTAAATTGCTGTTAGGCGCCCACCTTCAAATTCGGGAATATTTTCTGCATTCGCATTGCACGTTTAAATTTCTGTTAGGCGCCCACCTTCAAATTCGGGAATATTTTCTGCATCATCATGGTTTATATATTTAAAAGGCCCACACTGGGGCAGAAAAAGAAAAAAAGAGGTAGTTTGTTGTTTTGTTTTTAGCAGGTTCAGCTCGGGATCAAGAAAAAAACAAGAAAATCAACAAAAAGAGAGTCATCACAAAAACAAGAAAATCAACAAAAAAGGAAGATTATGCATCACCGGAAAGGGAAGAAGAGCAAAAGCTAGATTAGGAACAATTGTAATTGTAGGATCATAGCTTAGAATAGCTTCTTCATTTTACATTTTTCCCCCCGGTGTAATAAGGAGTAAGTCGGCAGGTCTCAACAGTGTCAATGCAACAGTGAGTCCGGTAGTTTTTAAAACTGCCAGACCTTCCCGAACTACACTGACCTGATTCCTGTTTAGCCCAGGATATGTAGGCAACCTCTAAAGCAAGGGTGCGGTCAAAAGGTTTTCAAAAATGCTTTCACGGAATATGCCAATGTGCAAAAATCTCTCATTATTGCTCACTTATCTTTGCACCGAAACTCTTCGTGTTCCCGAGCAAAGAGGGGCAGCTGTGAGCACATGATTTTTGCACCAGGCAAATAATTCCAAAATTAAAATAAATATGTTTTTGAGTGCAATTACTTGTTTTTCTTGAAATTAGTTATATTTTTGTGTATTTGAATAAGTAAGAAATTAGAAAAATCAAAAAAAAAAATAGTAGTAATTAGTTTGTTAGTTTAGTTAATTAGAAAATTAGCAAAATAGCCTAGATAGTAGAAATTAGGGGAAAATAGCAGAAAATTACCAAAAAATACTAGGAAATTAGAGTAGGTAGTAAATTAGGATTTATAATTTTTCATAAAAGAAAAGAAAAAAAAATAATAAAAGAAAATACATAAAATCATTAATATCAGAAAAATACAAAAAAATAGGAAGGTTTAATAAGATTGGGCCATTTTGGACTTAAATCAGACGGCCCAATCCTTAAGCCCAAACAGACCTGGTCCAAAGGCTGTAAGCGGAGATGATCTCATCCGTTCATCTCCTCAAATCAACGGCTGAGAAATAATGTTTGAGTTATAAGGGAGTTAATTAATGCTGAGATTTAATCTCAGCCGTTCATTCTATGTGATCCAACGATCAGAGACCTTGGCTTCATAAGGTTCAAACGACGCCGTTTTTGTAACGTGCGTGTGAGCCGTTGATCTCCTTCATTTGGACGGCTCAGATTATCTCGGACACTTGGCCTATATAAGGCTTTGGTCCGAGAACTTTTGCCATTTTTGCAAAACCCTAAAGACAGCCGCCCTTGACCCCTCTCTCACTTCGTCTCCTTCATCATCAGCAGCCATGGCGGCCACCACTCCTACGGTGGTCGCCGGCTTGTCTTCATCCCTTCCCCCCTTCTTCCATGTTCTTCTTCACTCAAAACACACCCAAGAACCCAGAAAAAACCCTTGCTCTTCAAAATCCCGGTCACCGGAATCTTCGCCGGTGACCACCAAAGTATGAGAACCCCCACGAAACCAATGCCATTCTCTTCTTCTCCATAAGATCTATCCACTCATACCACTGGTCACCCTCGAATCAAACCGGAACGCCTCGAATATCCCGAAGAAGGTCGTCGGAACCCTAACTCCGGCGACCCCAAATCCAACCTCAATCAAGACCTCACCTTTACCACCCCCTGAACACCCTCTTGCAACTCAAATCAAAAAAGGCCTCGTCTTTAGGCCTGAAAGAAGAATCAGAAAAGATTGAAAAATCTGGAAAAGAATAAAGAGAAAAGAGAAACAAGAAGAAGGCCTAGGAGAGTCTTAGAGAATAAAAGGAGAAGAAAAAGGATAGGAAGCTCGGGGGACAGGCCCCGCGAGTTAAGTCCCTTTCCTTTTGTGCCTAGTTTCTTTTTCCTTTGCTTCTTCTGCATGTTTTGTGTTTTTGCACGATTCCTATGCCTTCTTTGATTGTGTGTCTCACATGTTAGTCATAGGATTTTTATTTGCTTCTCTTTTGTTTCTGTTTAATACTTTTGTCCTCGATTTGGTTCTGTTTAGTTATGTTCTCTAGTTCGACTTTTCTGTGTTGTTTTTCTCCAATGATTGTTATCCCTGCTGTATTTCGTAGTTGATTTGCATATTAGTTTTAGGTTCTCTATTTCTCTGCTTACCAGTTACTCTTTTCTTTTTAGTTCCTTCGCATGATAAGTATCAATTAGTCTTGTTGATATTCTGTTCTTTTTCTTTATTTCATTATTGTTTTAATATGCCCTGTATATCTTTGCCTTGCATGTTCTGATTGATTTGCGTCTCATATGTTAGTTGTAAGGCTATTCTTGGTTCTCTTTTGGTGATTCTGTTGTTATCTCGATCCTATGCTTCTCATGCTAGTCTAGGACCCTTTTTGCTTATCTTCTCATGCTGTGAGTCCATGTTTAGTTTTCTGTGACCACACTGATTTCTTAACTTATTCATCTCCTATGCGTCCCTGTATTCTTTAGGGTCTGTTAATGATAGGACTGGGCCTCTTTTAGCTTTCATGGTGTAGCTTTCTTCTCTTTTCACACTAAGTTGTTTTGAAGCACCCTGATTGAACTCTCCTATTTTCTTCACTATATCCTTCTCTTCTTCATCTTCATGATCATTAAGACTAGGCTTAGTACTTGAAAAGGGATTTTGATTGCCATGCTTAGTCCATTGCTCTCCTGTTTAAAATAAGTCCTATTTTATTCCCTTGTTGACTGTTTTCTGAGAGTTTTAGTGTCTATGTGTCTATACCCATGAATGCTAAGTGTTTTGGGGTTCTTTCCAGTATGTCACTTAACATGAATTGATTGTGGCTAAGCCTATTTGATCTTAATTGACACTTTGCCATGTGAGATTGAGTTTGTGAGTCTGACTGATTAAAACTCAACATTATCTATTCTTTCTTCTGAATTTTGATTAGTTGATAAACATTGTTTGGTTTCATATGGTTATGTGTATAATTATATGTTGAAATGGCTAAAACTGCAATAGTTCCTTGTCAATTGAACACTGTTAATGCTTTCATGCTTAGGTGAATTGGTTATAGCTGCTAGTGCTAAGTCTCATTAATTAGTTAGTTTTTAAATAGGAATTAGCAGAAAATGAACAAAATAGGCTACAAGTTTAATAATTGGCCTAAGAATGGTCAACCTTGCAAAGGGTTGACCAATTCTGTGAGCCCTAACACACAGCTCACTGTTTAATAGTGGCTGGTTGTGCAAAGGGCTATGTCTGCAAATGCAGACTAGCCCAGGCTCTATATTGAGCCCTGAACAGCAAAGTGGCCAAACCTGTAAAGGTTTTGGGCCTAGCTGTTCAGTATATGGCTTTAATAGCCCAAGCTAAGTCTCAACTTGAGACTGGCTAAAATTTAAATAGTTTAAACATAACAATAAAACAGGCTATGCCTGCAAGTAGCTTTAATTAGGAATAAATGGGTCTTAATTGATTGGAATTAACTTAAAAATGGCTAAATTTGAAATAGTTCTTAAAAATGAAACTGGCCAGCCCTTAAATACTAATGCTAGGGCTGGCTATTAGTTAAATAGTTCAAAACTAGCTAAAATCTGCCCTAGGCAAGCTGGTAAATCAGCAGTGCTCTTAGGGGCACAATTGGGTATCGAAAAGGTAAAATAGTAACTAGTAAGAACTTAGGAGGGTAATAGGGACATTCATGCTCCTGATTTCTGCAATTTTGCAGAGATTTAGGGGTATAATGGTCTCCTAAAAATGGGAAATCTGGTAAAAATCTCAAACCCCTAAGGTTATACTAGTAAAAGGCCCTAAAAGAAATCTTTTGGAACCTTCCAGCACATGCTGGAAGGGTTTTTGGTAACTGAAAATGGGACTAAAGTGTAGAATAGGTAATTTTAGGAGGGGGGAAGTGGGATTAATCCCATACTTCCTCCCCAAGTAATCAGCCCTAAAGGTTAGCTATAAATACACCTTCAAAGAGCTGAAAAAGGGGATTCCACTGGATAACAAATCTGAGAAAATACATTTGGGTTCCAACATTGAGTAATCTGAAATTGATACTTAGGCTGATCTTTGATAAGAAATACTAGGGAAAACATAGCAATTTGGTAGTAATCATTCTGGAAATTCCGGGCGTGGAAAGCTTGTGGATTTAATCTGTTTTTCTGGGATTCCTTGTTCGATTATCTGCTGGGTTTCTCTCATATTGGTGCTTTTGTGTTGCTGTGTTGCTGTGCCTATTCCATCACTGTTGCATTGCCTTGATTGACTCCTTGCTGTTACTTACTTGTCTATCCCTAGAACTCATTGGATCTTTTGCTGAACCAGGTACATTATCCTTTCGCTCAAAGATGTAATGCTGACTTGTTGAAATAAAAATGAAGCTCTGGATTTGAATCTAGGCTGTTGTGGAGTTGTATTTCCATTATATTAGTCTAAGTTTGTAGATAGTCCATTGTAGTAGTATGTAGTAGCTGAAGAACAAAGACAAACGGAAACTATGTAATAGTTAGTAGTAGTGGTAGTGTAGTAATATGAATTAGAACCTCACCTAGTTAATTAGGTAATGACATTAAAACATAAGTTAATTAGTGATATCTGCAACATTAATAATCTGGTAATAAGGTCATGGTAAAATCAGTAGTATGAGCGTTTCTCAAAAATCACGTAGATGCTTAGGATCATTGTAATTAAGTAATTGGAACGTTTAAATTCTGCTTGAATAGTTCAATTAATTCTAAGGGTCAAAGTCCAATTATGAATACTCAATAGAGGAAATGATTAGATATTGAAGTGGTTCAAGTAGGATGAATTGAGGGTGATGAATGGTTTAGTCTTCAACAATTTATAGTCAATCAGTTTA
Organism: Nicotiana noctiflora; assembly: GCA_032618575.1. Lineage (NCBI taxonomy): Eukaryota > Viridiplantae > Streptophyta > Magnoliopsida > Solanales > Solanaceae > Nicotiana > Nicotiana noctiflora. The sequence continues at coordinate 37,486 of JASVEL010002709.1, forward strand.
ATTACTCTTTGATTTTCTTATAATAGACAGTCTTCTTAGAATTATTTTTAACCCTTAAACGGTAATTAGCATAACTCTAGTGATAAACATTGTGCAAATTTCCTTAGTGTAATAATCTGGTAATATGGCTAGTAATTAGATCAATAGAAGTGTAGGCAAAAGTAGCTTGTTAATTTGGTTCTCCTAATAAGTTGTAACCATAGAATATCCTGTACAATAGCTCTGCTCTTTCAATGAATAAAAATCAATCTGATTTCGATTCCTAAATCCTGTTGATTAGCGTTTTATAGTTCTTTGCATTTACTGCTATTTCGTATTACGTTTTATCAGTTTTTGGCTCATTATGCAAACTATCTCTAAACTCCAATGTGAAGTTAATAAGGCAGCAAGCTTAAGCCCAAAACAACCTGGAGACTGCCTGGGCCTTAAAGGCCTGGACCAATGCTGATCCATGCTAAGCGAAACGAAAAGAAGACCAGGCCCAATAAGTAATAAGATTTCGACGGGCCCGGATTACTATAGAATTAGTATTACGATTGAGGAAAGAACAAGTATAGAAAATGTAGTCAAATACAAGTATTGAAACCTTTAATAAAAATTGGGACAAGCCTCGCCCGAATAACACCGGGGCCCCCATTTAGTAATGATATGAACGCAAATAGACTCGGGAAAGCTAATAGCCAATTCCATAGCTTCTCCCAAAAGATTTAAAAGCCGATAGACGTTACTTTAGGGCACGATTTTAATATACCTTCCTATGAACGAGTGTGCACTTGGTGCGACTCAAATCCAAATCTCGGCAAAGCCGAAATACTCCAAAAGTCATAGGTGTACTGGTTGCGGTATGACTCAAGGTGTGTTTCCGCGATGTCGCAAATTCCTAAAAATAAAATTCAACGTAAAAGCACATCATGTTGTTAAAATCTTATAATTGAGTCAAACAAAAGTCAAGAACGACAGTGGAGCGACCGTGCTAAAACCACGGAATCCGGGAGTGCCTAACACCTTCTCCCGGGTTAACAGAGTTCCTTATCCAGACCTCTGCTTCGCAGACATTTTAAAGAGTCAAAATTCCTCGGATTCGGGATCAACCTGTGACTTGGGACACCATTGTCATTCCCAAGTGGCGACTCTGATTAATCTCTAATGAAATCCCGAACCGATTGTCCTTAAATTGGAAAAACTCCTTCCCTTACGTTATTTTATCCGTCTCGGGTAATTGAACGTCGGGGTATACCCTACAAGTGTATTTTATACACTTTACGCATGTTGGGGTAGTAAAAAGGGAGGTGTGACAATGAATACTCCCCCTTCTGAATGATGAAGAACCTGTTTATCTGAATATTAAATTGCGGCCTCAGGCCATGTATATATATATACATATATATATATATATATATATCCTTAAATTGGAAAAACTCCTTCCCTTACGTTATTTTATCCGTCTCGGGTAATTGAACGTCGGGGTATACCCTACAAGTGTATTTTATACACTTTACGCATGTTGGGGTAGTAAAAAGGGAGGTGTGACAATGAATACTCCCCCTTCTGAATGATGAAGAACCTGTTTATCTGAATATTAAATTGCGGCCTCAGGCCATGTATATATATATATATATATATATATATATATATATATATATATATATATATATATATATATATATATATATATATATATATATGTGTGTGTGTGTGTGTGTGTGTGTGTGTGTGTGTGTGAGAGAGAACAAGCTGTGGCCTCGGGCCCAAGTATACGTATACATAACTGCGACCTCAGGTACAAAATGCATAAAGCATAAACTGCGGCCTCAGGCCCAAAGATGCATAAAGCATTAGTTGCGGCCTCTGGCCCAAAGATGCATAAAACATTAACTGCTGTCCCAGGCCCAAATATAGATGTTCAACATTCAGAGATTTAAAATCAGGAACTGAGAATCATATTGCAATACATAATAGTAAAATATTGAATCACGATGAGTTATATGATACTGAAATACTGGATCACACTGAGTTACATTATACTAGAATACTGAATTATACTGAGTTACATAATATTGGAATATTGAATTCTACTGATTACATAATACTGAAATAATGAATAGGACTAGAATGAGACATGTATTCTTGAACTGGTTATGAATACTGAAACTGTAGCTATTTATGACATGATGACTAAGCTATACTGAGACTTCGGGGAATCAAACCCAAGTGTATATTAAATAAGAACTAAGCTCACAACATTGAGAATGAAAGTCATGAAGGAGTTATTGTCACGACCCAAATCCGGTCGTGATGGCGCCCAACAATTAAGCTAGGCCAGCCAGACCAACAATTTAATTAACACAAAGATATCGGTCTCAAATGGACAACCCAAGAAGAATATATGAGTTTAAGAACTCCAATAATAATAGTACAGAACAAAATACTGACACTCCCAAAGATCCGGAGTCACAAGTCTAGAGCCTCTAACAAAACCCAACAAGAAATAGAGAGTACGATATAGAAGTACTCAAGTATGAATACAAAATATAAAATAACAACTGGAATGAGAGGAGAAGCTAGGTTCTGCGAACGTAGGCAGCTACCTCAGCAACCTCGATATGACACTGCAAACGCTGGAAATGCCTGTCTACTGCTCCCGAGTACCCGAGTCTACACACAAAAGGTGCAGGGAGTAGGGGTGAGTACTAAGTACTCAGTGAGTAATAAATATATACAAGTAGCTGAAAATAAGAAATCCACAAAATACCACAATATGAAGCTACACTACAATCCGAATCTCCTACGAACTAGCAGCAACAATACAATACAGCTACCACAGAGTAATTCAACAAATATAGATGCAATGCAATGCACCAATGCTGATCCATGCTAAGCGAAACGAAAAGAAGACCAGGCCCAATAAGTAATAAGAATTCGACGGGCCCGGATTACTATAGAATTAGTATTACGATTGAGGAAAGAACAAGTATAGAAAATGTAGTCAAATACAAGTATTGAAACCTTTAATAAAAATTGGGACAAGCCTCGCCCGAATAACACCGGGGCCCCCATTTAGTAATGATATGAACGCAAATAGACTCGGGAAAGCTAATAGCCAATTCCATAGCTTCTCCCAAAAGATTTAAAAGCCGATAGACGTTACTTTAGGGCACGATTTTAATATACCTTCCTATGAACGAGTGTGCACTTGGTGCGACTCAAATCCAAATCTCGGCAAAGCCGAAATACTCCAAAAGTCATAGGCGTACTGGTTGCGGTATGACTCAAGGTGTGTTTCCGCGATGTCGCAAATTCCTAAAAATAAAATTCAACGTAAAAGCACATCATGTTGTTAAAATCTTATAATTGAGTCAAACAAAAGTCAAGAACGACAGTGGAGCGACCGTGCTAAAACCACGGAATCCGGGAGTGCCTAACACCTTCTCCCGGGTTAACAGAGTTCCTTATCCGGACCTCTGCTTCGCAGACATTTTAAGAGTCAAAATTCCTCGGATTCGGGATTAACCTGTGACTTGGGACACCATTGTCATTCCCAAGTGGCGACTCTGATTAATCTCTAATAAAATCCCGAACCGATTGTCCTTAAATTGGAAAAACTCCTTCCCTTACGTTATTTTATCCGTCTTGGGTAATTGAGCGTCGGGGTATACCCTACAAGTGTATTTATACACCTTACGCATGTTGGGGTAGTAAAAAGGGAGGTGTGACAGCTCTGGCGACTCTGCTGGGGACCCAACCCTGAATTTCGATTTCAGGGTTTAAGAACTCGAGCTCCTTAGAACTGCCGTTCGCGTTTTTTATTTGACTTCATTATATGATTTGAATAACATGCTATGTGCTTTATCGCTTTGATATTATGTGGACTGTATATAAATTGTGCCGAAAACCTTTCTCTCTTCTCCCCCGGGGATGTGCTTACTGGTTGAGACTCCCCTTTCTGTTAAAAGTCACCCTAAATTAAGAAAACAGAGGCCGGATAAGTTACAAAGCCGATTGACTCCGCGAGTCACCGGTACGTAGCCCCCTCCTCGATTCGAGTTGTCCGCTCGGGTACACGGTCTAGCAATCCATGAAACCGTAAGATTTTGAACATAGGTCTAGGACGATTATTTGCATCATATCTGACTTAGGGGACTCAACACAGGGGTTGGGTCCGTCTAGGACAGGTGACCCGGTATTGAAAAGACCGAGCATGTTATGTGTTGCATTTTATTGTCCTTGATCGTTATGCGGACCGGCGAAAATCCCGAGATTGGAAAAATTGTTGAAAAAAAAAAAGAGAGGAAAATAATGATTTGTGGAAAATAGGTACATGGAAAAATTTGAAAATTTGAAAAAATAGGTGGAACATTTTTTGAAATAATTAGTCAAATAATCCGACCGAACTACGCAGGTTTGATTCTCGCCATTAGGTGGGATACGTAGGCAACCCTTAAACGGGTCCAACCACACTTTTAGAAAAAGACCAAAAAGATTTTCTTTTTTAAATAATCGAGGTGATTGCTATTTTCGGAAACGGCCGAATGTTCCGAAAGGACGACGGAAGGCTGTTTTTGCAAAAATGGCCACTTCGAAAGTCATTTTTCATTTTCTTTTATTCAAAAATTGAAAAAGATTTTTACTTTTCTAAATAAAATCACCTTAATAAATGTGCAGGACGAGCACGATGATGAATGAACAATTTTCCCTAAATAAAATCCCTTTGGAGTTGAGGTTATGGTGGCAGGACATGGGATCCGATGGTCAAGATTGGGTCAAAAAGTACTTGAAAGGCCTTACTGGGTTACTCGAAATAGTTCCTCGAGGTGATGTAATTAGAGCGTTGGTCTCGTTTTGGGATTCGGCACACAACGTATTTCATTTCCCAGATTTTGAGCTTACCCCTACTTTGGAGGAGATTGCCTTTTACATTGGGAAGACCGAGGTTCCGCTGAAAGGAAAATACCCGGTATCTCCGAGAATGGTGACGGTACATCATTTTCTCGACTCTTTGAAAATCGCCCGGAATGTTCATAATGAAGATCTTGCCAATGGATTTTGTTCTTTAAGCTTCATCTACAACAGGTTTGGACACGTTGGGGGTTTCAACGACCCAACCAACAAATTATGCTGTAAGTCCAACCGGGCGAAATGGGAAGAACACCGGAGGTTCGCATTTTTGGTGGCATTTCTTGGAGTTGTTGTATTCCCGAGGAAAGATGGCCATATCAATATAAAAGTCGCCGGGGTAGCTACCACACCGATAGTACAAGAAAACCTGTACTTTGGCCCCAATGATTGTTGCGGATATCTATCGAGCTCTGACCGCGTGCAAAGCGGGGGCTAGCTTCTTCGAAGGGTGTAACTTGATCTTGCAAATTTGGTTAATTGAACATCTATGCCATCATCCTTCATTCTCAAGTTATGGTTCGGCTGAACGAACATGTTTGGAAGAATTCTGTACGAGAACAAAAGAAGTGAAATTGCCGGAGGGAGTCAAAGATTGGATTTTGCATCTTCGATCATTAACTGATGGCCAAATCGATTGGACATATGATTGGCTACCTCTTGACGAGGTAATATATATGCCGACGGAAGGGTCGCCATTTTTGATCATGGGCTTGAAAAGCATCCAACCTTATGCCCCATACAGGGCCCTGCGACAGTTGGGTAGATGTCAAGTTATTCCGAGAGACGGAGACCTCAGTTCGCAAGCTATAGAAATTGGTCCGGATGGGCAATTCCCGGAAGCAAAGATCCGGCAAATCTGGAATGAGTGCCAAAACCTGAAAATGGATACTTGTGTGCAGAAGAGAGCCCGGGGAGAAGTATCAGCAGGGTACTCCACATGGTACTGACGAGGGGTTGAACACGAACGTCTTTCAAAGAGACCTCACTAGCAAGACCTGATAGAGCAATCCGAGGAAAATCTGAAATGGGCGGCCAAGGAAAAAGAATATAAGGCCAAAATCAGTCTGTTAGAAGATAAACTGAGAAATCTTCATTTCGAAAGCGGCTTACAAGCAGCATCCGATGAAGTGGAAAAGAAACAGCTGAAAAAAGAAAATGATATGTTGAAGGCTCAAATAGCTCAAATGAAAATTGCATCCGAGACTCCAGTCCGTTCAGCCCGGGATGAAAAGTTAATTGAGATTCTCCGGCGGAAAGTGAATGACTACAGCTTTGATTTGGACGTAGCTGAAAAAGAATTAGCCAAGGCTCGGAAGCAAATGGACAAAGACGCCGAGGAAAGAGCCAAGTCGGTCCGGCAGCTACAAGGCAAGCATGATGTTGAAATAGCTCAGCTTAGAAAGAAAATGATCTCAGCCACGGCCAAGAGCAACAAGATTATCAAAGATCTTGAGGAAGAAAGAGAATATTGCTACACGACCATGGCTAGATTAAAATTGGAGCTACAACAGGTGCAAAAGGACAACCAACATGTCTTGAACGCTCGCAATCAGCAAATAAGCCGTCTATTGCAAGAAAAAGGGGTCATCAGAGAAAAGATTGTTCGCATCGCCCAATACATCACCCGAAAGACTCAGCTTTGTGAAGATATGACTCGGAGGACTTTTGTATCTGCAGTGAAGTTTTTTGTACAACAAGTCATGGCCGACCTGGATAGGCTTCAAAGGGGTTTAGCATATAGGCCCGCGGCAAGGCCGAACGATGCCTCGCGGGCACTAGGTGCATTAATGTACTCTTAGGTCATGCATCGTCTTTTATTTTTCTTTTTCTTAAACATCACTTTGTAATCAAGGTTTTGAATTATCAATGAGAAAACAAAGTGTTGTTACCAATTCTTTTACTTTATGTCATTTCCTTCATATCCGCTAGGCAAATAAATAGGAGCGTGATTATGAAAACGGCAAGAAAAAAAAAAAGAGAGAAAAAGCAAGAAAAGAAAAAGAAAAAAAAAGCAAGAAAAGAGAAAAAAGCAAAAAGAAAAGAAAAGAAGAAAAGAAAGAAAGAAAACAAAAGAGCGGGAAAAGAAAGAAGATGATTGAAGTGAGCAGCGGCCGGGATGATGCATAACGATTCGAGGAAATGTATTTGCTTTTAAAGTCGTTGCGTCTTATTAAGCGCTAACAACTAACGAGTGTTGATGTTTGTGAGTCCAGATTTTCTAGGCAACTGGCATACTGGCTACCCACTCATACAACACCGGATCCAAAAAGATGACAAAGGCTGTATCCCAGGAGATCGAGGAGACCATTGTAGACCCTGCTCACGAAGAAGAGATCGTGGATGTGGCCGGGATGAAAGAAGAAATGTACAAGTTAAGACAACAGATGGCTGAAATGTACCAGGCTTGGTCGAGAGGTCAACCACTACCAGCCTACCCTGCTAACCCTGCATATGTCCCTCCAGCCAATCCTAACCCCGAGCCACCAACACCGAACTCATCATCCACCTACCCCGATTACCCTCACTACTATGCTTCCACCTCCCAAATACCACCACCTCCAGCCAAGCAAACACCACCTCAGGTTCCACAAGTTGCTCCTGTATATGTGGCACCTCCGCCCGCTGTTATCCACAAATCCTCTAGCGAACCAATGTTTCATATCCAGGATTCTCACTACTACCCTCCGGAGCCGACTTTCAGACAACACGAATCTCATGCTCCGATGATAGAAGCGAGTGCCGGGCAGGAAGAGATGGCTCGGAAAGTGAAAAGTCTTGAGAATGCTTTCCGCAATATGCAAGGGCTGGGAGGGCAAGTAAGTGTAGCCTACAAAGACCTGTGTTTGTTCCCTGAGGTGCAGCTTTCCGCAGGATTTAAGTTGCCCAAGTTCGACATGTACAACGGACACGGGGATCCGGTAGCTCATCTAAGAGGATATTGTAGCAAGATGAGAGGCGCGGGAGGTAGAGATGAATTGTTGATGGCGTACTTTAGCCAAAGTTTGAGTGGATCAGCGCTGGAATGGTATACCCGACAAGACCATACAAGATGGTTCGTTTGGGATGATTTAGCACAAGCTTTTGCCAGTCATTTTCAGTACAATCTGGAGATCATACCCGACAGGTTATCCCTTACCAAGCTAGAGAAAAAGCCAGGAGAGAGCTTTAGAGAATACGGTCTTAGATGGAGGGAACATGCCGCTAGAGTGGATCCACCGATGAAAGAGGGAGAAATGGTGGATTGTTTTCTGCAAGCTTTGGATCCAACCTACTACGGCCATCTAGTGTCAGCAATCGGGAAAAGTTTCAACGAAGTTGTGAAAATGGGAAGTTTTGTAGAAGAGGGTTTGAAGACAAACAAGATTATGAGTTTTTCGGCTATCAAAGCCACCAATCAAGCTATACAGAGTGGAAGTGGAGGAGTGATGGGAAAGAAGAAGAAAGAAGAAGTATCAACCATTGAAAGCAGGTCCTGGAGTCGCAACCCCCATTATAACCCACCCAGACCTTACCACCAACACCCACCAAGCCCGTCAACCCCATATAATCCACCACCACCATCCTACCCGCCAAATCCCTACAATGCACCGAGCCCATATAACCCACCACCACCACCATACCCACCGACCGTACCACATTACCATCACCCTCAAACCCAAGCTTATCCACCACCACCACCCCACGTGTGGAGAGCTCAAGCTCCACACAATGTGTACCATACCCAAAACACATACCCAACCCCTAAACCTTACCGAAACCAGAATAGACCCAGGCCGGACGCTGATTGGAGAAACAAAGCAAGAAGAACATTCACTCCTCTCGGAGAGTCATATACCAGTCTTTTCCACAGGTTGAAAGAATTGGGGATGGTGAGACCAATCGCACCAAAAATCCGAACCCACCCCCGAAAAATCTTGATTCTTCTGTCAAATGTGAATATTGTTCAGGAACGTTGGGCCACGATACTGAGAAGTGTTGGCAATTAAAGAATACCATTCAAGATCTTATCGATGAGAGGAGAATTGAAGTGCAGGCTCCCGAGGCCCCAAACATTACCCAGAATCCATTGCCGAATCATCACGAAACGAATATGATAGAACTGGTGCAGGGTGATGGCAATCAAAAACCATCTCAGGCCGTCATGATGATAAAGTCGAGTGACAAGTTAGAGAAAGAGATTGTGAAAGAGGAAGCAATTGTTGAGAAACCAAAGCCAGTAGTGACGGGAAGTCTAAAAGTGGTAGTGCCAGGTGCAAAGACAACTGTGACTGTGAAGGGTGCAAGTGCAGAGCCAGTGATCATAAAACCAGTAGTGCAAATGCCAGTGGTGAATACAAAGACTGTGCCTTGGAACTATAACAAGGTAACAGTAGTTTACAAGGGAAAGGAGATTTCTGGAGAGATTAATGAAACGCATGGACTCACACGATCTGGAAGGTGTTTTGCTCCAGAGGAACTGAGAAAGATGAAAGCGGTGAAAGAAAGTCAATTGAAAAAGCCAGTGTCGGAGGAGGAAGCAGAAGAATTTCTTAAGAAAATGAAGTCGCAAGAATACTCAGTGGTTGAACAGCTAAGAAAAACCCCGGCCCAGATTTCTTTGTTATCTTTGTTGATACATTCAGAAGAGCATCGGAAGGCTCTTATGAAGATTCTAAATGAAGCTCATGTTCCGGAGAAGATTTTAGTGTGTCACTTGGAAAAGATCACTAGCAAAATTTTCGAGTCTAACAGAATCACCTTTTCTGATAGGGAGCTGCCGGTGGAAGGAACTGAACACAATAAAGCATTGTACCTCACAGTAAAGAGTGAAGAATCAGTCGTGACCAGGGTACTGATTGACAATGGATCGAGTGCCAATATTTGCCCGCTGTCAACCTTAGGAAAGTTGAACATTAGCCCGGACAGGATCCGGAGGAACAATATCAATGTGAGAGGGTTTGACGGCGGAGGTAAGAACACACTGGGAGATATTATTTTGGAAGTGACCATCGGTCCCGTTGATTTTACGATGGAATTCCAGGTGCTTGATATTGCCGTATCATATAACTTGCTGTTAGGTCGCCCCTGGATTCATGCAGCTAAGGCAGTACCATCTTCTCTACACCAGATGGTCAAGTTTGAATGGGAGCAGCAAGAGATTGTTGTACACGGAGAGGAAAATGCTTGTAATGTGGTAGCACCTTTTGACGGTACTGATGGGGATCGGGGTCCTTGGGTCTACCAAGTGACGGACGCTGTAGAAGTGAACAAAGTTGCTGAAGGAGAAAAGTTACCAACCCCGATGGTGGCACCAACTGCTATAATGGTGGCCAGAGAAATGTTGAAAAATGGATTCACACCGGGGAGGGGATTAGGCAAAACACTGCAAGGAGTCACTCAACCAGTTCAGCTTCCGGAGAATAAAGGCACATTCGGCTTAGGGTTCAAACCCACCTTTGCCGATATCCAAAGAGCCTCTAAAGCCAAGAGAAACTGGACCTTGCCCAAACCCATACCCAAATTATCCGACATCTTTATCAGGCCTGGTACAAAACATCAACCATCTGCTGCAGCAAAGTGCATTGAGACCCAACTTGATGAAGAAAGGCTTGGTTTTAAGAAATTGTTCTGGGAGGTGAATACGATTGAAGCAGGGGAAGGCACGAGCAACATGGACGTGCAATTTGTGGGGCCCAGAGTCACATTGAACAATTGGGAAGCTACTCCTTTCCTTATCCGGAAGGAGTCTTGGTAGTTAGCTCAAAATTTCATCATTGTTTCCCCCAAAAGTTGTTATAATTTCCCCATTCCCCTCATGAAAAAAAAAAAAAAAAAATCACCATGTATCCCGAACATCGTTCGTTTCTTTTATTAATGAAATGCAGTTTTTTCCTTTTTCTTCACTTTTGCCTTATTTTTCTTTATTTTTCCTTTTGTACAGTTTTGCATGTGTTGATTCCAATGCCATGTCATGCGTGAAGGATTCTAGACCCAGTTCTGACAATCACGCTACTATACAAGAGATTGAGGAAGATAGTGAATTAGAATGTGAGGATGAGGAAGCCCTGGAGGAAATAAGTAAGGACATGAAACAATACGAGGAAAAACCCAAGCCGAATCTGAGTGATACAGAATCTATAAACTTGGGGAGCGAAGATGATGTCCGAGAAACAAAGATTAGTGTACATTTGGAGGCACCCCTCAGGGATGAATTGATAAGGTTGTTACATGAATTTAAGGACATCTTTGCCTGGTCCTATGATGACATGCCCGGGCTTAGCACTGATTTAGTGGTACACAAGTTGCCTATTTACTCGGAATGCCGGCCAGTAAAACAAAAGCTGAGGAAATTCAAAACGGACATTAGCGTGAAGATAAAAGAAGAGGTGAATAAGCAGTTTGAGGCAAAGGTCATAAGAGTTACCAAATACCCCACCTGGTTGGCAAACGTTGTGCCGGTCCCAAAGAAAGATGGCAAAACCAGAGTGTGTGTAGACTATAGAGACCTCAACAAAGCCAGTCCGAAGGATGACTTCCCATTGCCAAACATTCACATATTGATCGATAATTGCGCCAAGCATGAGATCGGTTCGTTTGTGGATTGTTACGCAGGTTATCACCAGATCCTGATGGACGAAGAAGATGCTGAGAAAACTGCCTTCATTACACCTTGGGGAACGTACTGTTACAGAGTAATGCCGTTTGGATTGAAGAATGCCGGGGCAACTTACATGAGGGCAATGACCACGATGTTTCATGATATGATGCATCGAGAAATTGAAGTATATGTGGACGATGTCATCATAAAGTCCGGAAAACAACCTGATCATGTGAAAGATTTGAGGAAGTTTTTCCAAAGACTCCGGAGGTACAATCTAAAACTCAATCCGGCGAAGTGTGCTTTTGGAGTACCTTCAGGGAAACTACTGGGGTTTATTGTGAGCCGGCGAGGTATTGAACTGGATCCATCAAAGATCAAGGCTATTCAAAGTCTACCTCCGCCGAAGAACAAGAAGGAGGTCATGAGCTTATTAGGAAGGTTGAATTACATTAGTCGGTTCATTGCTCAATTGACATCAACATGCGAGCCAATTTTCAAGTTGCTGAAGAAAGATGCAGCAGTGAAGTGGACCGACGAGTGTCAGGAAGCCTTTGACAAGATCAAAGAATATTTGGCTAATCCTCCGGTGTTAGTGCCTCCAGAACCAGGGCGTCCTCTGATTTTGTATTTGACGGTGCTAGATAACTCTTTCGGTTGTGTACTGGGTCAACATGATGAGACAGGCAGGAAAGAACAAGCCATCTACTACCTCAGCAAAAAGTTTACATCTTACGAGGTGAAGTATACCCAACTGGAGAGAACTTGTTGTGCATTGATTTGGGTGGCTCAGAAGCTAAAGCATTATTTGTCAGCATACACTACGTACTTGATATCACGGTTGGATCCTCTCAAGTATATATTTCAGAAGCCTATGCCTACGGGAAGATTGGCCAAATGGCAGATTCTGCTCACAGAATTTGACATTGTCTATGTAACTCGTACGGCAATGAAGGCACAGGCTATTGCAGACCACTTAGCCGAGAATCCGGTGGATGATGAGTATGAACCATTGAAAACATACTTTCCGGATGAAGAGGCAATGCTTGTCGAGGAGATGGAGCAAGAGGAGAGATCAGGATGGAAAATGTACTTTGACGGAGCCGTCAACAGCAGGGGCGTTGGTATCGGAGCGGTACTTATTTCAAGTACGGGTCAACACTATCCCGTAATAGCTCAGCTTCGATTTTTCTGTACCAACAATATGGCCGAATATGAGGCGTGCATCTTGGGATTAAGGATGGCAATTGACACGGGTATTCAAGAGATTTTGGTCATGGGTGACTCGGATCTCTTGGTACACCAAATTCAAGGGGAATGGGAGACACGAGATTTGAAATTGATACCATATCGGTATTGTTTGCACGAGTTGTCTCAAAGATTCCAGTCTATAGAGTTCAAGCACATCCCGAGAGTGCACAATGAGATTGCAGATGCCTTGGCCACATTGTCCTCTATGTTGCATCATCCGGACAAGACATACATAGATCCGCTCCAGATCCAAGTCCGAGATCAGAATGCTTATTGCTTCGTTGTGGAAGAAGAGTCAGATGGAGAGCCGTGGTATCATGATATTAGAGAATACTTAAAAGCTGGCAAATACCCGGAGCAAGCCACAGGAGACCAAAAGAGAGCCATCAGGCGTCTAGCCAATGGATTTTTCTTCAGTGGAGGAGTGGTATACAAAAGAACACCAGATCTGGGTTTATTGCGGTGTGTAGATGCACAACAAGCAGATGAAATTATGATTGAAGTACATGCTGGAGTATGCGGACCCCACATGAGCGGATATGTGTTAGCAAAGAAGATCTTGAGAGCTGGTTACTACTGGCTCACAATGGAGCGTGATTGTATCAGGTATGTAAAGAAATGCCATCAATGCCAGGTACATGGAGATCTGATCCACTCCCCGCCTTATGAGTTGCACACAATGTCAGCACCATGGCCCTTTGTTGCTTGGGGCATGGATGTCATCGGCCCAATAGATCCAGCTGCTTCTAATGGGCACAGGTTTATCCTGGTTGCAATTGATTATTTCACCAAGTGGGTCGAAGCTAAGACATTCAAGGCGGTGACGAAGAAAGCGGTGGTGGATTTTGTACACGAGAATATCATATGCCGATTTGGAATCCCCAAAGTAATTATCACAGACAATGGAGCCAATTTAAACAGTCATCTCATGGCAGAAGTTTGTGAAAGGTTTAAGATCACGCACCGTAATTCCACACCCTACAGGCCAAAGGCAAATGGTGCAGTAGAAGCGGCAAATAAGAACATCAAGAAGATTCTTCGGAAAATGGTGGAGGGATCCAGGCAGTGGCATGAAAAGTTACCCTTCGCTCTCATGGGTTACCGCACGACGGTACGTACTTCTATCGGAACCACACCTTATACCCTGGTGTATGGAACAGAGGCTGTTATACCCGCAGAAATAGAAATACCGTCGTTGCGGATTATAGCCGAATCTGAGATAGATGACGATGAATGGGTAAAGGCCCGGTTAGAACAGTTGAATTTGATTGATGAGAAGAGATTGGCCGCAGTCTGCCATGGACAGTTGTATCAGCGAAGAATGGCCAGAGCATATAATAAGAAGGTACGACCTCGAAAGTTTGAAGTTGGACAATTGGTATTGAGGCGTATCTTACCACATTGGGCAGAGGCAAAAGGTAAGTTTGCACCGAATTGGCAGGGACCGTTCGTGGTATCACGGGTGTTGTCCAATGGAGCGTTATACTTAACTAATGTTGAAGGAAAGTGCGTAGAGACTGCTATCAATTCAGATGCAGTCAAAAGATACTATGTATGATTCCTTTTCAATTGTATGTTTTGTATTTTGTTGTGATTTTGGAATTGAAATGACGAAGACATTTTATTCTCTATCCAAACACTTTATCCATTGATAACCCCTTTGAGCCTTAATGAATGAATTCTTTCATATCCCTCTCTCGGAATCACTCTAATGCAATAAGTTCTCAATTGCCAGAATGAAAATAAAAAGATGGAAAAATGAAAAGAAAAATGATGAAAAATGAATTGAAAATTGAAAAAAAAATTGAAAAAAAAAAAAAAAAGAAAAAGACAAAAATCGGGAAAAAGTCAAAAAAGAAATCCATCTAACTTATGAAGTTGGGTGAACTACGTCTGACTTGATCCCGAAAGGGTACGTAGGCAGCCTCTCTGAGGTTCAGTCACAATAAAGAAAAAATCCAAAAATTCCCCACATATTGAAACTGGGGCAGAAGTTATGTTTAATAATTCCGAGAGTTGTAAATATTTTTAACCCTCGTTGAAATTTTGAGCCTTTATATCTTTCTTTCTTAACCCGTCCAAAGCCACGTTACAGTCCAAAGAAAGACCTTCTGATCAATTTTGAAATGATAACAAATACAACGAAGGAGGAGCGAAGCGTCGGATAATACCCGTGGTACAGAAAACAAAATACAAAAGGAAAAAATGAAAAAAAATAAAAAAAATGAGAGAGTCTCATCGGTGAAAACCTTAGCCGGCACTGTGAGACGATTGTGAGGCTGAGAGAAATAAAATGAGAGAGTCTCATCAGTGAAAACCTTAATCGGCACTGTGAGATGATTGTGAGGTCGAGAGAATAAACGAGAGAGTCTTATTGGTGAAAACCTTTCGAGGCACCGTAAGGCGATCGTGAGGACTATCAAAAGAGAAAAGGCAACAAAAAAGAGTACCGGTTTGGGTCAAAGGCAATTCAGAGTTTGAATAATGATTGGAACGAGCTGGGTCAGAGTTTATATACATGGCATGGTCAGCGGAATCAGCCAGCAAATACCCAGATAAGTTCTGTCATCTCTCCAAAATACCCTTACCTTTCTTTCATTTTTCTGCATTTCATTGTTTACCTTTTTGAGAGCTAACTACCAGCTCCCGATAACGGAAGTTGAAATAACACTGGATCAGAAAGGATGGAAGATTGGGGAAAGAAATAAAGAAGCTTGGCAAACATGGCCAAAGGAAAAGAAAACAAAACAAAAATGGAGAAATGAGAAAAATACAAAAAAAAAGTCTGCAAGGGACAAGAAGTCAAAAGCCATGCAACATGAGAAAGCAAAAACAAAGGAAGCAATAAGAAGCGGGGACGGCAGATGCCAGTTGCCAGCAGTTTATATCTAATAAATTTTGTTTCATGCAAGAACAAATTGTCACTAATCACTTTAAAGTGAATGTGACCAATGTGGAAAATTTAAAATACCAAAAAGAGAAAGTCCACCGAATAAGTGGAGAAATTCACAGGCTAGAGATAAGTTGGTAAAAGAAAATACCAAAAAGAGGAAGGTAACATCTTTTAAAATCCACTCCCCGGTCCTCAGGCTACGGGAATATTTTCTGCATCGCATTGCACGTTTAAATTTCGTTAGGCGCCCACCTTCAAATACGGGAATATTTTCTCGCATTGCACGTTTAAATTCCGTTAGGCGCCCACCTTCAAATTCGGGAATATTTTCTCGCATTCGCATTGCACGTTTAAATTTCGTTAGGCGCCCACCTTCAAATTCGGGAATATTTTCTCCATTTGCATTGCACGTTTAAATTTCCGTTAGGCGCCCACCTTCAAATTCGGGAATATTTTTCTCCATTCGCATTGCACGTTTAAATTTCTGTTAGGCTCCCACCTTCAAATTCGGGAATATTTTCTCGCATCGCATTGCACGTTTAAATTTCGTTAGGCGCCCACCTTCAAATTCGGGAATATTTTCTCCCATCGCATTGCACGTTTAAATTTCGTTAGGCGCCCACCTTCAAATTGGGGAATATTTTCTCGCATTTGCATTGCACGTTTAAATTTCCGTTAGGCGCCCACCTTCAAATTCGGGAATATTTTTCTCCATTCGCATTGCACGTTTAAATTTCTGTTAGGCTCCCACCTTCAAATTCGGGAATATTTTCTCGCATCGCATTGCACGTTTAAATTTCGTTAGGCGCCCACCTTCAAATTCGGGAATATTTTCTCGCATCCGCATTGCACGTTTAAATTTCCGTTAGGCGCCCACCTTCAAATTCGGGAATATTTTCTACATCCGCATTGCACGTTTAAATTTCCGTTAGGCGCCCACCTTCAAATTCGGGAATATTTTTCGCATCGCATTGCACGTTTAAATTTCTGTTAGGCGCCCACCTTCAAATTCGGGAATATTTTCCGCATCCGCATTGCACGTTTAAATTTCTGTTAGGCGCCCACCTTCAAATTCGGGAATATTTTCTGCATTCGCATTGCACGTTTAAATTTCTGTTAGGCGCCCACCTTCAAATACGGGAATATTTTCTGCATTCGTATTGCACGTTTAAATTTCTGTTAGGCGCCCACCTTCAAATTCGGGAATATTTTCTGCATTCGCATTGCACGTTTAAATTTCTGTTAGGCGCCCACCTTCAAATTCGGGAATATTTTCTGCATTCGCATTGCACGTTTAAATTTCTGTTAGGCGCCCACCTTCAAATTCGGGAATATTTTCTGCATTCGCATTGCACGTTTAAATTTCTGTTAGGCGCCCACCTTCAAATTCGGGAATATTTTCTGCATTCGCATTGCACGTTTAAATTTCCGTTAGGCGCCCACCTTCAAATTCGGGAATATTTTCTGCATTCGCATTGCACGTTTAAATTGCTGTTAGGCGCCCACCTTCAAATTCGGGAATATTTTCTGCATTCGCATTGCACGTTTAAATTGCTGTTAGGCGCCCACCTTCAAATACGGGAATATTTTTCTGCATCCGCATTGCACGTTTAAATTTCTGTTAGGCGCCCACCTTCAAATTCGGGAATATTTTCTGCATTTGCATTGCACGTTTAAATTTCTGTTAGGCGCCCACCTTCAAATTCGGGAATATTTTCTGCATTCGCATTGCACGTTTAAATTTCCGTTAGGCGCCCACCTTCAAATTCGGGAATATTTTCTGCATTCGCATTGCACGTTTAAATTGCTGTTAGGCGCCCACCTTCAAATTCGGGAATATTTTCTGCATCATCATGGTTTATATATTTAAAAGGCCCACACTGGGGCAGAAAAAGAAAAAAAGAGGTAGTTTGTTGTTTTGTTTTTAGCAGGTTCAGCTCGGGATCAAGAAAAAAACAAGAAAATCAACAAAAAGAGAGTCATCAAGAAAACAAGAAAATCAACAAAAAAGGAAGATTCTGCATCACCGGAAAGGGAAGAAGAGCAAAAGCTAGATTAGGAACAATTGTAATTGTAGGATCATAGCTTAGAATAGCTTCTTCATTTTACATTTTTCCCCCCGGTGTAATAAGGAGTAAGTCAGCAGGTCTCAACCATGTCAATGCAACAGTGAGTCTGGTAGTTTTTAAAACTGCCAGACCTTCCCGAACTACACTGACCTGATTCCTGTTTAGCCCAGGATATGTAGGCAACCTCTAAAGCAGGGTGCGGTCAAAAGGTTTTCAAAAATGCTTTCACGGAATATGCCGATGTGCAAAAATCTCTCATTACCGCTCACTTGTCTTTGCACTGAAACTCTTCGTGTTCCCGAGCAAAGAGGGGCAGCTGTGAGCACGTGATTTTTGCACCAGGCAAATAATTCCAAAATTAAAATAAATATGTTTTTGAGTGCAATTACTTGTTTTGCTTGAAATTAGTTATATTTTTGTGTATTTGAATAAGTAAGAAATTAGAAAAATCAAAAAAAAAATAGTAGTAATTAGTTTGTTAGTTTAGTTAATTAGAAAATTAGCAAAATAGCCTAGATAGTAGAAATTAGGGAAAAATAGCAGAAAATTACCAAAAAATACTAGGAAATTAGAGTAGGTAGTAAATTAGGATTTATAATTTTTCATAAAAGAAAAGAAAAAAAAATAATAAAAGAAAATACATAAAAATCATTAATATCAGAAAAATACAAAAAAATAGGAAGGTTTAATAAGATTGGGCCATTTTGGACTTAAATCAGACGGCCCAATCCTTAAGCCCAAACAGACCTGGTCCAAAGGCTGTAAGCGGAGATGATCTCAGCCGTTCGTCTCCTCAAATCAACGGCTGAGAAATAATGTTTGAGTTATAAGGGAGTTAATTAATGCTGAGATTTAATCTCAGCCGTTCATTCTATGTGATCCAACGATCAGAGACCTTGGCTTCATAAGGTTCAAACGACGCCGTTTTTGTAACGTGCGTGTGAGCCGTTGATCTCCTTCATTTGGACGGCTCAGATTATCTCGGACACTTGGCCTATATAAGGCTTTGGTCCGAGAACTTTTGCCATTTTTGCAAAACCCTAAAGACAGCCGCCCTTGACCCCTCTCTCACTTCGTCTCCTTCATCATCAGCAGCCATGGCGGCCACCACTCCTACGGTGGTCGCCGGCTTGTCTTCATCCCTTCCCCCTTCTTCCATGTTCTTCTTCACTCAAAACACACCCAAGAACCCAGAAAAAACCCTTGCTCTTCAAAACCCCGGTCACCGGAGTTACACCGGTGACCACCCAAACAATGAACCACTGCCTAAAACTAATGCCAATCTCTTCCTCCTTTCATGATCTATCCACTCATACCACTGGTCACCCTCGAATCAAATCGGAACGCCTCGAATATCCCGAAGAAGGTCGTCGGAACCCTAACTCCGGCGACCCCAAATCCAACCTCAATCAAGACCTCACCTTTACCACCCCCTGAACACCCTCTTGCAACTCAAATCAAAAAAGGCCTCGTCTTTAGGCCTGAAAGAAGAATCAGAAAAGATTGAAAAATCTGGAAAAGAATAAAGAGAAAAGAGAAACAAGAAGAAGGCCTAGGAGAGTCTTAGAGAATAAAAGGAGAAGAAAAAGGATAGGAAGCTCGGGGGACAGGCCCCACGAGTTAAGTCCCTTTCCTTTTGTGCCTAGTTTCTTTTTCCTTTGCTTCTTCTGCATGTTTTGTGTTTTTGCATGATTCCTATGCCTTCTTTGATTGTGTGTCTCACATGTTAGTCATAGGATTTTTATTTGCTTCTCTTTTTGTTTCTGTTTAATACTTTTGTCCTCGATTTGGTTCTGTTTAGTTATGTTCTCTAGTTCGACTTTTCTGTGCTGTTTCTCTCCAATGATTGTTATCCCTGCTGTATTTCGTAGTTGATTTGCATATTAGTTTTAGGTTCTCTATTTCTCTGCTTACCAGTTACTCTTTTCTTTTTAGTTCCTTCGCATGATAAGTATCAATTAGTCTTGTTGATATTCTGTTCTTTTTCTTTATTTCATTATTGTTTTAATATGCCCTGTATATCTTTGCCTTGCATGTTCCGATTGATTTGCGTTTCATATGTTAGTTGTAAGGCTATTCTTGGTTCTCTTTTGGTGATTCTGTTGTTATCTCGATCCTATGCTTCTCATGCTAGTCTAGGACCCTTTTTGCTTATCTTCTCATGCTGTGAGTCCATGTTTAGTTCTCTGTGACCACACTGATTTCTTAACTTATTCATCTCCTATGCGTCCCTGTGTTCTTTAGGGTCTGTTAATGATAGGACTGGGCCTCTTTTAGCTTTCATGGTGTAGCTTTCTTCTCTTTTCACACTAAGTTGTTTTGAAGCACCCTGATTGAACTCTCCTATTTTCTTCAATATATCCTTCTCTTCTTCATCTTCATGATCATTAAGACTAGGCTTAGTACTTGAAAAGGGATTTTGATTGCCATGCTTAGTCCATTGCTCTCCTGTTTAAAATAAGTCCTATTTTATTCCCTTGTTGACTGTTTTCTGAGAGTTTTAGTGTCTATGTGTCTATACCCATGAATGCTAAGTGTTTTGGGGTTCTTTCCAGTATGTCACTTAACATGAATTGATTGTGGCTAAGCCTATTTGATCTTAATTGACACTTTGCCATGTGAGATTGAGTTTGTGAGTCTGACTGATTAAAACTCAACATTATCTATTCTTTCTTCTGAATTTTGATTAGTTGATAAACATTGTTTGGTTTCATATGGTTATGTGTATAATTATATGTTGAAATGGCTAAAACTGCAATAGTTCCTTGTCAATTGAACACTGTTAATGCTTTCATGCTTAGGTGAATTGGTTATAGCTGCTAGTGCTAAGTCTCATTAATTAGTTAGTTTTTAAATAGGAATTAGCAGAAAATGAACAAAATAGGCTACAAGTTTAATAATTGGTCTAAGAATGGTCAACCTTGCAAAGGGTTGACCTATTCTATAAGGCCCTAACACACAGCTCACTGTTAACAGTGGCTGGTTGTGCAAAGGGCTATGTCTGCAAATGCAGACTAGCCCAGGCTCTATATTGAGCCCCGAACAGCAAAGTGGCCAAACCTGTAAAGGTTTTGGGCCTAGCTGTTCAGTATATGGCTTTAATAGCCCAAGCTAAGTCTCAACTTGAGACTGGCTAACTTTTAAATAGGTTAAGCATAATAACAAAACAGGCTATGCCTGCAAGTAGCTTTAATTAGGAATAAATGGGTCTTAATTGACTGAATTAACTTAAAAGTGGCTAAAATTGAAATAGTTCTTAGAAATAAATCAGGCCAGCCCTTAAATACTAATACCAGGGCTGGCTATTAGTTAAATAGGTTCAAATCAAGCTGAAATCTGCCCTAGGTAAGTTAGTAAATCAGCAGTGCTCTTAGGGGCACAATTGGGTATTGAAAAAGGTAAAATAGTAACTAGTAAGAATTTAGGAGGGTAATAGGGACATTCATGCTCCTGATTTCTGCAATTTTGCAGAGATTTAGGGGTATAATGGTCTCTTAAAAATGGGAAATCTGTAAAAATCTCAAACCCCTAAGGTTATACTAGTAAAAGGCCCTAAAAGGAATCTTTTGGAACCTTCCAGCACATGCTGGAAGGGTTTTAGTAACTGAAAATGGGACTAAAGTGTAGAATAAGTAATTTTAGGAGGGGGGAAGTGGGATTAATCCCATACTTCCTCCCCAAGTAATCAGCCCTAAAGGTTAGCTATAAATACACCTTCAAAGAGCTGAAAAAGGGGATTCCACTGGATAACAAATCTGAGAAAATACATTTGGGTTCCAACATTGAGTAATCTGAAATTGATACTTAGGCTGATCTTTGATAAGAAATACTAGGGAAAACATAGCAATTTGGTAGTAATCATTCTGGAAATTCCGGGTGTGGAAAGCTTGTGGATTTAATCTGCTTTTCTGGGATTCCTTGTTCGATTATCTGCTGGGTTTCTCTCATATTGGTGCTTTTGTGTTGCTGTGTTGCTGTGCCTATTCCATCACTGTTGCATTGCCTTGATTGACTCCTTGCTGTTACTTACTTGTCTATCCCTAGAACTCATTGGATCTTTTGCTGAACCAGGTACATTATCCTTTCGCTCAAAGATGTAATGCTGACTTGTTAAAATAAAAATGAAGCTCTGGATTTGAATCTAGGCTGTTGTGGAGTTGTATTTCCATTATATTAGTCTAAGTTTGTAGATAGTCCATTGTAGTAGTATGTAGTAGCTGAAGAACAAAGACAAACGGAAACTATGTAATAGTTAGTAGTAGTGGTAGTGTAGTAATATGAATTAGAACCTCACCTAGTTAATTAGGTAATGACATTAAAACATAAGTTAATTAGTGATATCTGCAACATTAATAATCTGGTAATAAGGTCATGGTAAAATCAGTAGTATGAGCGTTTCTCAAAAATCACGTAGATGCTTAGGATCATTGTAATTAAGTAATTGGAACGTTTAAATTCTGCTTGAATAGTTCAATTAATTCTAAGGGTCAAAGTCCAATTATGAATACTCAATAGAGGAAATGATTAGATATTGAAGTGGTTCAAGTAGGATGAATTGAGGGTGATGAATGGTTTAGTCTTCAACAATTTATAGTCAATCAGTTTAATTACTCTTTGATTTTCTTATAATAGACAGTCTTCTTAGAATTATTTTTAACCCTTAAACGGTAATTAGCATAACTCTAGTGATAAACATTGTGCAAATTTCCTTAGTGTAATAATCTGGTAATATGGCTAGTAATTAGATCAATAGAAGTGTAGGCAAAAGTAGCTTGTTAATTTGGTTCTCCTAATAAGTTGTAACCATAGAATATCCTGTACAATAGCTCTGCTCTTTCAATGAATAAAAATCAATCTGATTTCGATTCCTAAATCCTGTTGATTAGCGTTTTATAGTTCTTTGCATTTACTGCTATTTCGTATTACGTTTTATCAGTTTTTGGCTCATTATGCAAACTATCTCTAAACTCCAATGTGAAGTTAATAAGGCAGCAAGCTTAAGCCCAAAACAACCTGGAGACTGCCTGGGCCTTAAAGGCCTGGACCAATGCTGATCCATGCTAAGCGAAACGAAAAGAAGACCAGGCCCAATAAGTAATAAGATTTCGACGGGCCCGGATTACTATAGAATTAGTATTACGATTGAGGAAAGAACAAGTATAGAAAATGTAGTCAAATACAAGTATTGAAACCTTTAATAAAAATTGGGACAAGCCTCGCCCGAATAACACCGGGGCCCCCATTTAGTAATGATATGAACGCAAATAGACTCGGGAAAGCTAATAGCCAATTCCATAGCTTCTCCCAAAAGATTTAAAAGCCGATAGACGTTACTTTAGGGCACGATTTTAATATACCTTCCTATGAACGAGTGTGCACTTGGTGCGACTCAAATCCAAATCTCGGCAAAGCCGAAATACTCCAAAAGTCATAGGTGTACTGGTTGCGGTATGACTCAAGGTGTGTTTCCGCGATGTCGCAAATTCCTAAAAATAAAATTCAACGTAAAAGCACATCATGTTGTTAAAATCTTATAATTGAGTCAAACAAAAGTCAAGAACGACAGTGGAGCGACCGTGCTAAAACCACGGAATCCGGGAGTGCCTAACACCTTCTCCCGGGTTAACAGAGTTCCTTATCCGGACCTCTGCTTCGCAGTCATTTCAAAGAGTCAAAATTCCTCGGATTCGGGATTAACCGGTGACTTGGGACACCATTGTCATTCCCAAGTGGCGACTCTGATTAATCTCTAATGAAATCCCGAACCGATTGTCCTTAAATTGGAAAAACTCCTTCCCTTACGTTATTTTATCCGTCTCGGGTAATTGAACGTCGGGGTATACCCTACAAGTGTATTTTATACACTTTACGCATGTTGGGGTAGTAAAAAGGGAGGTGTGACAATGAATACTCCCCCTTCTGAATGATGAAGAACCTGTTTATCTGAATATTAAATTGCGAAATTGCGGCCTCAGGCCATGTATATATATATACATATATATATATATATATATATCCTTAAATTGGAAAAACTCCTTCCCTTACGTTATTTTATCCGTCTCGGGTAATTGAACGTCGGGGTATACCCTACAAGTGTATTTTATACACTTTACGCATGTTGGGGTAGTAAAAAGGGAGGTGTGACAATGAATACTCCCCCTTCTGAATGATGAAGAACCTGTTTATCTGAATATTAAATTGCGGCCTCAGGCCATGTATATATATATACATATATATATATATATATATATGTGTGTGTGTGTGTGTGTGTTTGTGTGTGTGTGTGTGAGAGAGAACAAGCTGTGGCCTCGGGCCCAAGTATACGTATACATAACTGCGACCTCAGGTACAAAATGCATAAAGCA
Source organism: Nicotiana noctiflora (assembly GCA_032618575.1). NCBI lineage: Eukaryota > Viridiplantae > Streptophyta > Magnoliopsida > Solanales > Solanaceae > Nicotiana > Nicotiana noctiflora. The sequence goes on from JASVEL010002709.1 coordinate 61,537, forward strand.
TAAACTGCGGCCTCAGGCCCAAAGATGCATAAAGCATTAGTTGCGGCCTCTGGCCCAAAGATGCATAAAACATTAACTGCTGTCCCAGGCCCAAATATAGATGTTCAACATTCAGAGATTTAAAATCAGGAACTGAGAATCATATTGCAATACATAATAGTAAAATATTGAATCACGATGAGTTATATGATACTGAAATACTGGATCACACTGAGTTACATTATACTAGAATACTGAATTATACTGAGTTACATAATATTGGAATATTGAATTCTACTGATTACATAATACTGAAATAATGAATAGGACTAGAATGAGACATGTATTCTTGAACTGGTTATGAATACTGAAACTGTAGCTATTTATGACATGATGACTAAGCTATACTGAGACTTCGGGGAATCAAACCCAAGTGTATATTAAATAAGAACTAAGCTCACAACATTGAGAATGAAAGTCATGAAGGAGTTATTGTCACGACCCAAATCCGGTCGTGATGGCGCCCAACAATTAAGCTAGGCCAGCCAGACCAACAATTTAATTAACACAAAGATATCGGTCCCAAATGGACAACCCAAGAAGAATATATGAGTTTAAGAACTCCAATAATAATAGTACAGAACAAAATACTGACACTCCCAAAAATCCGGAGTCACAAGTCTAGAGCCTCTAACAAGATCCAACAGGAAATAGAGAGTACGATATAGAAGTACTCAAGTATGAATACAAAATATAAAATAACAACTGGAATGAGAGGAGAAGCTAGGTTCTGCGAACGTAGGCAGCTACCTCAGCAACCCGATATGACACTGCAACCGCTGGAATTTCCCGTCTACTGCTCCTGAGTACCTGAGTCTACACACAAAAGGTGTAGAGAGTAGGGGTGAGTACTAAGTACTCAGTGAGTAACAAATATATATATATGTAGCTGACAGTAAGAAATCCACAAAATACCACAATATGAAGCTACACTACAGTCCGAATCTCCTACGAACTAGCAGCAACAATACAATACAACTACCACAGAGTAATTCAACAAATATAGATGCAATGCAATGCACATAACCGCTACGGCGTGTAGCCCGATCCAATTTAACGTCGACGGCGCTCACCGGGGGTGTGTACAGACTCCGGAGGGGCTCCTACAGCCCAAGCGCAATACTGCTGCGGCGTGCAGCCCGATCCTCATATCAACCACTGCGGCGTGCAGCCCGATCCCATGCTCAGTCCACAATAAACAAATAAGTCACAAAACAGTTCATTTTCCTTAATTTCAGTTCTCAATTCATAATTTATGAAAAATACTTTAACTTTATTAAATTTGTAAAAGCCGGTGACTTAGCATTTCAAAAGTGTGATTACAATTTCCAGGACTGAGATCAGTGATTTAAGCAATTATAGCTATCACATAAATATTGTCCTCTAAGGACGCTACAGATCGGCACAAGGCCCCAAACAAGGCTTACAGCCCACAAATATAGCAAATATAGTGTATTTCCAACACTAACAACATATTATTCACTTCCGGGATGGACCAAGTCTCAATCCCCAATCACAATCAATCCCGCACCTGCCACGGTGTGCGAGCCACGCCCTATTAGCGTCACAATGTGCTAAGCCGGGGTTTCGAACCCTCGAGCTACTATATACACAAACTACTCACCTCTAGCCGGTCGTAGACTCGTCCGCGATGCCTTTTCCTTTGAATTTCGTTGCCTCGTGTGTAGAATCTAGTCAAATAACAATAATTATATCAAATACGGGTCAAAGAATCATAACCCACTTCAATTTATATGAAATTCGCATAATTACACTAAGTTGGTAAAACCCGACCCCGGGCCCCACTGCTCGGAAAATTCCGAAATTAGCACCAACGCGATCCTTATCTCGCCACGAGTCCGTGCATATAAAATTTATCAAAATCGGAGTTCAAATGGCCTTCCAAATCCAAAAATCCCGTTTTCAATACTTAGGCCACATTTCTTCAAGATTTCAACCCAATTTCATGAAGATTGATGTTAATACTACCATAAAATGATGTTTTTGAGTCAAGAATCTTACCTCCAACGAATACCCGATGACTTCTCAGTGATTTCCTCGAGTTTTCTTCTCTCTAGGGCTCAAATTTGTGTTTTGGGGGTGTAAACCCGTAACCCCTCTGTTCTGCAATTTAATTCACTGCCAGAGACCTTTGTTCTTCGCGTTCGCGTGAGCTCCCACGCGTTCGCGAAGAACAGTTCCTCCTTACTCTTCGCGTTCGCGTCGCTTTCCACGCGTTCGCGATGCACAATTTCCATTACCCTTCGCGAACGCGACGCCTCCCACGCGTTCGCGATGTACAATTTTCCAGCCGCCCAGATTTCTTCTACGCGTTCGCGATACACCTCCCGCGAACGCGAAGCACAACACCTACGACCCTACGCGAACGCGACTCCCCCTCCCGCGAATGCGATGCACACAAAGGCTTGGCCTTCGCGAACGCGAAGGCTTAACGGCCTGGGCAGAACCTGCAGTTTTTCTGCAGATTTTTGCGAAGTCCAAATGCCCGGTTGATGGTCCGAAATCATCCCGAGGCCCCCGGGACCCCAACGAAAACCACCAACGTACCCCAAAACATGATACGAACTTGTTCCAATCATAAAAACACTATACTAAACATCAAAATCACCAATTATCCACGGATTCAAGCCTAAGTTTCTTCAAAACTTTCAAAACTAACATTCAATCCAAAACCCGGTCAAACGATGTTCGAATGACCTGAAAATTTGCAGACACATCCAAAATCACATAACGAAGCTACAGAAATTGTCGGAATTCCATTCCGACCCCGGATCAAAATATCACCTACCATCCGGTTTTCGCCAAAATTCAACATTCGCCAATTCAAGCTTAAAACTACACCGGACCTCCGAATTCATTTTCGATTGTTCTCCTAAGTCATAAATGATCCTCCGGAACTAGTCGAATCATCAGAATCCGGTTCCGAGCACTCTAACTCAATAGTCAACTCTTGGTTGACTTTTCATATTCAAGCTTTCTTCAAACATGCTATTTGTTTCATTTTCACTCCAAATCACTCCTAACTCACCCGATATACTCTAATACTGTTTTAAAAGCATAATATATGTAAATGCAAGGTAACGGGGTGGAAATTCCCGTAACGACGGGCCGGGTCGTTACATTCTCCCCAACTTAAACAAACGCTCGTCCGCGAACGGGTTAAGAAACATACCTGTAGTATCAAACAAGTGTGGATATCTACTTCGCATCTCTTGCTCGGTCTCCCAAGTTGCTTCCTCCACAGGACGACCTCTCCACTACACTTTTACTGAAGCTATGTCCTTAGATCTCAGATTACGAACCTGTCGACCCAAAATGGCTACTGGTTCCACATCATAAGTCAAATCCTCATCTAGCTGTATCGTGCCGAAGTCCAACACATGAGACGGGTCTCCGACATACTTCCGGAGCATAGATACATGGAACACCGGGTGAACTCCCGATAAACTGGGTGGCAAAGCAAGCATATAAGCCACCTCCCCAACTTTCCTAAGCACCTCAAAAGGTCCGATGAACCTTGGGCTCAACTTTCCTTTCTTTCCAAACCTCATAACACCCTTCATAGGCGAAACTTTCAGCAACACCTTCTCACCTACTGAATAAGACACATCTCGGACCTTCCGGTCCGCATAACTCTTCTGACGCGACTGAGCTGTGCGAAGTCTCTCCTGAATCACCTTCACCTTATCTAAGGCATCTTGGACTAACTCTGTCCCTAACAACCTAGCCTCGCCGGGCTCGAACCAACCAACCGGAGACCTACACCGCCTCCCATATAAAGCTTCATACGGTGCCATCTGAATACTGGACTGATAACTATTATTGTAAGCAAACTCCGCCAAAGGAAAATAATCAGCCCACGAACCACCAAAATCAATGACACAAGCACGCAACATATCTTCTAATATCTGAATAGTACGCTCAGACTGCCCATCCGTCTGTGGATGAAATGTTGTGCTCAGCTCTACCTGTGACCCCAACTCTCGCTGAAATGTCCTCCAGAACTGAGAAGTGAACTGGGTACCTCTGTCCGATATAATAGAAATGGGAACTCCATGCAATCTCACTATCTCACTGATGAATATCTCTGCCAACCGCTCTGAGGAATAAGTAGTACACACTGGGATGAAGTGAGCTGACTTGGTCAACCTATCCACCACCACCCAAACTGAATCAAACTTCCTCGTTGTCCGAGGGAGTCCGCTAACAAAGTCCATAGTAATCCTTTCCCACTTCCACTCAGGAATATCAATACGCTGGAATACACCACCAGGTCTCTGATGCTCATACTTGACCTGCTGACAGTTTAGACACCGAGCCACATGGCTCACAATATCTTTCTTCATCTTTCTCAACCAGTAATGCTGCTTCAAATCCTGATACATCTTCGCGGCTCCTGGATGAATAGAATACCACGAGTTGTGGGCTTCCTCCAATATCAATTCACGAAGGCCGTCAACATTGGGCACGCATATCCGACCCCGCATCCGCAATACACCATCACTATCAATAGTGACATCATTGGCATCATCATGTTGAACTCTGTCCTTAAGGACAAGTAAGTGTGGATCATCATACTGGCGCTCTCGAATACGATCATATAAAGAAGAACGAGCTACTACACAAGCCATCACCCGACCGGGCTCAGAAATATCCAGCCTCACCATCTGATTAGCTAACGCCTGCACATCAACTGCTAGGGGTCTCTCCCCAACTGGAATATACGCCAAACTGCCCATACTAATAGCCTTCCGGCTCAATGCATCAGCCACTACATTGGCTTTCCCGGGATGATACAAGATAGTAATATCATAGTCTTTAAGCAATTCAAGCCATCTCCGTTGCCTCAAATTTAGATCTTTTTGCTTAAACAAATGCTGAAGGCTGCGGTGGTCCTGTATATACATCACAAGATACACCATATAGGTAATGCCTCCAAATCTTCAAGGCATGAACAATAGCGGCTAACTCCAAATCATGAACAGGGTAGTTCTTCTCGTGGGGCTTTAGCTGACGAGAAGCATATGCAATAACTCTACCCTCCTGCATCAACACACAACCGAGTCCAACTCTGGAAGCATCACAATACACCGTATATGACCCCGAGGCCGATGGTAACACAAGTACTGGAGCCGTGGTCAAAGCCTCCTTGAGCTTCTGAAAGCTCTCTTCACATTCATCAGACCACACAAATGGAGCATTCTTCTGTGTCACCTTAGTCAACGGTGAAGCAATAGATGAGAAATCCTGAACAAACCGACGATAATAGCCTGCCAAGCCGAGAAAACTCCGAATCTCTCTAGCTGAGGAAGGTTTGGGCCAATTTTGCACTGCCTCAAACTTCTGTGGATCAACCCGAATACCATCACTGGACACTATATGTCCCAGAAAACCCACAGTATCAAGCCAGAACTCACACTTAGTGAATTTTGCATAAAGCTTCTCTTCCCTCAACCTCTGCAATGCCACTCTCAAATGCTGTGCATGCTCCTCCTGGCTGCGTGAATATACCGGAATATCATCAATAAACACAATCACAAAAGAATCAAGGTACGGCCGAAATACACTATTCATCAAGTGCATGAATGCAACTGGGGCATTAGTCAACCCGAAAGACATCACCAGGAACTCGTAGTGCCCATATCGCGTCCTGAACGCTGTCTTCGTAATATCTGAGTCCCTGATCTTCAACTGATGATAGCCCGATTGAAGATCAATCTTAGAAAATACACTAGCTCCCTGTAGCTGATCAAATAGGTCCTCAATACGAGGCAATGGGTATTTATTCTTCACTGTTACCTTGTTCAGCTGCCTGTAATCAATGCACATTCTCATTGTGCCATCTTTCTTCTTCACGAACAACACCGGTGCACCCCAAGGTGACACACTCGGACGAATGAAACCCTTATCTAAGAGTTCCCGAAGTTGTTCTTTCAATTCTTTTAACTCTGCTGGTGCCATGCGATAGGGAGGAATAGAAATGGGCTGAGTGCCAGCACCAAGTCAATACCAAAGTCGATATCTCTGTCAGGCGGCATGCCCGGTAGGTCTGCTGGAAATACATCCGGAAACTCCCTTACAATGGGGACCGAATCAAGACCGGGTGTCTCGGCCTCAACATTTCTAATGAAGGCCAAATAAGATAAACAACCCTTGCCAATCATTCGTTGAGCCTTTATATAAGAAATCACCCCGTCGGACACATAATCAGTCAAGCCACGCCACTCGATCCTCGGATTACCTGGAATAGCTAGTGTGACTGTCTTGGCATGACAGTCCAGAATCGCATGATAAGGAGATAGCCAATCCATGCCTAGGATAACATCGAAATCTACCATGCCCAGTAGTAATAGATCAATTCGGGTCTCCAGACCCCCAATAGTAATAATACAGGATCGATATACCTGATCCACAACAACAGTATCCCCCACTGGGGTAGACACATGTACGGGCAAAGCAAGAATACCACGGGTCATACCCAAATGATGTGCAAAATAAGTAGAGACATAAGAATAGGTGGATCCGGGATCAAATAAGACGGAAGCATCCCTGTGGCAGACTGAGATAATACCTGAAATGACCGCATCTCGAAGCACTAGCATCCTTCCTATCCGGAAGAGCTTAAAAACGAGCCTGGCCTCCACCAGTACGATCCTCGCCCCTGGGGCGACCTCTGGATACCTGGCCACCAGTCCTAGCTGACTGTGCTGGCGCTGAAGAAACAGGAGTAGAAGACGAAGGCTGATCCCTCCTCTGAGACCGCTTACGCAGCCACTGAGGACACTCTCTCCCGATATGGCCCAAATCACCGCACTCAAAACAACGGCCTGAAGATGGAAGAAGGGGCTGCTGAGGACCCCTCGCTACCGATGAATCCTGTGCTGAGGAAACAGGAGCAGAGCTCTGAGCTGGAAGAGCACTCAGTGCAGGCTGACTCTGCTGGCGGCTCTGCTGACCCCGATAACCCTGCTGGCCTTGACGACCACGATCAGATGAAACCCCACTGGACTCTGTACGTCCAGACTGATGAGATCTGAAAGAGCGACCTCTGCTATGCTGAAATTGGCCCCTAGACGGAGCACCACTGTAACTGCCAGTACCACGAGGCCTCTTAGCCTCTCTCTCCTCTCGCTCTCGGCGGCGATCTGTCTCAATGTGACGGGCAGCATCAACCACCTCCTCAAAGGTAACTGTCGAAACTCTCTCCCTGGTCATCAATATGCGGATGGGATAAATAAGACCATCAATAAATCTCCGAATCCTCTCCTTGTCTGTAGGAACCATCCACATGGCATGACGGGCCAACTGTGTGAATCTCATCTCGTACTAATTAACTGTCATCTCTCCCTGCTTCAACCACTCGAACTGACGTCGCAGCTCCTCTCTCTGAGACTGAGGCACGTACTTCTCCAAAAATATCGTGGAGAACTGCGCTGCCAAGTGAGGGGCACCGCCCCAGCGGGCCTACGCCTCTCGAAATCCTCCCACCATTGAAATGCTGCACCTGCTGAACCGAAAAGTGGTGAATGAAACACCGCTGGACTCTAGAATACCCGCGGTGCGAAGCATGCGCCGACATCTGTCAAGAAAACCCTGGGCATCCTCGCCCTTAGCTCCACCGAATGTCGGAGGCCGTAGCCTCTCAAATCTCTCCAAACGACGCCGCTCATCGTCGGCATAATCGGAACCATATATGCAGTGAGCTGGTGCAACCGGTGCAACTGGCTCGAACCGGCTCGGGTGTGTGAGCTACGGGGTCCGATTCCCTCCCCTCGCCCGTGAAGAAGATCATCGCGCAGCAGGCCGCAACTACCTGTGCCAAGCCTGTGCACACTGATAAGATCTGAGCCAAGGTCTCCTGAAGACCCGGTATCACAATAGGCACTGCCGGTGCCTGACCCTGAGCTGCCGGAGCGTTTGCCGCTGGAATCTGGTCCTGAGTCTGATCGGCTGGTGGATCAGCAGGTACTGGTGCTGGTGCTGCTGCCCTACCTCTGCCACGACCACGGCCTCCGGGTGCCAATGGTGGTCGTCCGCCACGTCCGTTAGCTCGTGTTCTCGCCATCTGCGAGAGAATAGAATATGGAAAGATTTAATTTCATGATAACACAAATTGCACGATATGAATTCAAGAAAATGAGGTTTTTCCTAAAGTTTCTGTAGCCCTTCGAAGATAGATACGGACGTCTACGTACCGATCTGCGAAAGCCTACTAAATCGGCTCATGACTCGCGAGTCCTAATAACCTAGTGCTTTGATACCAACTTGTCACGACCCAAATCCGGTCGTGATGGCGCCCAACAATTAAGCTAGGCCAGCCAGACCAACAATTTAATTAACACAAAGATATCGGTCCCAAATGGACAACCCAAGAAGAATATATGAGTTTAAGAACTCCAATAATAATAGTACAGAACAAAATACTGACACTCCCAAAGATCCGGAGTCACAAGTCTAGAGCCTCTAACAAAACCCAACAGGAAATAGAGAGTACGATATAGAAGTACTCAAGTCCGAATACAAAATATAAAATAACAACTGGAATGAGAGGAGAAGCTAGGTTCTGCGAACGTAGGCAGCTACCTCAGCAACTCGATGTGACAATGTAAACGCTGGAGATGCCCGTCTACTGCTCCTGAGTACCTGAGTCCGCACACAAAAGGTGCAGGGAGTAGGGGTGAGTACTAAGTACTCAGTGAGTAACAAATATATATATGTAGCTGACAGTAAGAAATCCACAAAATACCACAATATGAAGCTACACTACAGTCCGAATCTCCTACGAACTTGCAGCAACAATACAATACAGCTACCACAGAGTAATTCAACAAATATAGATGCAATGCAATGCACATAACCGCTACGGCGTGTAGCCCGATCCAATTTAACATCGACGGCGCTCATCGGGGGTGTGTACAGACTCCGGAGGGGCTCCTACAGCCCAAGCGCAATACTGCTGCGGCGTGCAGCCCGATCCTCATATCAACCACTGCGGCGTGCAGCCCGATCCCATGCTCAGTCCACAATAAGCAAATAAGTCACAAAACAATTCATTTTCCTTAATTCCAGTTCTCAATTCATAATTTATGAAAAATACTTTAACTTTATTAAATTTGTAAAAGCTGGTGACTTAGCATTTCAAAAGTCTGATTTCAATTTCCAGGACTGAGATCAGTGATTTAAGCAATTATAGCTATCACATAAATATTGTCCTCTAAGGACGCTACAGATCGGCACAAGGCCCCAAACAAGGCTTACAACCCACAAATATAGCAAATACAGTGTATTTCCAACACTAACAACATATTATTCACTTCCGGGATGGACCAAGTCTCAATCCCCAATCACAATCAATCCCGCACCTGCCACGGTGTGCGAGCCACGCCCTATTAGCGTCACAATGTGCTAAGCCGGGGTTTCGAACCCTCAGGCTACTATATACACAAACTACTCACCTCTAGCCGGTCGTAGACTCGTCCGCGATGCCTTTTCCTTTGAATTTCGTTGCCTCGTGTGTAGAATCTAGTCAAATAACAATAATTATATCAAATACGGGTCAAAGAATCATAACCCACTTCAATTTATATGAAATTCGCATAATTACACTAAGTTGGTAAAACCCGACCCCGGGCCCCACTGCTCGGAAAATTCCGAAATTAGCACCAACGTGATCCTTATCTCGCCACGAGTCCGTGCATATAAAATTTATCAAAATCGGAGTTCAAATGGCCTTCCAAATCCAAAAATCCCGTTTTCAATACTTAGGCCACATTTCTTCAAGATTTCAACCCAATTTCATGAAGATTGATGTTAATACTACCATAAAATGATGTTTTTGAGTCAAGAAGCGTACCTCCGACGAATACCCGATGACTTCTCAGAGTGATTTCCTCGAGTTTTCTTCTCTCTAGGGCTCAAAATTATGTTTTGGGGGTGTAAACCCGTAACCCCTCTGTTCTGCAATTTAATTCACTGCCAGAGACCTTTGTTCTTCGCGTTCGCGTGAGCTCCCACGCGTTCGCGAAGAACAGTTCCTCCTTACTCTTCGCGTTCGCGATGCACAATTTCCATTACCCTTCGCGAACGCGACGCCTCCCACGCGTTCGCGATGTACAATTTTCCAGCCGCCCAGATTTCTTCTACGCGTTCGCGATACACCTCCCGCGAACGCGAAGCACAACACCTACGACCCTACGCGAACGCGACTCCCCCTCCCGCGAACGCGATGCACACAAAGGCTTGGCCTTCGCGAACGCGACACTTGTCACGCGAACACGAAGGCTTAAGGGCCTGGGCAGAACCTGCAGTTTTTCTGCAGATTTTTGCCAAGTCCAAATGCCCGGTTGATGGTCCGAAATCATCCCGAGGCCCCCGGGACCCCAACGAAAACCACCAACGTATCCCAAAACATGATACGAACTTGTTCCAATCATAAAAACACCATACTAAACATCAAAATCACCAATTATCCACGGATTCAAGCCTAAGTTTCTTCAAAACTTTCAAAACTAACATTCAATCCAAAACCCGGTCAAACGATGTCCGAATGACCTGAAAATTTGCAGACACATCCAAAATCACATTCCGACCCCCGGATCAAAATATCACCTACTATCCGGTTTTCGCCAAAATTCAACATTCGCCAATTCAAGCTTAAAACTACACCGGACCTCCGAATTCATTTCCGATTGTTCTCCTAAGTCATAAATGATCCCCCGGAACTAGTCGAATCATCAGAATCCGGTTCCGAGCACTCTAACTCAATAGTCAACTCTTGGTTGACTTTTCATATTCAAGCTTTCTTCAAACATGCTATTTGTTTCATTTTCACTCCAAATCACTCCTAACTCACCCGATATACTCTAATACTGTTTTAAAAGCATAATATATGTAAATGCAAGGTAACGGGGTGGAAATTCCCGTAACGACGGGCCGGGTCGTTACAGTTATGAAGCTAGAGAATATCAATTCTACAACTATTCAAGGAACTAGGCTTAACTATATTTCTTAGGCAAATTGATACATCATAAAAGAAATGTAGTGTAAGGAGAATCATTAAAATTCCTAAACATAGAGAGTTAGCCTCACATACCTTAACTTCCTGTTCCTGAGCGAAATACAACATTCTCCAACCCTTTCAACATTAATCTATATCAATACAAGTCAAATGGATTCCACATTAGCAATAATCCTCATGTTTTAGTCACTTAAATATTTCTTAAACACTTGGTGACATAAAGCTTCATGGTCCTTATTAACAGTGTTTCTACACCCAACAAGTCATTCTCTTGATCCTAGATAAATTCTAAAGTCTCAAATGGTTAGAATCAATATTATTCTTCATAACCCATAAGGTAAATAATACTCTTAACCAATAATCAACACTCAACACTCAACACCCCAACCCTATAATCGTTCATGCTTTTCTATCAAACCCATCAACTCGTATCTCATGCACTAGGGTTTATAATCATCAAACCAATGCTAGAATCAATTAGAGGGTGAAGATATTACCTTTTTGATGTTCAATCTCCTTTAATTCGAGTTCTAGGATTCCTCCTCTCAACAATGATGATGCAATCAGATATCTAATAATATGGAGGGTTTACCCATGTTAATAAGATGTTGGAAAAGTGAAATTAACTTAGAATCACCATTAGAACTTACCTTGGGTGGTGGAAGGACCCTTAAGGAATTAGGTTTTTTAGAGTTCCCCTTTCGAGAACAAGTTTTTTATGTTTTAGGGCTGTGGGGGATGAAATATAGCTTTAAAATGACCCAGCGTGATTTTTCACACCTAGAGGCTTGTTCGCGCGAGAGTTTGCGCTCAATGGCAGTAACACTGCCTCCCACGCGCAAGTTGGCGCACCTAGAGGCTTGTTCGCGCATACGTATACCGTTCCAAAAAATGCACATAACTTTTTGTACAGAGATTATTTTGGGTTTCATAATATATCGTTGGAAAGATATTTCAAAGGCCTACAACTTTTATTCTTTGCGTTTTCTCGAATTCCTTACATACTTTCACAAAACCCTGCTGGAAGACGAACCTTATGCAAACTTAGTCATTTTTGTTGAATCTTATGCACCTCAGTTTCCATCTTGATTTTGAAACAACTATTTTCACCCATAATCATACCGATATAACTTTATATATCCATAATATAACCTTACTACTCCTTTAACTCATTCATACCTAAGCCGAATTTACGGGGTGTTACATTATCTCCCCCTTAGGATCATTCATCCTCGAATAATTGTCCTGATTGCAACTTCTGCTAACTCCAGAATTTAAACGAGTCTGGTGCAAACATGATCTTTCATTAACAGTTGTATACTAAACTGAACGAATACATAATTACTGAGCTCTTGAGATACTGAGCTGAATGACTACTGTGTGACTGAATATATGTCTACCATGGATACGTGAATACTGAACTAACATGGATACATGAATATTGAACATGCACGAATATTTGAGTAGTCTGAGTACTAAGCTGGAATGAATTTCTAGGTATTGGACTAACATGAGTTAGCTAAGCATTGAGCTGGCATGAGTATCTGAGTACTGAAGTGACATGAATATCTGAGTACTGAACTGACATGAGTATCTGAGTACTGAACTGATAAGAGTATCTGAGTACTAGAAACTTGAATGTTATAACATGACAAATGAAATACTGATTGTACCACCACTAGTTCTTGTGGCAACTCCAACTCATAAGCTAATTGACTGATCTTTCGCAAGATCCTATATGGCCCAATATAGTAGGGACTATGCTTTCCCTTCTTCCCAAATCTCATAATGCTTTCCATAAGCGAAACTTTCAGAAATACCTAATCATCAAATTGAAACTCTAGGCCTCTACGCGCACGCTCGATTAGGACATTTTAGCGGCTCTGAGTTTTCTTCAAACGCCCTTGAATAAACTTAACTTTCTCTATAGTATGATAGACCAAATCGGGTCCTAACAACTCCACTTCTCCAACTTCGAACCAACCAAATGGCGAACATCTTCGCCCATACAGAGTCTCTCATAGTGCCATCTTGATACTAGAATGGTAAGTGTTATTATTAGCAAGGTCTATGACAGGTATATGATCATCCTAATTACTTTTAACTTCAAGGACATATCCTCAACTGTTTGAATAATGCGATTTGCCTGGCTATCTTTCTGAGGATGAAAAACTCGTGCCTAATCGTTTATGAAAGAAAGTCTAAAAGCTCATTTTAAACTGAGCACTACAGTCCCAATGACGGACCATAGAGTCCCATGCAGTTAGACGATTTCCTGAACGTATAACTTGGTATAATTTTTTGTTGAATCTGTAGTCTTTATTGGCAAGAAATGTGCTGACTTGGTAAGTCGGTTTACAATCATCCAATCAAGTCATGCTTTCAATATGAGCAAGATAATCTTGTTATAAACTCTATATTTACCATCTCCACTCAAATATGTGTATTCTGTGATAAAAACACTAGACTTTCTACTGCTCGGCTTTCACTTGCTAGCAATTTGAACAATTGGTCACAAAGTCTGCGACGTTTTTTTTTCATGTTGCTCCACCAATTAATATCCTTAATACCATGATACATCTTTGGGGAACCTGGATGGAAACAATGCCTGGAATTATGTGCTTCTAATATGATATTTTCTCTTTAAGTCCACCTATGTATGGGACACACAATTTGTCCTAGTACCTCAAAGTCCCACCATCTCCCCCTTATTCAAAAGCCATCTTTTTATACTTGTGAATCTTCTCTTTCAAATGTAACATATATGGATCATCAAATTGTTTCTCCTTCTCTTCAGCTACTAATGGGGAACACATCCTGTTCTAGACAACAACTCCGTCATCTTCGGAGTCCGAAGTCGAACTCCTATCTTGGTTGGTGAATTTTTAACATGTTACACTGTGAGGTTTGACATGCGGATACACTGCCATACACATATGATAATCACTTTATGCACCATCTGGTAAGTCTTGGGTATTAATACTAATTGAAAGGCCGCTAACAGAAAACTAAGATAATTCGATATCCATAAAACATAATAAGTGCTTTTGTACTTTTTGATAAGGTTATGCTCCAATGCGTGCTAGTATCTATTGTATCCCACTTTTAACATCCTCTCAAATCTCATATTTACCAAGCTATACTCCATAATTATACCCCAATGGGCAATTATCATCTCTAGACCTTAGGTTTCTCCTACGCGTCTCTTGAGCATCCAATACGTTTGGAATTCGATAGGAAGAGAAGGTTAACTATAGCTCTAAGCTTCGTGGCATGATCTAGAGTAGAAAGCAGTGAGAAAACCTTGAATGTCTTGGCAGTTAACCGTTTATATGAGTGGCCGGCACACACATATAAAGAAAACTCCACTAGACACGACTTCATAGACTCCCTAAGACTCTTGAAACTAGTGCTCTAATACCAAGCTTTGTCACGCCCCGAACCTGGGCCTGGACGTAACACGACACTCGATGCTTGACTACATGTGATCGAGCGAACCAACTGGCTGGCTGAATCAACATGGGGTATCATAACGTACTGAATGAAGAAGATAAACTATCACACGTTGATATACTGAAAGTCTGGATGATATGAATCAAAGTACGAAAATACTGATATAATTCTGAAACATATTTGTAGTCAACATAGCTTAATATGAAAAACATGTGACTCTGTCTAACTGTTACTCTAGTCTATGAAGCCTCTATTGAAGTACTGAAAATATTGACTGTCTGGAAATACTAAAGACTATAGTAATGACAATGCCCCGAAAGAACTGGGGATCACCAAACAACTGGTACGAGAATCCTAGCGCTCTGAATCATCAACCTGTAAATCATTACCTGCATCGTGAGATACAGGCCCCGGCCAAAAGGGACGTCAGTACATTTGAATTGTACTAATATATAAAGCAACTGAAAGAAATAATTATAAATGTTGAAGCTGAAACTAAGCTGATAATGAAATGATAACTATTGAAACTGAAACTAAAGTGAGAACTAGTAACTGAACTGATAACTGAAAAGATAACTGATAACTGAAAATATAATAGATAATTGATAACTAAATTGAATAAAGGAAATAAGGATATGAATACTCCCTCATCTAAATGATGAACAACCTGTTTATCTGAATATTAAACTGCAACCTCGGGCCCAATATATATGTGTATATATATATATATATATATATATATATATATATATGTGTGTGTGTGTGTGTGAGAACAAGCTGCGGCCTCAAGCCCGAGTATACATATACATAACTGCGACCTCAGGTCCAAAATGCATAAAGCATAAATTGCAGCCTCAGGCCCAAAGATGCATAAAGCATTAGTTGCGACGTTAGGCCCAAATATGCATAAAGCAATAGCAGCGGCCTAAGGCCCAAATATAGGTGTTCAACTTTCAAGAACTGAGAATCATACTACAATACATAATAGTGAAATATCACGCTGAGTTATATGATACAAGAATACTGGATCACACTGAGTTACATTATACTGGAATACTAAATCATACTGAGTTACATAATACTGGAATACTAAATTCTACTGAGTTACATAATACTGAAATATTGAATAGGACTAGAGTGAGACATGTATTCTTGAACTGGTTATGAATACTGAAACTGCATCTATTTATGACATGTTGACTAAGCTATACTGAGACTTCGGGGAATCAAAACCAAGTCTATATTGAATACGAACTGAGCTTACAACATTCAGAATAAAAGTCATGAACGAGTTATGAAGCTAGGGAATAGAAGTTCTACAACTATTCAAGGAACTAGGCTTAATTATATTTCTGAGGCAAATTGATACGTCGTAAAAGAAACATAGTGTAGGGAGAATCATTAGAACTCCCAAACATAGAGAGTTAGCCTCACATTTCTTAACTTCCTGCTCCTGAGCGGAATACAACATTCTCCAACCCTTTCAACATTATCAATACAAGTCAAAGGGATTCCACATTAGCAATAATTCTCATGTTTTAGTCACTTAAATATTTTCTCAAACACTTGGTGACATAAAGCTTCATGGTCCTTATTAATAGTGTTACTACACCCAACAACCCATTCTCTTGATCCTAGATAAATTCTAAAGTCTCGAATGGTTATAAGCAGCATTATTCTTCATCACCCAAAGGTAAACAACACTCTTAACCAATAATGAGCACTCAACACTCAACAACCCAACCCTATAACCGTTCATACTTTTCTATCAAACCCATCAACTCGTATCTCATACACTAGAGTTTTTAATCATCAACCAATGCTAGAATCAATTAGATGGTGAAGATATTACCTTTTTGACGTTCAATCTCCTTGAATTCGAGTTCTAGGTTTCCTCCGCTCAACAACTATGATCCAATCGAATATATAATGATATGGAGGGTTTACCCATGTAAATAAGATGTTGGAAAAGTGAAATTAACTTAGAATCACCATTAGAACTTACCTTGGGTGGTGGAAGGACCCTTAAGGAGTTTGGTTTTTGAGAGTTCCCCTTTCTAGAGCATATTTTTTATGTTTTGGGGCTGTGGGAGACGAAATATAGCTTTAAAATGACCCCCTACGTGTGAGTTCGCGCACCTGGAGGCTTGTTCGCATGAGAGTTAACACTGCCTCCCACACACGAGTTCACGCACCTGGAGGCTTGTTCGCGCGAGTGTTCGCGCATAACGTACCGTTCCGAAAAACGCATATAACTATTTTTACAGAGATCTGTTCGGAATCTATAATATATCGTTGGAAAGTTACTTCAAAGGCCTAGAACTTGCATGCTTTGAGTTTTCTTGAGTTCCTTACATAGGTTCACTAAACTCTGCTGGAAGATGGACATTCTGCAAACTTAGCCGATTTTGTTGAATCTTATGCACCTCACTTCACGTATAATCATCCCGATAGAACTTCATATGTCCAAAGTTTAACCTTAATACTCCTGTAACTCATTCATACCTAAGTAAAATTTACGGGGTGTTACAATTGTCTAGACAAACAAGACTACCATTCTCTGTTATTACTAGTAGAGCATATGAACCTTTTGATTTGATGCACATGGATGTATAAGGTCATTACAAGGCCCCAAACTATAATGGAATGAATTAATTTTTAACATTGGTAGATGATCACACAAGATGGATATGAATTCTCTTAATGAGAGTGAAATAAGATGTATCTAAGTTACTCAAAACATTCATTGCAATGATCCTTAACCAATTCAAAAATATGATTCTAGTGTTTAGGTCAGACAATGGATCTGATTTCTTTAACATGTCTTGCAAAGATTTTTTTTCACATCATGAGAATTTACATTTGAGTTCTTGTCCTTACACTCCTCATCAGAATGTAGTGGTGGAGAGAAAATATAGGCACATCCTAGAAACATCAAGAACAATTAGGTTCCAAGCTAATTTGCCAATTCGATTATGGGGAACATGTGTTGAAGCAGAAACATATATAATAAACAGGGTGCCATCTACTATTTTAGAAGGTAGATCACCTTTTGAAGCATTGTACAACAGACCACCATCTTTGGCTCACATGAGGGTGATAGGCTTCCTTTGTTATGCTATTGTTTTGCCTAAACAAGACAAGTTTGGCCCAAGAGCAGTGAAATTAGTGTTACTAGGATATGGATTTCATCAGAAAGGATATACATTATTTGATCTATCTAATAAAGTATTCTTTATTAGTAGAGATGTTATACTTCATGAAAACATATTTCCATTTTAGGATACTCATGAAAAGAAAAATTCTCAAAGTACTGAAATTACAAAATTGAAAAAGTTTTATGTGGTGGATGATTTAGGCATTGCAAGTAGAAGTATTTTGTCTCATCAAGATGATGCGGATTCTACTTCATAGCAAGCTACAGGTGCATCAGCATATATTGATCAAGAAAACCATGATTCTCAAGTCCCATATGAAGGTGTGGCAGATTTAATTGAACACATAGAAGCGGTAGAAGAACATCAAACAACAACATTGAATGAAACAAGACAAGAGAGAACAACTAAGGCATCTATTTGGCTTAAAGACTATGTGAGGACTGATAAACAGTCAGGAGCACATACTTGTTTATTCCCAATCTCTGATGTCATTAGTTATGACTCCTTGTAATCTAAGTATCAAAGCTTTATCACCAAATTATCTATAGACGTTGAGCCTAAGAATTATGCAAAAGAAATCAAAGATGCAAGGTGGATAGAAGAAACGCAGACAAAGATTAAGGCATTGTAAGACAACAGTACATGGACAGTGATGCCTTTGCCACTAGAAAAAAAGGCTATTGGTTGTCGATGGGTATACATGATTAAATACAAAGATACAGGTGACGTGGAGAGGTTTAAGGCAATGTTATTGCCAAAGAGTATAGCCAAAGAGAGGGACTGGATTATCAAGAAACATTCTCACGTATTGTCAAGATGGTAACACTGAGGACTGTAATTTCATTGGCAGCAATGAATAATTGGGACATTGAGCAAATAGATGTCTGCAATGCTTTTTTGCAAGGTGATTTAACTGAAGAAGTATATATGGAGCTGCCACAAGGATTTGTTTGTGAGGGACAACATCAAGTTTGTCGACTCCTCAAATCACCGCATGGGCTTAAGCAAGATTCTAGACAGTGGAACATCAAGCTAACATCTGGATTAAGAGCTTCTGGATTATGTCAGAGTCACTTAGACTATTACTTATCAACCAAAAAGTTTAAGGGAAAATAGTGGTGGTCTTAGTTTATGTTGATGACCTACTAATCATAGGAGATGATGATGTCTTAATAGAGGAGACTAAGAAATACTTACAACAAATTTTTAAAATCAAGGACTAAGGGGAGCGAAAGTTTTTCTTAGGGATTGAATTTGCTAGATGCAAAGAGGGAATTCTAATGCATCAAAGAAAATATGCATTGGAACTTATATCAGACACGAGACTCTCAGGTTCAAAGCCAGTAAGGTCACCTTTGGAAGTCAACAAGAAGCTTACAACATTGGAGTTTGACACTCTATTTTGTATTGAATATGAAAGTTCTTGATGATCCTAGTGCATATCAAAGGTTGCATGTGTGACTTCTCTATCTCCCCATAACTAGACTAGATATTGTACTTGCAGTGCAATACTTGAGTTAGTTCATGCATTGTCCTAAAATATCACATATGGAGGTTGCCATAAAGGTGATCAAGTATATCAAGTAGCCCCCAAGCTTGGGGATATTAATGTTTGAAGATGTTTCCTCTCAGCTTGCAACCTATTGTGATGCAGATTGGAAATCTTGCCCAAACACGAAGAAGCCAATCGATGGGTATTTGATTAAGTTTGGGACCTATTTTGTTTCATAGTAGTCGAAGAAACAAACTACTATATCTAGAAGCTCAGCTGAAGCTGAGTATCGAAGTTTGGTATCAACATCTGTAGAAATAGTTTGGGCGACTAGTTTGATTGAGGAATTGGGGTTGCATAATCAGAAACCTGTCTCTTTCCTATGTGGCAGTAAGTTAGCGATTCGAATAGCTGCTAATCCGGTGTTTCACGAGCGCACAAAGTATATTGATAAAGACTGCCATTTCATTCACGATAAGGTACAACTTAGCCTCGTTCATCTATTACATCTTCTCTCTTCAGAATAGCATGCAGATATTCGAGCTTGGGTGTAACTCAACATCATTATTTGCTGTCCAAGCTAGACACACACATATATATATATATATATATATATATATATATATATATATATATATATAGGTGTAGCTAGCTCGTTTGTATGACTGTTCCGTTGATAATGAACAAAAAATTTCGCCAAATTTTGCATGCGTTTTCCTTCTCTCTTCTATGCTTGCTCTGTTTCAATGTCAGCTAAGGCAGGGATCTTATCGAGTTTCTTTACTAGGTAATCATAGGCAGGGGCATATATAGCATATAGGTGAAGGGTTCAACTGAATTTATAATTTTCGATGCGGAATAAATATTATATGTAAAATTTACTAAACTTGCAATAAGTACTAGATTTGAACTCATAACTTAAAATATAATGAGTTAAATGCCAAAAATCTTAAAGACTAAACTCATAAGATTTAAATTCTCAATCCGGCTCTAGTCATACAAATATAAATGACACTAGTAGTTGGCGGTATGTCATGGCAGGAGAACCGATTAATGTTAATGAGAAGGTTTCATTTTCAACACTACTCAATACCCATCTGTCTTTTGTACATTTTCGCTTTGTGGATGGCCTAACTCATATGCTATCATTTATTCATTTTCCAATAGATCGTTTTGAGAAATGGGAATTTTTTTTTATCTACTTAGCCTCCTATAAAACAAGAAAGGAAGAAATCGACCCAACCACTATCCAACAACCAGAACTTGAATCTTTAAAGCTAGGTTTTGAGATTATGTTTATATCTATTTTCAGATTTTGTGTTAACACCAATCATTAATGACGAAGTTTAAAATTAAATATAGAAAAAATTACCGCCCATGTCATTTGGCTTAATAGCCCAACAAAAAATGGCCCACATTTGAAGCTCTTACCCTATATAGCCCATGTTGTACACAACTTGAAAGAAATTTTTCAACCTTTAGCCCACTATTAAAGACATACTTTTAGGGTTTTTATTATTTTCTTCTTTCTTCATTCCATTCTCTCTCACCGCCTCTCATTTTTCTCTCTAACCCACATAGATCCCTCATCCTCTACCAATCAAAGACTGCCACAATCACCATTCTATCCAGAAGGAATTTCTGTTGTTGTTGTTTTTACTTCTTCATCATCTTAATTTTGGTGACATTCTATATCTCTTGTTTGATACAAAACTTCCTATTGTTTGATTTTACAGCGAAAATGTTGTTGTAGTAAGAGATGGATTAAAGAACAAAAATTTGAAGGTTTCTGCTGATGTTGGAATTGGATTTGAAATTGGATTTAGTGGTTGGAAAAGTCAAACAATTGTGTATATAGATATACAAAATTCATCCTCTAACCCAAATAGCTCTCAAACTTGATTTTGAAGGATTTGCACCAACAAACAACCACTAATTTTGGAGGATTCTAAAGTTTGAAGTTCAAGCAATTTTGGAAGATTTTGAAGTTTGAAGTTCTGGAAAATCATTACTATATAGCGGGTTGTATCGACACTTGTATAATAGTGTATAATAGTGTATATGGATATACAGACACCTCTTATACACTATTATACATATTTATACAAGTTATACAGTATTGTATAATTGTGTATAAATGTGTATATTTGTGTATAATATTGTATAAATATATAGTTTTTCAGTTTATAAGGATGTATATACATTGTTAGCGTGTAAGAGGTCTCTACAGAAATTTGACACTTCCTTCTTTTCTTCTTTTCCGTTTGGAGGGATTCTATAATTTATTTACCAAGTTTTTATTTTTCTTTTATCCTGTTGGAAGTGTTTGAATTTCTTACCTTTAGATAATATGAATTATTCAGTATTTTTGAGTTGGGTTTGTGGCTGATTTGCAAGGCAGCAGATTCTAAAATGTAGAACAATAACTGGAAAGAAAGTTTATTCAAATTCGATGGAATATAAATACAAACAACCATGGAGTATGTCAACTTCACTAGGAAGTGAAACACGTCATGTCAAATACATGCATTTTAATTAAATTTAGACTTAAGCCTTTAACATCTACTAGGAACCTTAATTTTACATTGCTTAGGCAGTTTCATAAGAGCTTCAGGATTGATTTGCAATGTAGCAGATTTGCGAAGGAGAAAAATAAGTTGTCTTTAAGGAATTAGCCTATTATTTTTTGGGCTATAGATTTGCAAAGTGATATCTAGGCTATTATGTTGCAAGTTGGGTGTGTGAGTTGTATTTATGTGAAATTATCCCTTAAATATATCTGAATGAAAAATAGATTTGACCTTTATACATGCATAACACACATAAATACTCCACTTATATAAAGTTTTTATACGATCTCCTAAAGTGTTGCCATTTGGTCAGCATTATTAGAAAATCTTGGATATCTTATTTCATGAAAGAATAGTAGTGGTTACTTAGAGTACGAGAGTCAATGCATTTATCCAAATTTGTGAATTTGGACTTGAGTTTTAATTTTTTTTAAATAATATTTATATATTTAAAACTCCATATAAATATTATATATAACTTATAAATCATAGCTTTGTAGGTAAAAAGGATTTTCAGATTTGTTTGAAATTTTGTATTTAGATGAAGAGCAATTTGATTCCTAAATAATAATCATGTTATATAAAATGAGACAAAAATAATATATGGTACATATACAAACTTCTAAATAGGCATACAAGTTTCAGTAGTCAGAATATTGAAAAGCAATGTTAGGTGTTAATTTTCCTTTATTCAAAAGCTTCACCTAGTTTTCAAGAAGAATTAGATCCGTCTATATGGACTTGGCCCGTTGGGTCAGCACAATGCAATCTCTAATTTAATAGGATTGGGCTATAATTGTTAGATAATATTTAAAAGGAATTTTTTCATATTTATACCATATAGCAAACCTTATTACCAAAAATGTTCATAATTTATTATTTACCCGTGTAGTCCATATTTTTACTACAAAATATATACCAATCCAAAAGTAGGTAGATTTTGCCATAAATGACACGCTAAAATGAAGGCACAAGATATGAGTGTAATTCCGCCTGCATTAAAGACGAATTTTAAAATGGAAGGAGATCTCATTGATGCATAATTCTCTCACTCCTCAACGGAAAGATCTCTCTTCTCTCACTCAACTATAATTCTCAAAAAAACGCAAGCTACCGAAGCTCCAGTAATCAAATTACTTTTACTAATTCTACAATACAATACAAATTGTAGAATACATAATTGTTCTTCGTCAACATCAGTACTTAAATTGTAGAAATTATATCTGTTCTTCGTCTTTTATTTTTCAACTACACAAAATTATGTCAAAAATCTCAATAATGCTGAAATCGAATGGTAATTGGGATAATCGTGGAGGTTTAGAGACTTTGAAGTTGATGCCATGATGGTGGATGAGAATGCAGGTTTGTGTAGTTCGAAAATGCTTAGAATTTTAGTTTTATGATATTATCTACAAATTTACTACATATATCTACAATTTGACTACAAAGTTTTTTATTTGGTGCAGGAAAAATATATTTTAATATACAGTATCTCCAGATTGTAGATAAATTGTAGGGAAATTATAGTTTACTTGTAGTTTGTAGTTAATTTGTAGATAAAATGTAGATATTTTATAGATGCTATATTTTTAATATTGTAATTTTTTTTCTTTGTGTTTGTTCTGAAAATGTAGGTGAGGGCTTCAACAGGTCATATACATATTGTATTGGATGGTCTAAAGCGCTAGATTGTGTGTCTAGGAAACAAGAAATGTAGTAGGGGCCAATTCCAACTTGAAGAACTTCCATGTACAAATTGTTTCCAGATTGTAGTTATAATGTAGGTTAAATGTAGTTAATTTGTAATTTTTGTTGAATTTTTGTTGAGAAGTTGCAAATTAATTGTGGATAATACATTGCTACGATTGGAGTATTTATTTCTTATTTTTATTGTGTAATTTATATTCAAAATATACAAATATTACATAGAACTTGGAGGTAAACATCTAAAAATTATGATAAAAAACTACAAATTTATATACAATAACAACAAATGTAGCTTTTGAAGATTTTTTTTGGAGTATTAATTTTTTTCATGATATGGGACTTAAAACAAAATATGAAACCTGAAATATGATTATGAAAATTGAAGAGTCGTGATTAATTGAAGAAGAACGTGAGTGAGAGGCGTACATGAAGAGATTGTACGAGAATGGGGTAAAACTGAAGGAAAATCGTGGGGTAGGGGAATTAACTGTAGGTAAATCGTAGGGGGTGGGAGGAGAGAGAGGCGGGTAAACAAAATAAAGTGAAAATATGGTCCTAAAATCACGCCTACAATAAATGAAGCATTAATTATACCTTTAAGTTGAATTATGGTACATAAATTGAAAGTTGATATGCTTAAATGCAATAAACACAAACCTTAAACATGGGAGGTAATAAGATTTGCTATATGATATACATAGGTAAAAAAGCTTTTAAGCTCGGCCCAAGTAAGTCCGTAACCTATAAGACTTGACCGAGGTTGGGCTGCCATGTTGTCTTAATAAACCTATTTAATTAAAAATATAAAAATACAGGAGACTAAAAATAACAAGATGGTCAGTCCACTCTCAAGCTGGTAATATTTCTTTATGTCAGTTTAGATACTTTTATTCTTAAATTTTTAGTTATTTCTTAGTGTTTAACTAATTAACATTGCATATAATTATAGATTTACATGAAAATGAAGATGCTAAGACGTCTTTGTTTCACAAGAGGATACAGATGTGCTTGATGAAGATACTTTGTTGGTGTTAGATATGCCATAAACACCTTGAAAAGATTTTTGAGTAGTTTATTTTGAGTATTGACTTTCAACAAATGAAATATTGTCTTCCTTTTTCGTATTTTATAGTAATCTGTTAGAAAAATAATAAATATATGTATATATACATACACACACGCATAATTTTAAGGGATTTTTACCTATCTATGCCATATATGAAACCTTATTATCAAAAATATTCATAATTTATTATTTACCTGTGTATTCCACACTTTTTCTACAAAATATATACCAATCCAATAATAGGTAGATTTTGCAATAAAAACGCTCTAAAAATAAGGCACCAGATCTAAGTGTTGAATTTTGAAACGGAAGGATATCATATTGCTGTGTAATTCTCTCCTTCCTCAATGGAAACAGATGTGTCTTCTCTCACTCTACTACAATTCTCAAAAAACGCAAGCTACTGAAGCTCCAGTAATCAAATTGGTTCTACGAATTATACAACGCAATACAAATTGTAGAATACAAAATTATTTTTTGTCGACATCAGTACTTAAATTGTCGAAATCACATCTGTTATTCGTCTTTTTCTCTATCAACTACACCAAATCATGTCATAAATCCCAAAGTTGAAAAAAATATATTCTTCCATATATTTTCTACCATTGATAGCCATTAAAAGGTTGAAAGATTTTAAATTCAAATTCGGGTTTTTAAAAATCATTATTTATTTGGATTGAGTGTTGTTGTAAATAATTCGGAATATGTTTATGAGTTTATCTCAATTTTGAGGGGTTTTGGTGAAGAATAGACTTTATCTCAATTTTGTTGGTGTTGGAGGAGGAACATTAATAGCTTTTATTGACAATATTGATTTGGTCTGCCTCTCCATGAAAAGGTTCAGAGTCTTACAATGATGTTTTATCTTCCCACAAGATGGGTAGCTTTGTCTCTTCTCTCTCTCTTTTTGGAGAATAGTGGTGAAGAAGAAGGCCCCTTTACTAGGGCTCCCTCTTTTAGTATTTATAGTTGTGAGCTTTGTGAGGTGGCAGCAAGTGGTCGTGGCCACGCTGAGGTTCCGTCTCCATGGGGGGTGGATGGGCTGGATCGTGCCCTCGTATATCAAACCGAATAAGAGTCAAGTAATGTTATGAATGAGTGGTCATACCATTTATTAATTATGGATCAGCTCAAGATGAGATTAACTCAGTTAATTATTATGGGTCGGATTCTAGCCCATACAGAAAGTCCTCCCCTCCTCTTTATAAGGGGGTATCCATAGAAAATCCTAACAATAGGTATAATTTAGAGGAAATATTCTTAGAATATTTGTTTTGAGTATTCCAAAATAAACTAGCTGTTTTATGACTGTCCGATCTCGACCTGTCCGACCCCGACTTTATGTTTCTGCGTGTTGAATTTATCGTATCATACAAGTGTGTGTGTATATAATAGAAAGAAGGAAAATAAAAAGGATCCATTCGGCCAAGAAGACTTTAATAAATTCAAACTTTCAAAGTAGCAGCGTGTAGCGCAGCATTAATAAATAATAGTAATATTATACTTTTTAAAAGGCAGCAGCATGGAGCGCAGCGGTAACTAATCATAACTCCGTTAGGCGTTAACAGTGTGTGTGTGTGTGAGAGAGAGAGAGAGCAACCGCCCCATTCCCTCATTCTTTCGCTTCAAGTCTTCACTACGAGTGTTTCAGATCACCTACTTTTTATCTCTCTATACAAGTATATAATCAACTCCGTCTCTCGCAATTGCCTTTCACCAGAAGAAGAGGAGCAGTTCCTGATATTGAATTTCTGTAAGTAATCATTGTATTTCA
>JASVEL010002710.1:0-231008 GCA_032618575.1 Nicotiana noctiflora
AGGTTGGTTTAGAATATTTAACTAGTGAAGATGCTTGATGTAGTAATCCATAGAATTGATTAAACCAAGGTTGTGTTCCCATAAATGTAGTGTAATGTCATCGGTGTTAATATGATATATTTCTAATGGTTGATTATTGATATGCAATTGATTTCTATGCAACTACCCAATATTTCCCAATACGTGAGTAGTATTTCCTCTCTTGCTTTTTCCCAAAAGTCTAAGAGTCACAATGTATAACAATCAATAAATGCCAAATAAAACCCACTTATCCCTAAGCGATTCTATTAAACGAGGTGTAAGGCCTCGAGTTTTTGTTCTTTACTTCTTCCAAACTCTAACCCACTTTCCCAAGTAAGGTAGGACTTTAATGGCTTTAATTAGTGTTTGCAACCACCAACAATAAATGAAGAATGAGAAGTAAAGAAATATCAACCAACCATTATGCATATATTCAATGTTAAACACCCATTTACATAACACCCATTTAGGGTTCACAACCTTAGTATTTAAGTTTAGCCACACATGCTAAAATATAAAATACAAGGTGTAATAAATGTCATAAATGCTTACAAAGTAAAAGATTCTTCAACCAAAAACTTCCAAAAAGATGAAGTAATAAAGTCTTGGAGTGTAGTATAAAGTCTGCACAAGATACCCTTACACAAAATTCTAAAAAGCTATTTATAGAGGGACCAAGATCTGACAAAAAGCGGACAAGTTTGCCCTTCCAGGTTACGTATGCGACCGCAAATCTGTCGCATAACAGGTCTGCGGTCCGCAATCTTGAGAGGCGGCGTCGCGGATAGGAACCCTAGCTGTTCATGTGTTGATCGCATCACCGTTCTGCAGTCCGCATGTTGATTGTGCGACCGCAGAAAGCACCGCAGACTTGACTCTTAGGTTTCCTTTGTGTTCATTATGCGGCAGAAGTGCGGACTGCATATTTAATGTGCGATCGCAAAAGACATCGCATTCCTGCCGTGCATTTCAGCTCCATTCACTGTTTAGTTCTGCGATTTGGTAGCTTATCTACGATCCACATACGCATTATGCGACCGCATATTAGTCCGCAGATTGTCTCTTTTGCATAGCTTGCCCTCTTTCTTATCTTTTTGCGTCCATTTGTGTGTCCTTGGTCTTTTCTTCCTCTTTATCTGTAAAACCACAAAATCACATAAGTATGGACTACATTTTGCAATGAAACAAGCTAATATAAGAGCAATTAGTATGTAAATGTGCCGAATCTCTCCGGCAGAATCACTTACCCGGGTCGAATTGAGGACCAACGGGACTTCTCGTTCGATTGTTTGGACTGCAATTTGATGACCAACACGGAAAGCGTAGTTCCTGATCTGTTGCCCCTTTATTACAGCATCAAGCATATGAGTCTTCAATCGTTCAAGGACGCCAACCTATCGTTGAGTATATCTGCATTGGCTTTACGGGTGAATTACTTATTTTGTTTTCCCTTCTCATTTTTGTACTTTTATTGACCCTCCTCTTCTTTTATTGATCATTATCTTTCTTTGTATAAACTCATATTAGAGATTGAGAGTGCTCGCCGAGCATACAAAAAGAAGGTGGTCTTTGTAAAGATTGTTACCAAGTACCACCGAATTTGTGATAGGTACCATGTGCCGCGTGTTCAGCTTTGATTGAGGAGGAATCTTCAATCTCTTAGGAAGGAGTTAAAAAAGAAAGATGACGAGATCGTACGAACCATTGACCGGTTCAGCAAGCTCGAGAAGGTGCTCCGGATTAAGGAGGATGAGATTGAAGTGAATAAGGGGGTCGTGGCTGAGTGCGTCGACTTCCAAGCTCAGGTAGCATCTTTGTAGGCAGAACACGATGGTTTGCGTGACGAGCTAGTTGGAAAGTATGCTGAGATGGAGAGAGCCGAAGGGGCTAAAGCAGGAGCATTTTATCATGTAGTTGAGTTAGAGGACGCTATTCTTGCCCTTCAATCTGAATAGGCCAGTGATGCTGAAGCAGCCACGCTTAAGGAGGCGCGGTCTACTGAACAGATTGGAGGTCTTGAGAGAGAGTTTCTACCTTTAAGGAACTTGTTACCGTTCTTGGATTCGAAAACGAGAACCTGGTGGGCCAACCATCTTTCTCTTGTGATTTTAATTTCCCTGATGTTCCACGATATCTATACCAGATGTGAAATTATGCCAAGGCTTAGCTGGATATTTATAGGGATTTGATGATGGTGGGGAGGGTTCTTGAGGTTAACTTCGAAGAGGCTCGTGTCAACGTGCGCTAAGCTAGGCTTTCATACGACTATGACCCCGCTACTTTGCGGAGCAACGAGGATGGAGAAGAATTGGATATGCTTACATATGACGGTTGGCATGACGAGGAGTATCCTGATGATGAGGTTAATGTTGGAGAAGGTAATGCTGGACCGGGCGGTGAAGGTGTGGGCAGCGTTGAGTAGGGTTTACTACTTAGTTTTTATGTTATTATTATTATTTTTATGTGTAAGGGGGCATCTTTCTGTCCCTTTGTAAGATCTATCTCATTTTTTGAATGGAATAATCACAACCCTTTGTTGAATATTATTGCCCTTCTTATCTTTCTTCGAGTTTTTTTCTTCAAAGAAATTGTGTTGGCATGCACTATCTTGAACGTGGTTGAGTGTACCTTTGATTGAATTTGGGTGAAGTCCCATTTCATCATACTTAACTTCAGCCGAAACTATAAATTGAATTCCGGTTGGTTTGAGCGCCAGTTAAATCCGGATGTGGTCAAATATAATTCTATACTGCTTCGGACAAGGTCGAGCATTCTAATTCGAACGGGTTCAAATGTGAGTTGATTCGAGTGAGGTTGAACATGAATCGGTTCAAGCGAGGTCAAATTCTAACTCTTGTAAGTTCGAGCGAGGTCGAATGTGAGCTGATTCGAGTGAGGTCAAATGATAACTCTTGTTAATTCGAACAAGGTCAAATATTAGATTTTGTTGATTCAAACGTGGTCGATTGTGAGCTGATTCGAGCGATTTCGAATGCTAACTCTTTTTAAACAAAGTCGAATATTAGCTTTTGTTGATTTGCACTGTGGGATGACCCCCCTCGCTCTTACTTGAGTGATAGTTTTAAACCTGCAATCACGACCTTATATTTGGCTCCATTGTTAGTCATGTCTCGACACTGAATGAACTGGTGAATTACTTTGCTAGTCGGGGCCTCGAGTACGAGTCTTTTGGGCAGTGCTTTGTTCAGGTACGTATAGTTCACGCACATTCTTCATTTATCATTCTTCTTTCTTACCATGACTACATTGGCGATCCACTGAGGGTATTTGGTATCTCGGGCAGGACTTTTTGTTAGCAACTTCTTGACCTCTTCACAAACAGTGTCGTTTATTTTTGAGTTAAATTTTGTCTGATTTGCATTAATGGAGGGGGTGGAAAGGGTCGACGTTCAACTTGTGAGTTGCTATCTTCTTTGGGATACATGGCATATCTGCTTGGAAAAAAGCAAACAAATCTTCGTTGTTAGCTATTGCTCTACCGAGGATATGCATTTGGTAACATGTCCTCGTTTTCCACTTCGTTAATGGTGCGGAGGAGGTTGGCAGTGATGTCGTCTACTGCTTTCCTTTTTCTTCTCCATTGCCTATCATGTCAAATTTGTGCAAACAAGGGAATCACCAATTTTTGCAAAGTTTTATTCTCTTTTCTTCTCAGATCTAGAAGAGACTAAAATTTTAACTAGAAAATCTCCACAGACCGTACCAAAAAGTTTGACCAAAAAGTCTTGAACCTTTTTGTTAAACTAATTAAATAAATAATGATGGGTAAATTCTAGTTAAATGTAATAAGTTCTAGATCCAAGACTGGTAAAAATTAAAATACCTAGAACTTGTATTTAAAGCTATCCAAAGCAAAAGAATGATTTAATGATGTTCTTATGAACATATGAAAAAATGAAGACAAGCAATAAATGAAAAGAATTGTAGTATTTATTTATAAAGGGGATAGTTTACCCAACTTTGCAACAAGGTGGATCATTCTCTTTCTGATAGTGATGTAGATAGCCAAACATACGAGCATCAAACACTTTATCGGATCTAGTATGGAAAAGCCAGGACCAACACAACAAATTCAACATTTTTTATAGATGATGTTTAGTAGTTACATGGGGATCAACTTCTCTAGGGATAACTTTTTTGAAAAATGGAATTCCCCCATTTTTCTTTTTCTCTTTGTATTTATATGAGATATCTCTCTTACTTACTGAAAGTACAAGATGCAGAGAATATCCAATAAGATATTTCCTTTTAGTATTATATTGCTAAAACTAGTCATTTCCGGTCAATCTAATGCGTGACTCCGATCTCGGCTGCTCGACTTGTTCGTGTTGCTTCAGGAACATGACATTTGAGCAATCGATTCTCGAACATAGCCTGTTCTGTTTGTCCTCGACCTCGCCCAGAACAGACTTCCTCAGAGGCTTGTTGGGGTCGTACTTAGCCGAGGTGCCCACGACGAATCATGATACCTCCACTATGATTTATCTTCGCACTGAAATTCCTTGGTCGGAGTTTGGCCCATACAATTATATGTTTAAACCTACAAGATTTTAATACTAATGCGTTTAATATATTATACGTGTTTATTTTATGCGTAAAAACTATTTTATTGTTTCATAAACTTTGAGCTCATTCAGGCCTCAGACAACTGACATTAGTTGTGTGAGGCTCTTTCTACAAATTTGTGAACCCCAATCTTATACTTTTGGGTCCATAAAAATCTGTATCCACAAAACTGTGAAACGAAAAAAGTGTCTCATACAACTAGTGTTAGTTGTATGAGGCACAAAATAAAATTTTCTAACAAAACTGAAACTTCTTTGTTTGAACATAAACTAATTTTTCATTCATGGTCGTGATAAATGAAACAAGAATTCCTAAGAATTATAGTAGTAATAAAACAAAGGATAGTTTCTCCTCTAATTAAATACAACAACAAACACAAGAATATTTATTTAACAAAAAAGGATCTATTCTTGTAAACTTGTTTCCTTGTTACTTGCCAAAAGGTTTTATAGAATTCCCATTTACAATTTAAAAGAATAAAAGAAAGGGAGAAAAGAAATAAAGTGAACAACCAGAGCAATATTCTAGCAGAGCCTTCTAACATAGCGATCTCTTCTTGATTTTCCTGAGAAGAAATCCAATTTGATTACTTCTTGATGTAGCTCAGAGAAAACTGCAGGTGACTTAAGATAATTTCTACACAATGGACAAGTCTTACGTCCACAACCCATCCACCTATCCAAACAAACCTTATGAAACAAATGATTACATCTCAACTCTCTAACTTCTTCTCCTTCTTCTATTTTACACAAACAAACTGCACATTCTACTGATCCCAATTCATCCTCTTCAAAACGTCTAATTCCAAGCTCTTCATGAGGTGTAGAAATATTAGTGGTTAGGTTATAAGGATGAGAGAAAGATTGAAGGAGGATATAATTTAAAGCCCATTTTAATTGAGCAGCAATAAAAGCTATATGGTTTAATATCTTTGATTGTGAGATCATTTTGAAGAGATTTTTAAAGATGTAAATGCAAATTATGTTGAAAGGAAATATGGTTTGTGTTATTAGGGTAGGAGAATATCGTTATATATATAGTTGTAGTATCATATATAGAGCAGAAGAACTGAGTGTACATTTTAGAAAATAAAGAGTCTGGGGGCTGCCTTATCCGTCAATAATGTCCAACTTCAACCCTTCAAACATGTTCTGCCGTTGGCATTTACTGCTAAAAGAAAAACAAAGACAGATTAATTAGTTACTTAAACCAAAATGGATAATTTTTAATATCAAAATAGTTCTAATAAATAAAGAAAAGAAGAAGAAAACAAAGAAGGAAGAAGGCGAGAAGCAGCAAAGAAAAGAATAGTTGAGCGAGTCACAAAGATATAGAGCCTGTTTGGATTGGCTTAAAAGCTGGTCAAATCAGCTTTTAAGCTATTTTTAGGTTGATGGAGTGTTTGGCAAAATAAAAAATAGCTTAAAAAAAGTTAAAAATAGCTTAAAAAAAGCTAAAAGCTGTAAGTTAGGATCTCCTAACTTCTCCATTTTTGGCTTAAAAGCCATCTTATTTTGACCAACGAAATTACTTAATTGTCCCTTATAACTTTTTCTAATCTCAAAACTACCCTCATCAAATAAATCCTAAAACATCAACTACTCACTTTCTGTTCATCTTCTTTACTCTTCTTCTCCTTTATCTTCTATTCTCAGCCACACGTTCACCTTTCCTTATTTTATATTCATGCTTTTCTACACTTCTATTTTCCTATTATAGATGCTCCTTTTTTTTAACATAACATTATAATACAAATACCCTTTTCCTCGACATTTGGTGGGGGAATCTGCTTATGTTATTTTTACATAAATTTTCAATGTTCATATCGTAATGGGTAGTAGTCTACTTTTATTTTTGAAATATATGACCATGTCTTTTGATTTCGTCTTTGTTAGGCAAGCAAGATGAAGATGTAGGTTTTTGATTTGTCTTTATGCGATATTTTTGTCTTTTTAACAAAAAAAGTGCTTGCTAGCACTTATTTACCAAACACTTCAATAACTTTTTTTAAGTTTCAGCACTTTTATCCAAACAGGTAACTGCTTATTTATACAACAAGCTCCAGCACTTAAAAGTTACTTTTAAGCACTTGTGTTTAAAAGCCATTTTTTTTAAGCCAATCCAAACGGGCTCATAGTTGGATAAAGACAAGACAAGCCCACCATTGAACTATCTAATTAGAAAACTACTTTATCTGACTGAGTGAGGTCGCATAGCTCCCTTCCCTAGAAAAGACTATTGTAATTAGGAACTTTTTTTTTTCTTTAAAAAGAATTCAAATATTAATATTCTTAATAACTACTACAGTTTTAATATATGTGATGAAGTTTCAACGGATATGAAACTTAAGGAAAAAAATAAAAATCCTTAAACTTGTAGGGTGTGTTTGGTATTAAGGAAAATATTTTTGGAAAATATTTTTTAATTTTCATGTTTGGTTGACTTAAATATTTTCTCATGAACTCATTTTCCTTCAATTAGAGAAAAAAATAACTTCTCTACCAACGGGGAAAAAAAGTATTTTCAAAACTCTTTCTTAAACCTTCCACACCCTATTCCCTATCCCATCCCATCCCCTCCTCTCCCTCACCACGCCTTACGCCTCATCTCCCCCCGAATATCACCGCTGCCCTTAGACCCCGATCTATCATCCTCCCCTGCCCTTACCTATTTCGTCTCATATAGTGTTTGCCTAAATTATATATTTTTCATAACATATTTTGTGAAACTTAACCAAACACCAGAAAATAAGTAAGAATATTACTTATTTTCCAAGAAATATTTTCCATGATACCAAATACACTCCTAGTATAAACATATCATAACATCTATATAGACATATGTCTTTTGAAACTTAGCTTTTGGTAAACATATCATAACATCTATATGGATATACAACTTTTGAAACTTAGCTTGTGGTAAATATATTATAACATTTATAAGGGCGGCTCAACTAAATTGATGGCCTCAAGCAAAATAAGAGGTCTAAAGATTGTTTGCCTCCCCTCCTCCCACCCAAAAAAAAAATTAACCTTTCACTTCACTTTTTATTAAAAGTGAAATTTTTTGTTTTTTAAGATGCAAAATTTTTAATAAATTTTTGCGATCGATATTCTTTATATTTCTTTTTCACTTAACAATTTATCCAATTCATCTAATTTTGCTTAATATATTGTTTACATAGCTCCTTTTTGAGATTGTGTTGAAGTTTAGTTTTTCTCCTCTCTTTTTACTGTTTTTGTGTTTTGAGTAATATGATTTATATTTTTAGTTGACACATATGAATTCTAATATTTAATAATGAAAAATATAAACCTATAAGTACAATTTAATTATAAGATAATAGAAAGTTAATATAACCAAATTTAATTATAAGATAATACAAAGTTAATATAGTCTGATACTAGAAGTTGATAGTTTGATATCACTAGAAAATTTCACGACTTAGCTGTAGCGATCCAACCGGTTATTTTGATATTTAACGTTCTATTTGGGAGTTTGAGACTTTGAGTAGCTTCATATGATATATTATGACTTGAGTGTATGGTTGATTTTGGTTTTCGGGTGGCTCGGGATTAATTTGGAAGAATGACTCTTGATTTGGAAGCTTTAAGTTGGAAGAGTTTACCAAGGTTTGATTTTTGGATAAATGGACTCGGGAATTGAGTTTTTGTTGTACCTAAGATATGACGATTTTGGACTTGTACGTATATTCATATTTTAGTTCGGAGGTTTCTAGAAGAATTCAATACTATTTGTTGAAAGTTGACAATTTGAAAAACTTAAAAATTCATAAGTTTGACCAAGAGTTCACTTTGATGTTATTAGACTTCAATTGGTATTTCGAGATTTTGGATATGTCTATATAAATGAATGAACTTATGTGCAAAGTTTAAAAGTAATCTGAATTGTTTAAGTGTGATTCAAATATCTTTTGAAAGAATAAAGATTTAATAACTTAGGACAAAAACTTTTACGGTTTGAGCATGATTCTTTGTTGTGATATTTCCGTGGGTGCTTTGAGGATTTGAAGTGTGGATATTGTATTTGTACTTTGTTGGTATGATTGGATGGGGTACCAAGGGACTCAGTTCTAGCATGTTTTAAGATTGAAATACATATATGATTTATGTCCAGGAGGTTCTGAATGAGTTTTAGGCGGTAGAACGAAGTTTCTTTTATTGTCGGTTTTTCCCCCAGTGTAAATAATTACAAAAATGCCATTTATGTCCCTGAAATTTTCAAACTTTCAAATTTCAAAATATCATATCTCTGTCATTTTAATGCCAAATTGGCTAATTCAAACGGCTATCTTGGGTATAATCTCGCAATAACCATGTTAGGCTTATTAAACGTGAGTTTAGGGATCATCTATGATCCGATTAGGGTTAGGACATCTATTGTATTTTTACTTATTTTCAAAATTAATTACTTTTTCTCACAAGGTTTTGGAGCTCCATTTTGGCAATTTTGGAGAAAATTTTCATTACTTGGATTGGGGTAAGTACTTTTGACTCGATTTTTTTTTTATAAATTTAATGATTCCAACCTTGATTTTAACGACTGGTTGATGAATTGAATGTAAAAAATTGGGGATTTAAGAAAAATAATTTTAAATCATAAATTGATGATTTGAAGGTCAATTTGAGATCCAAATTTGATAAAATTGGCATGGTTAGACTTGCATTAGAACGAATTATCACGGACCAATTTCTCCCATGGGCCCTGGTGACGCCTTACAAGCAAGCCAAAAGTGAATTAAACATAAAATTTCCTTTTCAATAAATTAATATCTAAGAACGTGCGTTGCACGTTAACAATGGGACGTGATGATTTAAAGATTTAAATTATTTAAATGTCGAAATATATTACATTAGCACAATAATTGAACTCAAAATTAAAGGACGTCATCGGATTTTACATATATGATCAATTTAGTCATGTTAGTTAGATAATTATGTATTATAGTTTAAAAGTATTTAATGTGATAGTATCTTACCGAATATTTCTTTGTAGACGACATTTTTAATGTTTGTTTCCTTCTAATGCTTTCGTTGCTCTTCCATAGCCAAAACTCTTATTGTCGATATTAATATCCCTCTTGAAAGTACAACATATAGTTGTTCGTGCAAGAAAATATATTACGGTAAATATAGTCCAATATTTCAGATTTGTCTTTGTGCTGTATTTATTACCGAAAATTATTTACACACAAATTTAAAGTATATTCTTTAATTAGGAAGACGAAAGTTGAATTCGGAGAAAAAAATATACTTTGATCATATTGACCAGTATTATAATTTTCGCATGTATGACGTTATTGTCAAAACTTCTATATACCATATGTGCTATTAAGCTATCGGTGGATCTAAGTTTTTCTGTAGCATGAAAGGAATATTTTTCTTCAAAATCAATCTATATGCAATGGAGATCAATTTTAACTCAGTCTATTATATATACGGTTACACTAACATAGATAAGGAAAAATAAACGAGACAACAAACTTGTATGGAAAAGGGCCACTTGCTATTAAAGTATTTAAGTAGTCTTCTTGGTCGTAATTGTTGGTATCATTTTCTGTTGAGTCAAAAACTAAAAAACACTTCTTTTTTTATCATAAAAATTCACAACCAACATTTTACTTAGTTGATGAGAATATTCATTTTTGCTAAGCTAAAATAGTTTTTTAAATTTTCTATCATGCAATTTGCCCAAATTGCCTTTTAGTATAAATATTTTCTTTATTAAATACACTACTATTACAATTAGGGTTGATAACTAAGTGTTCTAGAAGAACCATTTTATTTTATATTGGATGTTCTTCTTTGTTTCCGACACGAAACAAGAAATCACCGAATATTGAATTCGCTTTACTTTATATTTCTTGTCAGTTGAATCTTTTTCATTTGATTCCATAAGTACATTTTTGGAAAGGTAGTACAATCTCATTTTTCATTGATTTTGGAACTACTCGTAGTACTTGACAAAAATTACCTTCGAAATCATTACTTTTTCACCAAACGGTTTGTTGATATTTAATATATCTTTCGAATTCCGAGCATTATTTCGATCATTTGACTTAACCACAACCGCTTCATCCCATATCATCGATTATGCTTTTCTTTTAAATTTAGCACCATTCCTCTACTTTGTTACATTTGTGGTAGTTATTTTAGTTGTTTGAAGAGGTATATGAAGTCTAAAGTGAGTGACCTCATAATAAAATCCTTATTGGTACACCACTTATTATTTTTTCTAACATTATCATGCCTTTTGATATGGTATTTTCAAATAATGAACGACATAGAAAATTATTTGGATTCCATCGCAGGCATCTACAAAGGATATGTAACGACCCGACTGGTCATTTTTGGTATCTGCACTTCACTCGGTGTTTTGTGGGCTCGAGTATTGTAATGACCTTTTGTCATCACTCGTTTTGAAAGTAAAATCTATGTTCTGAGGCCTTAAAACCTCTTTTTGTCTCACCCCGACTTGCATGCGCAGTTCGAGCGCGTTTCTGAAAAACGTTTATGTGAAAACTAAGTAAAATAAAGCAATTGGCTTTAAAATTAATTAAAGTTGACTTTGGTCAATATTCTTGGTAAACGAATCCGGACCCGTGATCCGATGGTCTCGTAGGGTCCGTTGCAAAATGTGGGAATTGGGGGTATGCTCGAAATCGAATTCCGAGGTCCCAAGCCCAAGAAATAAATTTTTAATTGAAATTGCTTAACTGAAATTTTAAGAGTTTTAGGAATGAAAAGATGTTTGTAATTGGTGGTATTACGCCCGTATTCTGGTTCAAGGGCCCGGTACAGGAATAAATAATAATTAAGTTGAATCGGTGAAGTTTGATAAGAATAGAAGTTCATTTAGTATAAATCGAACCCTTATTTGAGAAAATGCAAATGTTGATGTTCTAGAGTGATTTCATGAATTTGAGGTTTAATTCATAGTTCTTGATGTTATTTTGATGATTTGATCTCACGAGTAAGCCAGTAAGATGTTTTTAAACTGGCGTGCATGTTTGTTTTGGAGCCCCGAGGGCTCGGAAGAGTTTTGGCTAGGCCACAGAGTGAATTTGGGCTTAGAGAAATGGTGTTGCAGGTTCAGTTGTATTGCAGGCTCTGATCTCAGAATTGTGACGTTAGGTTTTAAAATTGCGAGCCCAACAGACTTGGCGAATGCAGAGGTCTTGATCGCATTTGCGAGAAATCCTTCCTGCTAGTGTTCGCAATTGCGAACCACCCTTCGCAAATGCGAAGTCATCAGGGGAAGGCCAGTATCACAATTACGACAACTTGTTCGCAATTGCAAGGTTAGCAGATAATGCCCAGGTTCGTAAATGTGAGGCCTTGTTCGCATTTGCGAGCTTTGCAGTCGCCACATCTGCGACTAGTTAATATGGACTGAGGGATTTTTCTTTATTTTTCAAACTTTCTCAAAACTCAAACTCTCTTGGATGATTTTCTAAAGAAAGGTTCTTCTCAAAATAAAGTATAAGTCATTTCAAACTCATTTTCTTTAATCTATAACATCTTTTCACATGATTTTAATCCAAAATCAAGGGTTTTCATGGGAAAAATTGGGTGTTTTGGGTAGAACTTAGGATTTTCAAAATTTGGGATTCGGACCTTGATTTAAGGTCTGATTTCAAAATGAATTGTATATTTTAGTTTGCGGGTGAAAGGGTGATCGGGTTTTGGGTTGAACATCGAATTTTGACCATGTGGCCTTGGGGTTAATTTTTGATTTTTTGGTAAAATCTTTAGAAAGCCTATATTCATGCATTATAATTGATTCATTTAGCAATTATTGATATCGTTAAGTGTATTGTAACTAGATACAACGAATTAGAACTGGAATCGAGAGGTAAAGTAGTAGTTGAGGCTTGATTGCATCCGTGGCATTGAGGTAAGTGTTTTGTTTAACCTTAGCTTTAGGGATTATGAGTTTTGTATTATTTGCTATGTGTTAATTATTGAGTATGACATATAGGTGTGGTGACGAGTATATATACGTCGGTGTCAAGCATGCCTGTGAGTCTTATACTATGATTGTTGTGACTATGTTTCGTATTTTTCATGCTTTATATGATGATTTCTATTGTTGAATAAGGCTTGTGGAAGTATTATTGGTAATTTGACATTGTAGAGAGTGTTGGCTCAAGTTTAGAATTTAGTTGTGAAGTGATTGTGGAAAAGAGAAGAGGTTTCTAATATTGTCTCCCTTGCCGGGATGTTATTACTCATGATATTATTCTCTTGCCGGGATATTGTTAATGTTATTGTTCCCTTGCCAAGATTTTATTGTGATGTTCTTGATTCCCTTGCCAAAATTTCTATGTGATTGTTGCTTGGGTGAGGAAGAGTGTAAAGCACGAAGGGTGATGCAGTGCACGATTTTGAGAGTGTTAATGCACGAAGGGTGATGTCGTACCGATATTGTAAGGTAAAAGCATGAAGGGTGATGCCGTGCCATGATATGAGTGATAACGAATGAAGGATAATTTTGTGCCATGATTATGTGAGGTAAAAGCATGAATGGTGATGTTGTGCTGATTATATTGATTCTTATGGTGATGACGAGAGTAAAAGCACGAATGTTGATAATATAAACTTGTCTTTGATTTCCTTATTCTTCCTTACTGTTGAATTGTTGTTTTCCTTTCCCTTCTTTACTGAGATTTTGTTTGTACATGATATTCCCCGCAGCATGTTTCCCCTTCCAATCTTTAAATACTAGTTTCTGTCAGTATTACTTGTTGTATGTGATATAACTGCAAATGTTTATTTGGTAGTCTTGTCCTAGCCTCCTCACTACTTCACCAAGGTTAGGCTAGGTACTTATCAGCGCATAGGATCGGTTGTGCTGATACTACACTCTGCACTGTGTGCAGATTCTGGTGATGTAGCTTTGTGACCACAATGAGGATGTTGCCTTTAGTCCAATGGCAGAGATTCCATGTAGTCTTGCAGGCGTCCAGAGGCCTTGGAGTCTTCTTTTGTCTTTCCATTATGTTTATTTTATGTATTTTAGCGATAACTTTGTATTTATCTTTCAGACTATCGTTTGTAGTATTCGTAGATAGTGTGCGGCATTGTGATACCAAATTCTAGGTAGAGTTGTATATTGGATTATACACTAGTATATGGCTAAACTATTAGTTTTCATCTTCCGCATTTCAGTTTATTATAATTATTTCACTGTTGATCACCTGTTATATTGAACTGTAAAAAATGCTATGCAAACTGGTTAATGCATCTATAATACTTGGCTTGCCTATCTTTCATGTGTAGGCGCTGTCACGACTATTGAGGGAGGGAAATCCGGATCATGACAAGTTGGTATTAGTGTTTTAAATTGCTTAGATCTCACAATTCACAGACAATCTTAGTATAGTTTGAGGGATCAGTACGGAGACCTCTGTATTCATT
The DNA here is from genome assembly GCA_032618575.1 of Nicotiana noctiflora. NCBI lineage: Eukaryota > Viridiplantae > Streptophyta > Magnoliopsida > Solanales > Solanaceae > Nicotiana > Nicotiana noctiflora. The sequence goes on from JASVEL010002710.1 coordinate 14,049, forward strand.
CCCCATAAGCTATAGAGTTAGAAACAGTTTCACTTTAATTCTTTTCTGTCGTGCGATTTGGTTTCTCAATGATAATTGAACTTCTATTATGTCTTTTCACAGATGGAGAGAACACGTGCTTCTTCCTCCACTGATCAGCAACTCGAGCCCCAAGTGGAAATATCTACGAGGGTGGAGGTTGAGGCTGAGGCCGTGCTAGGGTCCGAGGTAGGCGAGAGCTTAACCGAAAGCACAAGCACCAGCGATAGAGCCTTAGGTTGAGTTTAATAATGAGGTTCATCTGCAGACAGTTCCAGCAGGACCAACTAAGGTCTTAAAGGGTTTCATCGCCACCCCCGTACTCCAGGATGCTATGGCCTGTCTAGTGGACCTTATGGAGATTGTCACTTGGACATGCTTACTAATTATAACAGTAGTTGTCTCTCTGATTGGGGGAGGAGAATAGACTCCCACTATTTGCACTGCGGAGTAGATAGCTCCCCAGTTTCAGACTTTAGCAACTCAGCCGGTTGGAACAGTTCAGTCGGATGTGGTAGCTCAGACCGTTGAGGAAGCAGTTATGTTTGCTGATGCTTTGTGGAGGTTGGATAGGTTCATCAAGTTGTTCAATACTACTTTTTATGGTACATCTTCTGAAGATTCCCAGGATTATTTGGACAACTGTCATGAGGTTCTACAGAACATGGGGATAGTGGAGACCAATGGGATCGACTTTGCTGCTTTTCGACTATTTGGATCCGCCAATACTTGGTGGAGAGATTATTGTTTGGCTAGACTAGCTGGGGTCACCCACTTTGATTTGGGATTAGTTCTCTCAGCTATTTCTAGAGTAGTTTCTTCCTATCACTTAGAAGGAGAATTATTGGAGGTAGTTTGAGCGTCTCCAGTAGTGTTTTATGACTACCACTCAGTGACCAGATTCATTAACTGGGCCTATCATGCTCTTCTTATGCTTCCCACTGAGAGAGAGGGTGGGGAGGTTCATTAAGGGACTCGTTCAGCCTATTCGAATATAGATGGCTAAGGAGACAACGGACAAGATTTATTTTCAAGATGCGGCCAATATGGCCAGGAGAGTTGAGATGGTTCTATCATAGGGGGGTGGTCAAGGGTCTAACAAGAGGCCTCGTCATTCGGGTAGGTTCAGTGATGGCTTATATGGAGTTAAAGATTCTCTTGGCAGGGGCCATCCTTCCAGGCCGTTTCATTAAGAACTTCAAGCTTCTCACGGTGCACCAAGTAGCCGTGGTTCTCATACGTAGTATTCTGATCAGCAGTCTTACAATGCACCACCATCTCTTATCAGCACACTGTCTCCAGAGTTTTCAGGGTGGTCATTAAGGCCGCTAGGGTTAGCAGTCTCAATAGTAAAGGGCTTGTTATACTTGTGGTGATACGAGGCATATTGCTAGATTTTTCCCTCGAGCACCGAGCAACTCTTAGCATCAGGGTTCTCATACCATGGTTTAAGCATCGCGTGTTCCGTCGCCCGCTCAACTAACTAGAGGGGGAGGTAGTGATGCTAGAGGTGGAGGTAGATGTATTAGAGGTGGATGTTAGGTCGCTAGAGGTAGAGACCAGGCGTCAGAAGATCATCCCTAAGATGTAGTTCAGAGTGGTGGGGCCCAGACCCAATGTTATGCTCTTCCTGCCAGGCTTGAGACCGAGTCCTTCGATATACTTATCACAAATACTGTTCTACTTTATAGTAAAGATGCTTCAGTTCTGTTTGATCTATGATCTATATACTCCTATGTGTCATCTTGTTTTGCACCGTATCTGGTCATTCCTAGTGATTCCTTGAGTGCTCCTGTATATGTGTCAATACCGATAGGTGATTCTATTATGGTAGATCATGTCCATCGTTCATGTATAGTTGTGATTGAGGTCTTGAGACTCGAGTTGATTTCTTACTTTTGGATATGGTTGATTTTGATATCATATTGGGGATGGATTGGTTATCACCTTACCATGCTATCTTGGAAAGTCATGCCAACACTCTGACCTTAGCCTTACCCAGTTTACCTCGTCTAAAATGGAGAGGGACTCCTGGTCATTCTATCCGTAGGATTATCTCATATATGGTGGCTTGACACATGGTTGATAAGGGATGTTTGGATTATTCTGCATATGTTTGTGATTTTAGTGACGAGGTTCCTCCTCTGAATTTTTTGCCCATGGTTCATGAGTTTCTTGAGGTATTTCCTTCAGACCTACCAGGTATGATACCCGACGGGGATATTGACTTCTGTATTAATTTGGCTCCGAGCACTCAGTCCATTTCTATTTTGCCGTATCGTATGGCCCCGTCTGAGTTGAAAGAATTGAATAAGTAGTTGCAAGACTTGCTTGATAAGGGGTTTATTAGGCGTAGTGTCTCCCTTTGGGGTGTGCCGGTGTTGTTTGTTAAGAAGAAGGATGAATCGATGAGAATGTGTATAGATTACTGGTAGTTAAATAAGGTCACAATCAAGAACAAGTATCCATTGTTGAGGATTGATGATTTGTTTGATCATCTTCAATGTGCCAAGGTATTTTCAAAGATTGACTTGATATCTGGCTACCATCAGTTCAGTATTAGGGCATCCAATGTCCCTTAGACAGCTTTCCGCACTCGATATTGGCATTATGAGTTCCTGGTGATGTCATTCGGATTAACAAATGCCCCAACACCTTTCACGGATTTGATTAAATGAGTGTTCATGCCTTATTTGGATTCCTTTGTGATTGTTTCATTAATGATATTTTGATATATTCCCGCAGGCAGAAGAAGCACGAGTAGCATTTTCGAGTCATTCTTCAGACTTTGAAGGATAGTCAATTGTATGCTAAGTTTCCGTAGTGTGAGTTTTCATTGAGTTTAGTTTTGAGTTTAGTTGCATGCTTGGGCCATGTTGTATCACTAGAGGGTATTCAAGTGGATCCGAAGAAGATAGAGGCAGTCAAGAACTGGCCTCGACCCACATCATCTACAGAGATCATGAGTTTTTTGGGTTTGGCGGCTTATTACTGCCGATTTGTGGAGGGTTTTCATCTATTGCAGCCCCGATAACCAGGTTGACCTAGAAGGGTGCCCAGTTCAGGTTGTTGGTGTGAGGCGAGCTTTTGGAAACTCATGATAACTTTGATCATGGTGCTAGTGTTGGTTTTGCCCATAGGTTCAGGGCCATATTCAGTTTATTATAACGTATCTCGTATTGGACTTGGTGCGGTCTTGATGTAGGATGGTAAGGTAATTGGTTATGCTTCATGGCAATTGAAGATTCATGAGAAGAATTATCCAGTTTATGATTTGGGGTTAGCGGCCATTGTTCACGCATTGAAGATTTGGAGGCACTATTTGTATGATGTGTCATGTGAGGTGTTCATGGATCACAAGAGTCTGCAATATCACCATCTTATATCATCCGGGGAAGGCCAATGCGGTGGCCGATGCTTAGAGTAGAAATTCAGCCAGTGTGGGCTGTCTTGCGTATATTTCGATTGGTAAGAGACCGCTTACTTTGGATATTCAAGCTTTAGCTAATCAATTTGTGAGGTTAGATATTTCTGAGCCTAGCCCTGTGCTAGCTTGCAAAGTCGCTCGTTCGTCATTATTTGATCATATTTGAGATTGACGGTATGATGATCCTCATTTACTTGTCCTTAGGGACATGGTGCGACACAGAGGTTCTAGGAAGGTTAAAGTTGGAGATGATGGAGTTTTTGAGGATGCATGGTCGTATTTGTGGGCCTAATTTGGTTGATCTTCATGAGTTGATTCTAGAGGAGGCCTGGAGTTTCCGCTATTTTATCCATCTAAGCGCCCCGGTTGTTATCTGGAACCAAGTTGTATTCTCTTTTCGTGTTTTACTTGCCTTTGTAATAGTTGTTGTTGACCTTCATAGCATGTGTTACTTATTTACACTGCTTATTTCATACTGTTAAACCTTATATCTTATTTAACCTCAGTAGGGCCTTCACCTTCCTCGTCACTACCAACTAAGGTTAGGCTTGGCACTTACTGAGTACCGCTATGATGTACATATACCCTTCCTACGCATGTTTTTCATATGCATATCTAGGTACTTCGACTCAGTCCTACCACCCTTAAGGCGAGGCGACTGCTATAGCGACTTTGAGGTATATTTTTACCGCGCCTGCAGATCAGGAGTCTCTTTCTATTCTTGCTGTTTAGTATTAGCCCTTATGTATTTCAGTTCTTGTTAGACATTCTGGAGTTAGAGTGATTCACGTCCAAGAAACAGTCGTAGTCAATATAATCCGATCAATTAAGTCCAGAATCGAACCCACATTGAATTAACCTAACAACTGCAACTTTCACAACCCAAGAACACTTCAGAAGCAAGTTCCCAAACTTTGAGTAGATGTTTTTGGAGGTTTTCTAACTACTAACTTTTGCAATAATTAAAAGACTTAAAAGAAATAATTGAATATTGGGTAAATAATATGGAGAAAGACTAAGGTATTGATTTCCCCTATTGATGGAATCCCTTCTGTTTATGCTCATACAAATTGTCAATATATTCTATCAATCATGAACGCTATTTTTACCGTAATCCTCTCCTGAGCAATTATAATAATTTACTAGTGCACTCTCCCGAGCTACCCTAGCTAGCTTTATTTTGAATAGTTTACTTTAGATTGCACCCAAGACTTCGTTATTCCTAATCCCGTATTTACGCCTAAAGTTATAGATTCCTCCAATAACCTAGGTGTGGTGTTGTTCAACAATATACCTAAATATGCAGTCTTTTCCAAGTTATGCATACTAAATAGGCACATCTAATTGGGGATCCTACCAAATAACTACAACAAGAATGAAGTTGAACAAATAGAAATCTAGCTAACAATTTGTAATCACATAAACGAGAAGTTCATCACCCAATAGGTTCCATCAAAACCTTAGAAAATGAATTAGCTACTCATGATCAAAGAAACAAGAATAATAATTGAATTCATAATCAAAGAATCAATATAAAAGAAAGAAATAAGTTGAGAGAGTTCTCTCTTATTAATAATCTTGCAAAAGTAGGTAATAATACAATGCTTGCCTCTTTTGGGCGGACTAGAGGTTTATATAGAGGGTTTAGGGCTTAAAAATGGAGTTTGTACAAAATTAGGACTAAAAATTGAGGCGCCTTTCGCGGTTCGTCCGCGGTCGCGGACGAACCGCGAACTGAACAGTTCTCTGAATCTTGTGAGGTTCCGCGAGCTTGTTTTTTCGGGGTTCATCCGCTGTCGTGAGTGAACCGCGGATGAACAATGATCCGGACTTCATCTTCATTTTTTCAAGTTATCTCCACTTCAACTCTTCACTTGGCCTTTTTACCATCTTGTGACTCCAAAATAGCTCATTTAGTATCCAATAGCTCATGTGTACCTATAACACACCAATAAACACTAATAAAAGCATTTTGTTATCATAAATAATATCAATTCAACAACAAAGTGTGATTATTTAGGGCATAAATATAATCAAATTCACCTATTATCAACACCCCACACTTAAACCTTTACTCGTCCTCGAGAAAACTTAATCATACTTTAGGCCAATTTTAGTAATGTCTCCCCCAAAATATGTCACAAAAGCTTTCTTTCATGATTAACCTAAGATATGCACAACCTTACCTAACCGTAAACTCACATGCCAGCACATTATTGCTTACTCTATTTATTATCAAAAACTTGCAAATTTACCATTTTATTCTTGAGTTACATGCCCTCACACAATTTATTGAGAGAAGTTCCCACACATAAACAATTTAGAACATGGAACTTATAGATATAGAAAAAATTCACTCACTCTCAACAAAGAACATTCATATGCATACAGACACACCATAGGCTTGCCCCTAGTGTAATACTCCACTAGTCGAGTTATTCAATCATAGATCAAGAGGTCTTTAAGGGTTGTAATGTTGGCTACGGGACGGGTAGGATATTTTTGGTTATAGTGACTAACCTCCCTAACCGCTTTTCTTTTCCTTTTCATAACTTCCCTTTTAGTTTTCTTCCTTATGTCTCTCCTAAATATTCCTTCACCTTTATTTACTTTTAATCCCCATTTTTCTTTTGTCGGTGTAACTGGCCTTTCTAATTGTCACGACCCAAATCCGGTCGTGATGGCGCCCAACAATCAAGCTAGGCCAGCCGGACCAACAATTTAATTATAACACAATACCAGTCCCCAAATGGACAACCCAAGAAGAATATATGAGTTTAAGAACTCCAATAATAATAATGCTGAACAAAAGTACTGACACTCCCAAAGATCCGGAGTCACAAGTCTAGAGCCTCTAACAAAACCCAACGGGAAATAGAGAGTACGATATAGAAGTACTCAAGTCTGAATACAAAATATAAAATAACAACTGGAATGAGAGAAGCTAGGTTCTGCGAACGTAGGCAGCTACCTCAGCAACCCGATATGACACTGCAAACGCTGGAGATGCCTGTCTACTGCTCCTGAGTACCTGAGTCTGCACACAAAAGGTGCAGGGAGTAGGGGTGAGTACTAAGTACTCGGTGAGTAACAAATATATATATGTAGCTGACAGTAAGAAATCCACAAAATACCACAATATGAAGCTACACTACAGTCCGAATCTCCTACGAACTAGCAACAATAATACAATACAGCTACCACAGAGTAATTCAACAAATACGGATGCAATGCAATGCACATAACCGCTACGGCGTGTAGCCCGATCCAATTTAACGTCGACGGCGCTCACCGGGGGTGTGTACAGACTCCGGAGGGGCTCCTACAGCCCAAGCGCAATACTGCTGCGGCGTGCAGCCCGACCCTCATATCAACCACTGCGGCGTGCAGCCCGATCCCATGCTCAGTCCACAATAAGCAAATAAGTCACAAAAAAATTTATTATCCTTAATTCCAGTTCTCAATTCATAATTTATGAAAAATACTTTTATCTTTATTAGATTTGTAAAAGCCGGTGACTTAGCATTTCAAAAGTGTGATTTCAATTTCCAGGACTGAGATCAGTGATTTAAGCAATTATAGCTATCACATATATATTGTCCTCTAAGGACGCTACAGATCGGCACAAGGCCCCAAACAAGGCTTACAGCCCACAATTATAGCAAATACAGTGTATTTCCAACACTAACAATATATTATTCATTTCCGGGATGGACCAAGTCTCAATCCCCAATCACAATCAATCCCGCACCTGCCACGGTGTGCGAGCCACGCCCTATTAGCGTCACAATGTGCTAAGCCGGGGTTTCGAACCCTCAGGCTACTATATACACAAACTACTCACCTCTAGCCGGTCGTAGACTCGTCCGCGATGCCTTTTCCTTTGAATTTCGCTCCCTCGTACGTAGAATCTAGTCAAACCACAATAATTATATCAAATACGGGTCAAAGAATCATAACCCACTTCAATTTATATGAAATTCGCATAATTATACTAAGTTGGTAAAACCCGACCCCGGGCTCCACTGCTCGGAAAATTCCGAAATTAGCACCCACGCGATCCTTATCTCTCCACGAGTCCGTGCATATAAAATTTATCGAAATCGGAGTTCAAATGGCCTTCCAAATCCAAAAATCCCGTTTTCATTACTTAGGCCATATTTCTTCAAGATTTCAACCCAATTTCATGAAGATTGATGTTAATACTACCATAAAATGATGTTTTTGAGTCAAGAATCTTACCTCCGATGAATACCCGATGACTTCTCAGTGATTTCCTCGAGTTTTCTTCTCTCTAGGGCTCAAAGTTGTGTTTTGGGGGTGTAACCCGTAACCCCTCTGTTCTGCAATTTAATTCACTGCCAGAGACCATTGTTCTTCGCATTCGCGTGAGCTCCCACGCGTTCGCGAAGAACAGTTCCCCCTTACTCTTCGCGTTCGCGTCGCTTACCACGCGTTCGCGATGCACAATTTCCGTTACCCTTCGCGAACGCGACGCCTCCCACGCGTTCGCGATGAACAAGTTTCCAGCCGCCCAGATTTCTTCTACGCGTTCGCGATACACCTCCCGCGAACGCGAAGCACAACACCCACGACCCTACGCGAACGCGACCCAAGCAACGCGTTTGCGATGCTTAACACCCCTGACCTACGCGAACGCGACTCTCCCTCCCGCGAACGCGATGCACAAAAAGGCTTGGCCTTCGCGAACGCGACACTTGTCACGCGAACACGAAGGCTTAAGGGCCTGGGCAGAACCTGCAGTTTTTCTGCAGATTTTTGCCAAGTCCAAATGCCCGGTTGATGGTCCGAAATCATCCCGAGGCCCCGGGACCCCAACGAAAACCACCAACGTACCCCAAAACATGATACGAACTTGTTCCAATCATAAAAACACCATACTAAACATCAAAATCACTAATTATCCACGGATTCAAGCCTAAGTTTCTTCAAAACTTTCATAACTAACATTCAATCCAAAACCCGATCAAACGATGTCCGAATGACCTGAAAATTTGCAGACATATCCAAAATCACATAACGAAGCTACAGAAATTGTCGGAATTCCATTCCGACCCCGGATCAAAATATCACCTACCATCCGGTTTTCGCCAAAATTCAACATTCGCCAATTCAAGCTTAAAACTACACCGGACCTCCGAATTCAATTCCGATTGTTCTCCTAAGTCATAAATGATCCCCCGGAACTAGTCGAATCATCAGAATCCGGTTCCGAGCATTCTAACTCAATAGTCAACTCTTGGCTGACTTTTCATATTCAAGCTTTCTTCAAACATGCTATTTGTTGCATTTTCAATCCAAATCACTCCTAACTCACCCGATATACTCTAATACTGTTTTAAAAGTATAATATATGTAAATGCAAGGTAACGGGGTGGTAATTCCCGTAACGACGGGCCGGGTCGTTACATTCTCCCCAACTTAAGCAAACGCTCGTCCGCGAGCGGGTTAAGAAACATACCTGGAGTATCAAACAAGTGTGGATATCTACTTCGCATCTCCTGCTCGGTCTCCCAAGTTGCTTCCTCCATGGGACGACCTCTCCACTGCACTTTCACTGAAGCTATATCCTTAGATCTCAGCTTACGAACCTGTCGACCCAAAATGGCTACTGGTTCCACATCATAAGTCAAATCCTCATCTAGTTGTATCGTGCTGAAGTCCAACACATGAGACGGGTCTCCGACATACTTCCGGAGCATAGATACATGGAACACCGGGTGAACTCCCGACAAACTGGGTGGCAAAGCAAGCATATAGGCCATCTCCCCAACTTTCCTAAGCACCTCAAAAGGTCCAATAAACCTTGGGCTCAGCTTCCCTTTCTTTCCAAACCTCATAACACCCTTCATAGGTGAAACCTTCAGCAACACTTTCTCACCTACTGAATAGGACACATCTCGGACCTTCCGGTCCGCATAACTCTTCTAACGCGACTGAGCTGTGCGTAGTCTCTCCTGAATCACTTTCACCTTGTCTAAGGCATCTTGGACTAACTCTGTCCCCAACAACCTAGCCTCGCCGGGCTCGAACCAACCAAACTGGAGACCTACACCGCCTCCCATATAAAGCTTCATACGGTGCCATCTGAATGTTGGACTGATAGCTATTATTGTAAGCAAACTCCGCCAAAGGCAAATAATCAGCCCATGAACCACCAAAATCAATGACACAAGCACGCAACATGTCCTCCAATATCTGAATAGTACGCTCAGACTGCCCATCCGTCTGTGGATGAAATGCTGTGCTCAACTCTACCTGTGAACCCAACTCTCGCTGAAATGTCCTCCAGAACTGAGATGTGAACTGGGTACCTCTGTCTGATATAATAGAAATGGGAACTCCATGCAATCTCACTATCTCACGGATGAATATCTGCCAACCGCTCTGAGGTATAAGTAGTACACACTGGGATGAAGTGAGCTGACTTAGTCAACCTATCCACCACCACCCAAGCTGAATCAAACTTCCTCGCTGTCCGAGGGAGTCCACTAACAAAGTCCATAGTTATTCTTTCCCACTTCCACTCCGGAATATCAATACGTCGGAATACACCACCAGGTCTCCGATGCTCATACTTGACCTGCTGACAGTTTAGACACCGAGCCACATGGCTCACAATATCTTTCTTCATCTTTCTCCACCAGTAATGCTGCTTCAAATTCTGATACATCTTCGCGGCTCCTGGATGAATAGAATACCGCGAGCTGTGGGCCTCTTCCAATATCAACTCACGAAGGCCATCAACATTGGGCACACATATCCGGCCCTGCATCCGCAATACGCCCTCACTATCAATAGTGACATCTCTAGCATCATCATGCTGAACTCTGTCCTTAAGGACAAGTAAGTGTGGATCATCATGCTGGCGCTCTCGAATACGATCATATAAAGAAGAACGAGCTACTACATAAGCCATCACCCGACTGGGCTCAGAAATATCCAGCCTTACCATCTGATTAGCTAACGCCTGAACATCAACTGCTAGGGGTCTCTCCCCAACTGGAATATACGCCAAGCTGCCCATACTAATAGCCTTCCGGCTTAATGCATCAGCCACTACATTGGCTTTCCCGGGATGATACAAGATGGTAATGTCATAGTCTTTAAGCAACTCAAGCCATCTTCGCTGCCTCAAATTTAGATCTTTCTGCTTAAACAAATGCTGAAGGCTGCGGTGGTCTGTATATACATCACAAGATACACCATATAAGTAATGCCTCCAAATCTTCAAGGCATGAACAATAGCAGCTAACTCCAAATCATGAACGGGGTAGTTCTTCTCGTGGGGCTTTAGCTGACGAGAAGCATATGCAATAACTCTACCCTCCTGCGTCAACACACAACCGAGTCCAACTCTGGAAGCATCACAATACACCGTATATGACCCTGAGGCCGATGGTAACACAAGTACTGGAGCTGTGGTCAAAGCCTTCTTGAGCTTCTGAAAGCTCTCTTCACATTCATCAGACCACACAAATGGAGCATTCTTCTGTGTCAGCTTAGTCAACGGTGAAGCAATAGATGAGAAATCCTGAACAAACCGACAATAATAGCCTGCCAAGTCGAGAAAACTCCGAATCTCTGTAGCTGAGGAAGGTCTGGGCCAATTCTGCACTGCCTCGACCTTCTGTGGATCAACCCGAATACCATCACTGGACACTATATGTCCCAGAAAACCCACAATATCAAGCCAGAACTCACACTTAGTGAATTTTGCATAAAGCTTCTCTTCTCTCAACCTCTGCAATGCCACTCTCAAATGCTGTGCATGCTCCTCCTGGCTGCGTGAATATACCAGAATATCATCAATAAACACAATCACAAAAGAATCCAGGTACGGCCGAAATACACTATTCATCAAGTGCATGAATGCTGCTGGGGCATTAGTCAACCCGAAAGACATCACCAGGAACTCGTAGTGCCCATATCGCGTCCTGAACGCTGTCTTCATAATATCTGAGTCCCTAATCTTCAACTGATGATAGCTCGATCGAAGATCAATCTTAGAAAATACACTAGCTCCCTGGAGCTGATCAAATAGGTCCTCGATACGAGGTAATGGGTACTTATTCTTCACTGTTACCTTGTTCATCTGCCTGTAATCAATGCACATTCTCATTGTGCCATCTTTCTTCTTCACGAACAACACGGGTGCACCCCAAGGTGACACACTTGGACGAATGAAACCCTTATCTAAGAGTTCCTGAAGCTGTTCTTTCAATTCTTTTAACTCTGTTGGTGCCATGCGATAGGGAGGAATAGAAATGGGCTGAGTGCCGGGCACCAAGTCAATACCAAAGTCAATATCTCTATCAGGCGGCATGCCCGGCAGGTCTGCTGGAAATACATCCGGAAACTCCCTTACAATGGGAACCGAATCAAGACTGGGTGTCTCGGCCTCAACATTTCTAATGAAGGCCAAATAAGATAAACAACCCTTGCCAATCATTCGTTGGGCCTTTATATAAGAAATCACCCTGTCGGACACATAATCGGTCAAGCCACGCCACTCGATCCTCGGATTACCTGGAATAGCTAGTGTGACTGTCTTGGCATGACAGTCCAGAATCGCATGGTAAGGAGATAGCCAATCCATGCCTAGAATTACATCGAAATCTACCATGCCCGGTAGTAATAAATCAACTCGGGTCTCCGGACCCCCAATAGTAATAATACAGGATCGATATACCTGATCCACAACAACAGTATCTCCCACTGGGGTACACACATGTACGGGCAAAGCAAGAATACCACGGGTCATACCCAAATGATGTGCAAAGTAAGTAGAGACATAAGAATAGGTGGATCCGGGATCAAATAAGACAGAAGCATCCCTGTGGCAGACTGAGATAATACCTGAAATAACCGCATCTGAAGCACTAGCATCCTTCCTATCCGGAAGAGCATAGAAATGAGCCTGGCCTCCACCAGTACGATCCTCGCCCCTAGGGCGACCTCTAGATACCTGGCCACCAGTCCTAGCCGACTGTGCTGGCACTGAAGAAACAGGAGTAGAGGACGAGGGCTGATTCCTCTGCTGAGACCGCTTACGAAGCCACTGAGGACACTCTCTCCTGATATGGCCCAAGTCACCGCACTCGAAACAACGGCCCAAAGATGGAAGAAGGGGCTGCTGAGGACCCCTCGCTGCAGATGAATCCTGTGCTGAGGAAGTAGGAGCAGAGCTCTGAGCTGGAAGGGCACTCAATGCAGGCTGAATCTGCTGACGGCCCTGCTGTCCCTGATAACCCTGATGGCCTTGACGACCACGATCTGATGAAACCTCACTGGACTCTGCACGTCCAGACTGATGAGACTTGAAAGAACGACCCCTGTTATGCTGAGGTTTGCCCCTAGACGGAGCACCACTGTAGCTGCCGGTACCACGAGGCCTCTTAGCCTCTCTCTCCTCCCGCTCTCTGCGGTGATCTGTCTCAATATGACGGGCAGCATCAACCACCTCCTCAAAGGTAACTGTCGAAACTCTCTCCCTGGTCATCAATATGCGGATGGGATAAATAAGACCATCAATAAATCTCCGAATCCTCTCCCTGTCTGTAGGAACCATCCACATGGCATGACGGGCCAGCTGTGTGAATCTCATCTCGTACTGATTAACTGTCATCTCTCCTTGCTTCAACCACTCGAACTGACGTCGCAGCTCCTCTCTCTGAGACTGAGGCACGTACTTCTCCAAAAATACCGTGGAGAGCTGCTGCCAAGTGAGGGGCACTGCCCCAGCGGGCCTACGCCTCTCAAAATCCTCCCACCACTGAAATGCTGCACCTGTGAACCGAAAAGTGGTGAATGAAACACCGCTGGACTCTAGAATACCCGCGGTGCGAAGCATGCGCTGACATCTGTCAAGAAAACCCTGGGCATCCTCGCCCTCAGCTCCACTGAATGTCGGAGGCCGTAGCCTCTCAAATCTCTCCAAACGACGCTGCTCATCGTCGGGCATAACTGGAACCATATATGCGGGAGGTGGTGCAACGGGCGCAACTGGGCTGAACTGGCTCGGGTGTGTGAGCCACGGGGGTCGATTCCCTCCCCTGCACGTGAAGAAGATGCTGCGGCGATGGCGACGACTACTGTTCCAAGCACGTGCACGCTGATAATATCGAGCCAAGGTCTCACGAAGACCCGGTATCGCGATAGGCCGCTGCCGGTGCCCGAGCACTGAGTCGCCGGAGCGTCCGCGGCTGGAACATCTGGTCCTGAGTCCGATCGGTTGGTGGGTCGGCGAGTCTTGGTGCTTGAGTCTTGCTGCCTACCTGCGCCACGACCGCGGCCTCCGGTTGCCGATGGTGGTCGTCCGCCACGTCCGTTAGCTCGTGTTCTCGCCATACTGCGAGAGAATAGAATATGGAAAGATTTAATTTCATGATAACACAAATCGCACGATATGAATTCAAGAAAATAAGGTTTTTCCTAAAGTTTCCGTAGCCCTTCGAAGATAGATACGGACGTCTACGTACCGATCTGCGAAAGCCTACTAAACCGGCTCATGACTCGCGAGTCCTAATAACCTAGAGCTCTGATACCAACTTGTCACGACCCAAATCCGGTCGTGATGGCGCCCAACAATCAAGCTAGGCCAGCCGGACCAACAATTTAATTATAACACAATACCAGTCCCCAAATGGACAACCCAAGAAGAATATATGAGTTTAAGAACTCCAATAATAATAATACTGAACAAAAGTACTGACACTCCCAAAGATCCGGAGTCACAAGTCTAGAGCCTCTAACAAAACCCAACAGGAAATAGAGAGTACTATATAGAAGTACTCAAGTCTGAATACAAAATATAAAATAACAACTGGAATGAGAGGAGAAGCTAGGTTCTGCGAACGTAGGCAGCTACCTCAGCAACTCGATGTGACAATGTAAACACTGGAGATGCCCGTCTACTGCTCCTGAGTACCTGAGTCTGCACACAAAAGGTGTAGGGAGTAGGGGTGAGTACTAAGTACTCGGTGAGTAACAAATATATATATGTAGCTGACAGTAAGAAATCCACAAAATACCACAATATGAAGCTACACTACAGTCCGAATCTCCTACGAACTAGCAATAATAATACAATCCAGCTACCACAGAGTAATTCAACAAATACAGATGCAATGCAATGCACATAACCGCTACGGCGTGTAGCCCGATCCAATTTAACGTCGACGGCGCTCAGCTCACTGGGGTGTGTACAGACTCCGGAGGGGCTCCTACAGCCCAAGCGCAATACTGCTGCGGCGTGCAGCCCGACCCTCATATCAACCACTGCGGCGTGCAACCCGATCCCATGCTCAGTCCACAATAAGCAAATAAGTCACAAAACAATTTATTATCCTTAATTCCAGTTCTCAATTCATAATTTGCAAAATACTTTTATCTTTATTAGATTTGTAAAAGCCGGTGATTTAGCATTTCAAAAGTGTGCTTTCAATTTCCAGGACTGAGATCAGTGATTTAAGCAATTTTAGCTATCACATAAATATTGTCCTCTAAGGACGCTACAGATCGGCACAAGGCCCCAAACAAGGCTTACATCCCACAAATATATCAAATACAGTGTATTTCCAACACTAACAATATATTATTCATTTCCGGGATGGACCAAGTCTCAATCCCCAATCACAATCAATCCCGCACCTGCCACGGTGTGCGAGCCACGCCCTATTAGCGTCACGATGTGCTAAGCCGGGGTTTCGAACCCTCAGGCTACAATATACACAAACTACTCACCTCTAGCCGGTCGTAGACTCGTCCGCGATGCCTTTTCCTTTGAATTTCGCTCCCTCGTACGTAGAATCTAGTCAAACCACAATAATTATATCAAATACGGGTCAAAGAATCATAACCCACTTCAATTTATATGAAATTCGCATAATTATACTAAGTTGGTAAAACCCGATCCCGGGCCCCACTGCTCGGAAAATTCCGAAATTAGCACCCACGCGATCCTTATCTCGCCACGAGTCCGTGCATATAAAATTTATCGAAATCGGAGTTCAAATGGCCTTCCAAATCCAAAAATCCCGTTTTCATTACTTAGGCCACATTTCTTCAAGATTTCAACCCAATTTCATGAAGATTGATGTTAATACTACCATAAAATGATGTTTTTGAGTCAAGAATCTTACCTCGGACGAATACCCGATGACTTCTCAGTGATTTCCTCGAGTTTTCTTCTCTCTAGGGCTCAAATTTGTGTTTTGGGGGTGTAAACCCGTAACCCCTCTGTTCTGCAATTTAATTCACTGCCAGAGACCGTTGTTCTTCGCGTTCGCGTGAGCTCCCACGCGTTCGCGAAGAACAGTTCCCCCTTACTCTTCGCGTTCGCGTCGCTTACCACGCGTTCGCGATGCACAATTTCCGTTACCCTTCGCGAACGCGACGCCTCCCACGCGTTCGCGATGTACAAGTTTCCCAGCCACCCGGATTTCTTCTATGCGTTCGCGATACACCTCCCGCGAACGCGAAGCACAACACCCACGACCCTACGCGAACGCGACCCAAGCAACGCGTTCGCGATGCTTAACACCCCTGACCTACGCGAACGCGACTCTCCCTCCCGCGAACGCGATGCACAGAAAGGCTTGGCCTTCGCGAACGCGACACTTGTCACGCGAACACGAAGGCTTAAGGGCCTGGGCAGAACCTGCAGTTTTTCTGCAGATTTTTGCCAAGTCCAAATGCCCGGTTGATGGTCCGAAATCATCCCGAGGCCCCGGGACCCCAACGAAAACCACCAACGTACCCCAAAACATGATACGAACTTGTTCCAATCATAAAAACACCATACTAAACATCAAAATCACCAATTATCCACGGATTCAAGCCTAAGTTTCTTCAAAACTTTCAAAACTAACATTCAATCCAAAACCCGATCAAACGATGTCCGAATGACCTGAAAATTTGCGGACATATCCAAAATCACATAACGAAGCTATAGAAATTGTCGGAATTCCATTCCGACCCCCGGATCAAAATATCACCTACCATCCGGTTTTCGCCAAAATTCAACATTCGCCAATTCAAGCTTAAAACTACATCGGACCTCCGAATTCAATTCCGATTGTTCTCCTAAGTCATAAATGATCCCCCGGAACTAGTCGAATCATCAGAATCCGGTTCCGAGCATTCTAACTCAATAGTCAACTCTTGGTTGACTTTTCATATTCAAGCTTTCTTCAAACATGCTATTTGTTGCATTTTCAATCCAAATCACTCCTAACTCACCCGATATACTCTAATACTTGTTTTAAAAGCATAATATATGTAAATGCAAGGTAACGGGGTGGTAATTCCCGTAACGACGGGCCGGGTCGTTACACTAATTTTCATATATACATTGATATAGCTCTTTTTGTCAAATTTTTTATATATTTTTTTATCATTTCTTTGCAACGCATTTACATTGTTTTTGCCAGTTCACCATTTTCTACCATTCATTCTTGAATTTCCCTTTTTCAATTTCCCTTCACCCCACACTTAGACTTTTGCATATTCATTACAACACAAGTGCTTCTAGGAGGTAAAGTAAAACAATGTAAGATTTCAAATTTTTCATGAACATTCATGGGTTATCAAAGAATAGGCTTTAAGCTCAAAGGGGTTAACTAGGATATTATGTACGGGTGAATTCCTATCTATTGATTTATGGGGTTACACAAAGAAATGCCTCTATCCTCTCTACAACCAAACAACTTGTATTTCACTTGGCAAACACACAGGGCAAGTTCTAGGTATCATGTAAAACATATAATGTAAGTAAAATCTCACACACACAGAGCATGCAACTCATTTAGAATCCGGTTCATCTACAAAGTCCTATCAATGTTCAAGCAAGCTTGTATTGTGCAATTTAAGGCATATCCTAGAATCTACAGTCAAGCTTAGATAATACATTCTCAAGTTCAAGTAAGTTTTGCTAATGTGCATACTTGGGGTTACATGTTTACCTTTTGCCCTCTAATCCTAAAAAAGAAAAATCTACCTAACCCGGTTAAATAAAAAACCTTGGAAAAGAACCGTGGTCAAAAGAAAAACCAAGGGGGAGATGATACACTACCTAGAAAAAGAAAATAAAAGAAAGAAAAATTCCTACGTGGACAACTTCCCTCAAGAGTACTTGTCCTAAATAGTCCGTCATCAGGAAGAGCACTTTATTCATATTTTTGGATTTTTTCAAATTTTCTGATCTTTTTTTGTGTGTGTGTTTTTTATTCCGACTTGAACCCTTAAGAAACCCGTCGCCAAGTGTCCATCATCGGGCCAAGCCAGCTATATAATTTACAACTACCTCTACTATATACACTATATACAAGATAAGTTTCCCACCCCACACTTAAAATCATGTCATGTCCTCATGGCATAATAATTAATATACAACACAGAAGGGTGAGAAAACTTACCTGGGACCTACCCCGTGTCTAGCAACTTTATCACTTTCTTTTTCACTATCCTTCATATTCGAGTTCAGCCTTCTTTTGCGTTTCCTGGAGGGTTTGTGTCCCTCTTCTAAGAGAATCTTGTGCATGCAGTATGCGGGGCTGATCCCCTTTATGTATGTCATAGTCCAACCAATGACATTTTTACATTCTTTCAGTACCTGTATTAGCTTTTGAGCCTGCACATCTAACAAACCAGATGAGATAATAACAGGTAAGGTGGAGTTAGAACCTCAAAATTCATTCCTGAGATGAGATAGTAGTGGTTTAAGCTCCAACTTTGGTGGCTCTTCTATGGATGGCTTTGCAGGAGGGGTCTCTCTTTTCTCTAGATGTAAAGGCTCGAAATCCAGCTCTCTCTCCCAAAACCCCTTGCCTTCCAGAGATAGCACCCATTCTGCCAGACTTTCACCATTTACCTCTTCTAAGTTCATTAGGCATGCCTGAAGTGGATCTTCAATGGTCAATTCTACATCGTCTATCTCCACTACCACATCAACCGCATCAATAAGAGAGCAATTCGTGAACTCACTAGGGCGCCTCATGGATTTTTGCACCACATTGAATATGATCTCCTCATCATTCAACCTCATCTTGAGTTCCCTAGTCTCACAATCAATCAAAGCTCCCCCGGTGGCTAGGAATGGTCTTCCTAAGATTATAGGAATTCCTCGTCCACCTTGCAGTCAAGAATCACAAAATCGGCGGGAAACACAAACTTCCCCACCTGGATAAGCACATCATCTAATATACCAAATGGACGCTTAACCTTCCTGTCAGCAAGCTGTAATAACATGGAGGTAGGCCTGGCTCTCCCAATGCCTAGCCTCTTATAAATCACCAAGGGCATGAGATTAATGCTCGCCCCTAAATCACACAATGCCTTTGCGAAGGCATAATTTCCTATAGTGCGTGGAATGGTGAAGCTACCTGGATCAGATAGCTTCTCAACAATGGGTCTAGAGACCACTACATTACAAGTCTGAGTAAGAGTCATGGTGGCCAAGTCTTGAAAATCAAATTTCTGCGACATCAAGTCTTTCATCATCGTAGCATACCCAGGCATTTCTTTCAAAGCTTCAATTAAAGGAATGTTTACCTGGATTTGCTTGATCATATCAAAGAACTTTTTATATTGCTCTTCTTTCTGGTGCTTGGCCAACCTTTGGGGGAATGGCGGTGGAGGCCTCTTCTTCCCAATGACTTGGGACTTTTCTTTTTCTATCACTTTCTCTTCAACCTGCTGCTCCACCTGTTCAGCTACTTTCTCTGTTCCCTGCTGCATCTCTTTATTTTCAGCAACTGGCTGGACTGTAACTTCTGTCAACCCGGTGGACTCATCCAGTTCAATGGACACTGCAGTGAGTGTCTCAGCCTGTGTGTTGCTTCTCTCTCTTTCCTGCTCAGCATTAAGATCTCTACCACTTCTTAGAGTCACTGCCATCAGCTGCTTTGGGACTTGATCTTTTGGGTTTATTTGTGTATCTGCAGGCAATGTCCCTTGAGGACGATTGTTAAGAGACATAGCAATTTGGCCCACCTGTACTTCAATATTCTTGATAGATGCATCATGTGCATCTATCCTTTCATTGGTTTTGGCATTTGACCCAATTACCTGCTGCATCACAGCTTCCAACCTTGCGAACTCATCGTCATGTCTACCCCCATGCTGTGGTGGATGTGGATGATATCCCTGCTGCTGATTGCTGAAATTCTGAGGTGTAGGATATGGATCCATATTGTGTGGTGGCCTCATACCTACTGCATTATATTGTGGCTGAGGAGGCCTGTACTGCTGTGGAGCCTGCTGACCCCAACTCTGGTTACCCTGTCGCTGCCCTCCATAATTAGCCACATAATTCATGTCTTCATGCTGATGATAATGTTCTTGGTCTACATCCCATGGATTACCTATGGGTTGGCTAATGCAAGATGTGCATAAACCACCATTGGTAGTGTCAACAATGTGAACCTGCTGCTTGACCCCAGATTCTTCCACCTTCTTTGTCAGGATGTCATTTGTGTCAATAAGGTTGCCATGTTCTCCTCCATAGTCTTGGATGGATTCAGAGGTACAGAGTGTACCACTGGAGTGATAGGAGCATTCTTGGTCGTCCACCTGGAATTTTGAGCCATCTTGTCTAGCAAATTTTGGCCGTCTCTCTAAGTCTTGCTCAGAAAAGCCCCACATACTTAAGCATCTACAATATACTTCATATTATCTGAAAGCCCCATGTAGAACCATTGACCCAACATCTGCTCAAGAATCCCATGGTGAGGACACATAACAAGCATACCCTTGAATCTGCCCCAAGTTTCATGTAATGTCTCCATTGGTTTCTGCTTGAAGCTCACAATCTCATCAATTTGTTGAGCTGACTTGTTAGGTGGATGAAACTTGTTGTGGAATTGTTTGAATAACTCATCCCAAGTTGCAATAGAGTTTATAGGGAGTGAGTTTAGCCATACATGTGCAGCTCCTGTAACTTCGAACGGAAAGAGCAGTAGTTTGATGGCTTCCGGAGTCACATTCGGTTGCCTCTGTGTCTTGCATATCGAGAGAAAGTTCTTCATGTGCTGTTGTGGATCTTCAACCTGAGACCCAGAGAATAATCCCTTGTTTTGCTACAAGTGTAGCATGTTGTTAGTAATATGGAAAGACTCAGCTTGAATCGCTTGCACAACAATGGCAGTTGCCAAATTATCCGATGTGGGTTGTGCCCAGTCATATAGTGCACCTTCCTGCGCCTCATGCGCCTCTTGCATGTTTAACCCAGCTTGCTGGTTTGGGTCATTCACGTCACCCATGTCGAAGTCTAGTTTGATTGGCTGTTGAGATTGCTAAATTTGTTTGATAGCCCTGTTACGTGCCCGAAAAGTTTGCTCGGGGTCTGTGAGTCCTTCAATTAGTTCTCCAGTCCATGAAGATATTCTAGGCATGCACCTGAGTACCCAAATCAACAACCGTCAAAATATTCAATGTAAAGCATAGAAAGAACCTAACTACACAAGAATCTTGAAGTTCTGTCAATGGCAATTGATAATTCCGTTAATTCACCGGCAACGGCGCCAAAATTGATTCACGTCCAAGCAATGGTCGTAGTCAATATAATCCGGTCAATTAAGTCCAGAGTCGAACCCACAAGGAATTAACCTACCAACTGCAACTTTCACAACCCAAGAACACTTCCGAAGCAAGTTCCCAAAATTTGAGTATATTTTTGTGGAGGTTTTCTAACTACTAACTTTTGCAAGAACTAAAAGACTTAAAAGAAAGAATTGAATATTGGGTAAATAATATGGAGAAAGACTAAGGTATTGATTTTTCCTATTGATGGAATCCCTTATGTTTATGCTCATACAAATTGTCAATATATTCTATCAATCATGAACGCTATTTTTTTTCCGTAATCCTCTCCCGAGCAATTACAATAATTTACTAGTGCACTCTCCCGAGCTACCCTAGATAGCTTTAATTTGAATAGTTTACTTTAGATTGCACCCAAGACTTCATTATTCCTAATCCCGTCTTTACGCCTAAATTTATAGATTCCTCCAATAACCTAGGAGTTGTGTTGTTCAACAATATACCTAAATATGCACTCTTTTCCAAGTTATGCATACTAAATAGGCACAACTAATTGGGGATCCTACCAAATAACTACAACAAGAACGAAGTTGAACAAATAGAAATCTAGCTAACAATTTGTAATCACATAAACGAGAAGTTCATCACCCAATAGATTCCATCAAAACTTTAGAAAAGGAATTAGCTACTCATGATCAAAGAAACAAGAATAATAATTGAATTCATAATCAAAGAATCAATATAAAAGAAAGAAATAAGTTGAGAGAGTTCTCTCTTACTAATAATCTTGCAAAAGTTGGTACTAATACAATGATTGACTCTTTTGGGGTGGACTAGAGGTTTATATAGAGGGTTTAGGGCTTAAAAATTGAGTTTGTACAAAATTTGGACTAAAAATTGCGGCGCCTTTCGCGGTTCGTCCGCGGACGCGGACGAACCACAAACAGAACGGTTCTCTAAATCTTGTGAGGTTTCGCGAGCTTGTTTTTCCGCGGTTCGTCCGCGGTCGCGAGTGAACCGCGGATGAACAGTGATCCGGACTTCATCTTCAATTTTTCAAGCTATCTTCACTTCAACTCTTCACTTGGCCTTTTTACCATCTTGTGACTCCAAAATAGATCCTTTAGCGTCCAATAGCTCATGTGTACATATAACACACCAATAAACACTAATAAAAGCATTTTGTTATCATAAACAATATCAATTCAACAACAAAGTGTGATTATTTAGGGCATAAATATAGTTAAATTCACCTATTATCATAGAGCTATGTAAAACTTCTTAGCTTGTGATTCATGGGTTTCCAGGTCTACTAGAGATTGATTGGTAATCATCTTACTTGGATTTTATGAATATATTTGGGCCTTGTGCCGATTATGTGAATCCTTTAGGGATTATTATCACTGTTTCCGTGATACTTAGCATGTTAAATGATTTCATCCATGAGTTAAACACTATTTTGAAATGTTCAGTCATATTTCTAAGGTTTTAAAACTTTAACCACATTTTCTGACGTTTGGAGCTGTGAGCTATTACCTGACATGTGCCCGAGTGGCTTACTTGCATAATCTGTACTGAGATTGGATCGGGCTGCACGCCGCAACGATGTTATTATGATATTGTTCTTGGGTTGTAGGATCCCCTCTGGAGTCTGAACCCCCACAGTGAGCACGGGTACCCAAATGCATCGGGCTGCATGCTGCATCGATCATGTGCATTGCATTGCATCAATGCATTGATGTTTATCTGATCTACCTGTCATTGTTTTGTTGCTAGTTCACTGTTAATTATGTCGAGTTGCTAATTATAGCTTTGCATTGTGGTATTTCGTGATTTCTCATCTTCAGTCATTGTATATGCTTATTACTCACTGAGTTGGAGTACACACTTTACTCTCTGCACCATGTGTGCAGATTCAGGTGTTCCAGAGGCTTAGTTGAGCTGCTGCTGCTTCCTAGATTTTCTGGAGTTGTCGAGGTAGCTGCCTGACGTCTGCATGACCCGACTCCTCCCTTTATCCCTTTATCTTCCTATATTCTAGACTTCTGTAGTACTGTGGATTCACTATTCTGTTTCATATAGAGGCTCTAGACTCGTGACTCCAAATCTTTTGGAAGATGCTTAGATATTTGCTATTGTTTCCGTTCTGTTTCTATTTAATTATCGGGCTGGAAGACTTGTTAATCTGTTAATTTAATACTATTAATTTGTAATGGGATGCGTAATTCGGTTGTGAGTATTAATTGGTAGGGCTTGCCTAGCAATTGTGATAGGCTCCATCACAACCGGGATTGAGGTCGTGACATCTTTACCAGTCCCCCTTAATCTCCCACTGAAGAGGTCCTGGAAAAGACAGAAGCCAGGATAGAATAAAGCCAAACATCTAAGTTCCTTTGTTAATTTTGAGACAAACAAAGGATTATATTTGAAGCTTAGTACGTGAAACACATTTGTAATTTTCTGTCCTTGTAGCACACTTGAAGACCCTGTAAGTTTTACACTTGCTATCTTTCATGTAGGTAGGTGAACCTTTCCAATACTAGATTCATCAGCATTTCTAGATTCTTCTAACATTGTGAGACATTTTACTATGTAATTGGAAGCACCTGTATCAATTATTCACCCAACCTCAGCTTCATTAGCAACAGAAGGTGAAGTCATACCTGTTGACATGGCATTACTTAGTGGATCACCTTGACTTGACGATGTGATGCAGGACTTGCCCAAGAGATGCAAGATGCAATTGTATCGAACATCTGTAAACTAAGGCACTCCTGCAATCACTTCTTGACCACCTTGATTAGTTGAATCGGGATTATTCTACTGAACTCCTGCAAAGTTAGGTGCAGCCTCAAAACTTCCACTATTAGGACCATTATTGATTGGAGTCCCTATATATTGAGCAACATTGTTAGTTCCAGCATTTCTTTTTTGCTTGAATTCTGCAGGATAGCCATGAAACTTGTAGAAAATATCCCTTGTGTGACCTTTGTATTTGCAGTAGTCGCAGAACAAATTGTTCCGTTAAGGCTTGTAGTTACTTGAACCTTGAGAGCTTTATTTTCCACTAAACATAGATATTCCCTCATTTGTTGCAGAGGTTTGAGAAAAATTAACTATATCTTCTACTTTATCTTGTTATTATCATAGAATAGGCTTTATTTATAGTCGGAGTAGAACTCATCACCATAATCTGGTTACTAGATTGGGAATAGGTCCCATTTAGACCCATCAGAAACTGCAGCAACCTGTGGTTACCAAATTGTTCTGTATAGCTCTTCGATTCCTCACAGCCACATCCAGGACAAGGCTTCAATGCATCATACTCTGCCCAAAGTTCTTTCAGCTTAGCAAAATATACTAACACATAAGAGATGCCATGAGACAAGGTAGTAATTTCTCTGTGCAAAAATAGAATTCTAGATCCATTAACCTTGTCAAAGCTTTCTCTAAGATCAACCCACACTTTCTGTGCACTAGTTGCATATACAATTCTACTTAACATCTCATTACTAGCTGAGTTCATGATCCACGACAAAACTATGGCATTATATTTCTCCAACAATTCATGTAAAGTAGGAGGAAATTTATCCGTAGTGTATCTAACATCAACAAAAGCTAATTTGCTCTTGCCTAATAGATTGATACGCTTAGAGCTAGTTCACATAGCATGGTTCTCATGTCTAGTTAGTTTGATTGAGATGAGAGAACTAGTTAGAGTATTAGAAGATTGAAAAAATAGAGGATGATGTTGATCGATCACTAAACCACCCACAACACTTGGATCTGCCACTGGAGTTGCATCAGTGGTAGTGTCCTCAACTCATGTGCCTAAGCTAGCACCAATACCTCTGATCTCCATTGAAGAATGAAGAAATCGAGAGCTTAGAGTAGCAGCAACAAAATTAAACGCGAAGAAGAAGGAAAATACCTAATTGATCAAAGACGATTCAACCTAGGAAAGGATGAATCGAAGCAATTACACAGAAGTCTAACGAGTTTTAGAAACTCAACTCAATTTTGGGTAGTTTGCATGAATAGAACGTCTTCACGGGCTCTGATACCATGTCAAATGGAGAGAACCTCCGTGGTTGCAGAGGATTTCTCAAAAGAAGCTAAAGAGAAATGGAAATTGTATTGTTCCATTCATTTTTGATACCTCAAATGAGGAGACACACAAGTATATACTACTCCTAACTAACTTAACTTACAATTGTCCTTACAATGTGGATAACTGGCTAACTACTCAACTAATTACTAACTACCTTCTTAACAACATGTATAGTTTTGTTAGAGCCCTCAATATGGGCTTGGCCTATTGGACTAGCCCAACCTAGCCCAGCTCGTGATTTAATAAGGCCCGGCCAGAATTTTTGAAGCCCGTTTAAAAATGAGGCTTTTAAACCCGTGGCCTGTAAGGCTTGACTGAGGCTTAAAATATACAAAAAATAAAAAGTATACTGCTTTTAGAGATGAAAAGTCAGAATTGGATCTTTACTAAGAGGAACCAAAACTTGATCTTGAGAAGTTTCAAGAGATAATGTTGTCATGTATTGGAAGGACCATTCTAGAAAATATCTCGATCTTTCAATTCAATGATGATGCATGATATACTTAGCATTCTTGTTATTATTATACTATCAGAATCAATATTTAGCATTGGTGGCGTGTTCTTTCAAAGTACAGAAGTTGCATCTATTATGAGAATTTTCAAACACTTGTTACTACTCGAAATTGACTGTAAAGTTTTCCTGAACTCAAACTGGTACTATTTTTTATGTTATTTTAAATATTATTAATTTTTAATATTTAGATAATTAATATTGCATATGAATTGTAGATGGAAATGAAGATGTTAAGACAATCTTGTCACAAGGAGATTCAAATGTGTTTGATGAAGATGATGTGTTATATATCTCATAAGCATCATGAACGTTCTATTGAATAATTTGTTTTAAGTTTTGACTTTCAGTGAATTAAATATCGTCTTGTCTTTTACTTTTTTTTAGTATTAATTGTGATATATTGGAACAATATAAAAAGTTATTAAGTTTCGCGAATTTTTTAACTTTTAAATAATTTTTTTTAGGTCAGAACTTAAAGAAATAATATTAAATTATAGTTTTAAAAATGATGAGCCGGCCCGTGAGGGCCCGCGGCCCGCATAGGGCTAGGGTGGGCTCACCATTATAAGGCCCATCAAAATGGTGGGCTAGCCCAACCCAGCCCGTCAACTATTAAAGCCCACATGGGCTGGGCTGGGCCAAGGGCGGAAGCAGGGGGCGCAAGGGTGTTCACCGAAAAGTTACGCTGTGTATATATGCAAAATCTATTTTTTATCTCTATATATTAAGTTTTGAACACCCTAGACACAAGGCAAACGTTTGGTTCAATGGTCAAGGGTGTTCAAAATGTGTAGAAAAATACAAGTACAATTTCCGTTAGCTGCAATCTATATTTTTTTGAACATCCTTAATATATATGCCACTGAGCTGGGCTAGCCAGGCCCGACCTATATTGACCTTTCTTAGTTTTGTCATTAAAAACATGTATAAAGTTAGGCATGCCTAACTTACTTGACGTAGATGGAGAGGTAAGATTTTATGTCCCCTTCTTCATGTGTTCTCATTTTGCATGGTAATATACAAGTTTGGGGTTATGCCTAAATCCCCACCGTGAAGGTGAGATTTAAATAAATAAATAAAAGATTTCTTCCTTAAATCATTGATTCAGTTCTTTGTATACCTCCTTTTGCAGATAAAACATACAAGAATAACATAACTTACATCTATACAGATAGAATTGAAGAAATATAAAAAAAAATTATTTTCATAATGATTGATAGGTTTCCATCCCCTCTTTTCTCCCAACGCCAGGTAATAATTGCTTCATTTCATCCAGCAATTGGTAGCGTGGAAAAAGATTGAGACAAATGTAGCAGCTTGTTTCCTGCCAAAATATTTCTCTACCATACCTAAATTACCAAGTAATAATGTATGAAAATTTAAAAATGCTTTTGAAATTTGTGATTTTAGACAGTCATGCAATATTTGTGATTATAAAGCATATCGTTGAGAATAAATTGAAAATTTAAAGTTTGATTGTTTACAAATCTAAAAAGAGAACAACTTTCTTAACACGGACTAATAAGAAAATGATTTCCCATAAAATGGCCGATGTCTGAACGTCTGCTCTGAGTCGCTAAAAGTTTTTGTCTTCTTGAACTTTAATTCAAGATGTGCCTTTTGGATTAAAACCCAACTAGGGTATAAAACCATGAGATAAAAGTCGGACTTTTGTATCTATATTTGGTTTTGGGTCACAATTGAACCTATACCCACTTTGCAAAAACGTTCGTAAGCATATCCACTTTACGATCAACTTTAGACTTATATAAAAAAAATGTCTGAAAAATAATGCACTTAAGGCCAAATATGTCTGAAGTGCAATTAATGGTTTCATGCACTTAAGGCTAATAAGTCTCAAGTGTAAAATTGCACTTCAGATGCACTTAAGTCCGATAAGTTTGAAGTAAAAATTTGCACTTCAGATGCACTTAAGGCCAAAAAGTCTGAAGTGCAACAAATGTTTTCATTCACTTAAGGCCAATCACTTCAGATGCACTTAAGGCCAACTTGGTATGAAGTGTAACCAATAATTTCATACACTTAAGGCTAATTAGTCTGAAGTAAAAAATTGCACTTCAGATGCACTTAAGGCCAAAAGGTCTGAAGTGCAACAAACGTTTTGCTACACTTAAGGCCAATAAGTCTGAAGTGGAAAATTTCACTTCAGATGCACTTAAGGCCAAAAAGTCTGAAGTGCAACAAACATTTTCATTCACTTAAGGTCAATAAGTCTGAAGTGAAAATTTTCCAGAAACGAAAATTTGTTCTTCGAATTATAACAATTCAATATCCGATTTAATACCTAAGTCCACTCTAAATGAGCTCAATTTGAAACATAAGCCTCCAAATATCATTAGGAACAAACCCCAATTAACAAATTGTCAAAACAACAATAAACCTAATGAACCCATTTTGCAATTAAGAAAAAAAAGAATAAGAAACCCTAAGAAAATAGTTTAAAAAAAAAAATTCCGTAACACCTTACCATAGTAAAACATCATAAACTGTATTAAAATATATTCACAACCATCATATAAAATCATTAAAAGAAGAAGGAGGAGGAGGAGGAGAAAGATGCCTGAAGTCGTTTTAAAAGTGGGTACAGATTAAAACTTTTTTAAAAAGTGGGTATAGGCTAAAAGGGAATGACCAAATAGGGCGCCCTGTACAATTTTTAAGATAAAAGTCTTGAGGTAACTTATAAAAAATTGGACTTGTATGAGCTTTTAATTTAAATAACCGTTCACCCAATAATTAACTTAGAAATAGCTGACAAATATATAATATATGTAAAACTAATATATACTAATATGTATAATCATATAAAATTTGTGTATAATTTATATATGCTGACTAGGAAAATTAAACAATAAAATCGACCGGCTTTTTTATGTAAAACTTCCTTGTTTATTTATCCAACTTTTAATATTGTTTGATTATACTCATATTTTCAATGCTCGAATCTCTTAAATATACTCCCTCTGACCCAATATTTAGGATGATTCTTTCTTTTTAGTATTTTACAAAAGGAAGAACATTTTTTTTTTCTAAATAATTTAGCCTTAGGGTGTCTTTCGTATGAAAAAAAATATTTTAATGACATAACTTTTCAAGAGCATCTATATATAACTTAGGCGGATACTATATAGGATGGAGTGCATGCGGGATTGGGGGGAGGGGGGTTGGTGATGGTGTGCTGCATGGGCTTAGGGGCGAGGATGAGGGGGTGAGCTTGAGGGTGATGGGTCAGGGAGTGTGGGGATAGGCCGATATTAGTGGTGGTGGCTGGTCAGGGAGCTAGTGGGGGTGGATTGAGGATAGGGTTTGGAAGGGTTCAAACCGTTAGTTGGAAAGTTGCGAAAAATATTCTCTGCTTTTAGTAGGAAAGTCATTTTCCTGAAATTGGAAGAAAATAACTTCATAAAAGAATATTTTCCCAAATATTTAAGTCAATCGTATTGTGTGGAAAAGCAACTTCATCCTCTGATTTTAGAAACTGATTCGTTGGTGATGAAGAAGGTGATTGAAGACGAATGGGATGTTCCATGGAGCATAGGGACAGAAGTGAGAAAGATCAAGCACATCAAGAGAACATATAATGTCATATTTCAGCATGTGTTCAGGGAAGGCAACACTGTAGCGGATTATTTAGCTAACCTTGCTTTTTCTTTTGCAGGTAATATTAACTTTCAATCATTTCAAGAACTACCAGCTGAAGGAAAAACATTAATCAACATGGACAAATCTCAAATTCCTAATCTGAGAGTTAGGATTGTCAAAAGAAAAGCACCGGATTAATGAAGAGAAAAGCTTATACTATGCAAATGCTATACTCAGTCACATACTGGATATTATTGAATCATTACTCAGTGGTATTAGCATGCTCTCATGCTCAACCTGAGATTGATTTGGTAATTGACAGGAAGGGAGTGTGTATAGCAAAAGCACGACCATATGTGCAGAATACATACAGAACTATCAGGGGCATCATTTGCGGGATCACTTATCTTGGCATGGGAATGAAGACATTAATGCACACTACACTGCTTCATCGAAATGGTGTAAGTCTGCAGTTCTTGCAACACACCAGGAAAGTCATAATAACTCTTTGGAACGTACCATCGTTCACAGACTTGAGATGGTTTTTGAACAGTCTTGGTCATTTGGACATGATTTACATTGGAAGATCAACTGTGATATTGATAGATATGGTAGACATTCGAACATCAATGTCACATCGAACAAGGATAGATATGAAAAGGGAAGTTGCGATAGCCATTATGAATACAACAACACCTTCTGTTAAGATATGGCTGTGTTATACGTTTGGAATATATTGTATACTGTTGTGTCATTTTCCAGTGGTATTAGTATGTTTTCATACTCAATCTGGAGATGACATAGTAGTGGACAATATATATGTGCTATGTTTCATTGAGGTTCATCGAATTGTAACCACCAGGGCATGCAACAGGGAAACTACAATTAATAAGTGCAGCTTACGATCGACTAATTGGCTAAGTTTCTGTGATTGGAATATGCTGTATACTATTATGTCATTTTCAGTGGTATTAGTGTGGTTTCACACTCATTCTGGAGGTGACATAGTAGTATACAATGTACAAGGGCAACATATATTATCAGACGGCATGTCAATGTTTTGGTCCTACACTGTGGGCATCATTGGCAGGGAGTTTTGCATTACAATGGCAAAGTTGTTACTGTTAGATATCCCAATGGACATGTTCATCTGGCTTGAGTTAATCACATTAGCAAAAGTCATGCAACCAGTACAGCACGACATAGTTTTTACAAAAGATACTTGGAACTTACGATCGTGTAGAGTCGGTTTTGTAAGAAAGAGATTTTATTTACGAATGTTGAAGAACTTATGTATTTTACAATTGAGACTTACTCCTTTATATAGAGGAGTAATGTGACTCTTACTATTCACATTTGACTCTTACTATTCACATTTGACTCTTACTATTCACATTCGACTCTTACTATTCATTGGCCTTTACTATTCATTGGCCTTTACTATTTATGAATAGTAACTTGACTCTTACTATTTATGACTATGACTTTTTACATAAAAAACAAAAACTTTACATAAAGAAAGGTAAATATTCCTTTTACATCGCTTTCCGCTTTATCTTCTTTTTCTTTATGTCTTCTTCTTTATATCATTGTCGGCCGCTTGGTCGTTACATCTTTATCTTCTTGTCTGTATATTCTTTATTCCATTTGGACAGTTGGGACGAAGTTATCTTCTCCAGTACATTTCGAACATAGATGATCTGGATATTTCTGTCCTATTATCTTGCAGTATCTTGTCAATAGTTCTGTAGAGATAAATCCTTTTTTCAGTGCTCTTGTTTCTGGTTGTATCTATGGTTTAAGTAGTGACAAAATCCAATTTTGGACTTCATCCATATCTGATTTCCTTTGCTCCTTGGAGTTGGCATATATCATTAACTGATCTCTGTTGTAGTAACTCCATATAGGATTTCCATTTAAATAATTGTTGGCTAATTCTTGGATAATTGTGGCTAATCCAATAACTCTTTTGTTTGCATAGAACTCGGGTATATCTGTTCTTTGTATTTCTGGCTGTACGCCTATGTCTTCTGGTATGATCATTTGTTGCGTCAGTCCTATCTTTACTATTTGGATGACGGGCTTAATTTCGTCAAATAATATTTCTGCTGTAGCTGGGTAAAACTTAATAAAAAATAGGTTTCCTTTTGTAACTCTTTTAAAAGTAATAAAGGCTTTGTATAATTCTGGTATTCCTTTTATTTCTTCTCCCGTCATAAGTATATACCGTATTAAGTAAACCGTAGTTAAAGCAGGTTGTCACTAAATTTGTCCTAGTTTTGGGTTGAGCAATCAACCTATTGTAACTTTGTAGCTTTTGTGTTACGTAATCTTCTTGTGGGTTAGTAGTAGTAGTAGATCTGGGATTTTTATTTAGGTATGCTTGGATTTGGTATATGTTTTCGATATAGTTTCTGGTGATATGGTTATATGATTTTTTATCTTGGTTCAAACTATTTGCATAGCTTGTGGTTTGTGGAGTTGTAGGTGTTTGTGATAATTTTGGTATGAATGGCCTTGTAAATACGTTATTTAGGTTAGTATTTGTATATGGCTTTTTGCTAGTTGTTCTGCTTGTACCTGCAGCTGTATCTAAACAAACATTAGTTTGGGTTTTTCGGTGTTTCCCATCGTCACCTTTTATCTCCGCATTTTTATAGTCATGCTGCTGACTTAACTCCGCATTTTTATAGTCATGCTGCTGACTTATATTTTTCTTCATATCTTGCAGCTCATCATTCATGCTTCCTACTTGCGTAGTCAGCGCTGTAATGGCTTTCATTAAATTTTCCAGTGTATCTGGTTCAGTTTGTGTACCTTTGTCTTGAAAGGTTATCTGCAATAGCATTCTTATTAGTTGTAATAATTTCTATTGTAAATGTAAAATTTAATATATTCAATACAAGTCTTCGTATTTCTTTCGTTGTAACTGAATCTTGTACTTTTCTTGTTATCCACCATTTTACCTGCGTATTATCTGTTCTCACAATAAATTTGTTATAAACAATATATGGTTCAAATGCTAATAAATTTTTATATAAGGCATATAATTCTTTTCTATTTATTTCCCATTTTATTTGTTGTTCTGTATAAGATCCTGAATAATATCTACAGTGATGTTCTATATTTTCATCATTATATTTATATTTTAGAACTCCTCCATAACTATGGTCACTTGAATCAGTTTCTACTATGTATATAAATTGTCTTTTTTCATTTGGAAAATATAATTTAGGTAACTTTTTGCATAAGGTTTTGATTTTTCTTATGTGTAGTTTATCTTTTTCATCAAAATGATATTCTATATCTTTCTTTAATTTTTTCTGTAGTGGTTTTAAGTTTTCTGCTAGTTGGGGTATATATTCTCGAACTTGATTAACTAGTCCTAGAAATGATTGTAGTTTCTTTTTAGTATCTAATGTTTCGTCTAAATCAATTATCTTTTTTACTATATGGGTTTGCATTTTTACTCCATTTTTATCTATTTGTATTCCTAGAAATTCTATTTGATTTTTCATTATTTCAGCTTTAGTTTTGCTTAAACTAATTCCTGAAGTTTCTATAATATTTGTGAATTTTCTTAATAATTCTATATGTTCTTCTTCTGTTTTAGAATATAGTAATATATCATCTATATATATTATGCAATTTTCTAGATTTTTAAAGTAATTATCCATAAAATATTGATATCTACCTGGTGCATTTTTATATCCAAAGGGTAAAACATTCCATTCATAAAATCCTTGTGGTACAATAAATGCTGTTAGTTTTTTAGATTCTTCTTCTAACTTTAAGTGGTAAAATCCTGATTTACAATCAAATTTACTAAAATAGTTATATCCTTGAATTTGTCTTATTTTTAATATTTTATTCGGTATTGGGTAGTTATATGTTTTAGTTTTTGCATTTAGGTTTCTGTAGTCTATAACCATTCTACTTTTTCCTCTTTTTTGTTCATTATGTTTATTAACTATAAATGCTGGACTTGAATGTTTACTATTACTTTCCTGTATATAATTATTTTCTAATAATTCATTTATATGTAATTTAAATTCTATTAAATCATCAAAGTTATATTTTAGGGGTTTCTGCATGATTATACTATTTTCATCTATTAATTCAATTTTTATTTTTGTTTTATGTTTTTCCCATCCTTGTAACGGATTATTACTATATAGTGTTTCTAATTTATCTTGGATTGTTTTTATTTTATTTATAGAAAATATAATTATTTCAATTTTATGATTTTTTAATGGTTCGTTTTCTAACTTTTGTGTAATTTTCTCATTTCCTTTTATCCAAGGTGTAGACTTTCTTAATTTATTTTCTACTCGTTTAGCTCTAATTTTCTGTTTACATGGTGTAGTGAACCACCAATGTGTTTCAGTTATTATATGTGGGTATAATTTATCTAAAAATGGTATACCTATCAATATATCTTTATTTGTGAATTCATAACTATATATTTCATCTATAATTAGTATTTTATCCCATATTTGTATTTTTATATTCTTGGCTTTGTGTGTTATCATACTTCCTTCATTATTAAATCCTGTTACTATTAATGGTGTTTTTAATTTTTCCCATTTACTTTCTGGTAAACAATTATGTTTACACATATTTGCTTCTGCTCCTGTATCCATCATAGGTGTATAATATCTGTTATAATATCCTTCTACTATTATTTTTGCAAGTATATAAATCTTTTTTGTCATTTTTATATTAAAGTTCTTTTAATTATAATCTTTTTATTTTTATAAGTTATTGTTAATCGTTCATCTTCTATATTATATGGTTTTACTTTTTCTAGCCATTTTATTCCTAATGTAATATTCTTCTTTTCTTGATGTATTTTAAAATCTATTATTATTGGAATTCCTCCGATAATTAATTCTTTAGTAATTCTGTTACTTCTTAATATTTCTGGTAAGTCAGTACATTGTTGTTTTATAAGTTCTGTTTCTGGGATTATTTCTTTTGAAATATAATTATCTTCTTGGCCTGTATTTATTTGTATTAAATATTTTCTTTCATCTAATATTCCTGTGATATAATAATTGTGTGATTCTATTTCTTCTAATAATTTTGGTATAACTCTGTAATCTATTCTTTTTGAGGTATTTGACTTATTTGATGATGATTCAGCTATATCTATATTTATTCTTTTTGTCATTATTCTTTCTTTTACTATTTCGAGGTCTTCTTCTATGTCTATTTCCTTGTAACTATATTCATTATTATCTATTATTGATACTATTTTTTCAAATGGATTTTCAATTTTAATTCTATTTATTTTATTTTTTGCTAATACTTTATGTTTTGTTGTAAGTATATATAAGTTTTTACATCTTGCCGTAAATATTTTACTTCCTGGTGTTAATTCTATTCCTGACATTTTCCAATATAATACTAATGATCTATCTATATTTTTATCATTTATAGCTATTGAATAATTTGCACTTATTATGAACTTAAATTTTTGGTATATTAAATTTCCTTTAACTGCACTTATTACACTTTTTTCTATAGGTTCTACTATCCTATCGTCTGCTAAGTATATTTCTATTGGTGTATCTATTCCTTCTCTAAAACATGCTTTTATTAATATTTCAGTTCCTCCTAGGTGTACATATTTTATTGGATTTTTAGTTTGTATATTCTGTATTTCTTTATTTAGTGCTTTTTTGTTTAATATAGGTATTTTAGCTTTTCCTTTAATATATTTACAGTCTATTATATGTTCTTTTTGACTTATAACATAAAATTCTTCTTTTGGTTTTCTAAACCATTTTCTAACTATTGGTACTTCTAGTATTTTATCTACACTTAAATCTAACTCTTTTCCTCTAATCTGGTGAAATAAATTTATATCAAATATTAATTTTTGTTCTGAAGATTGTTCGTCTTCATATTGTTCTGTTTGTATAATGTTTGTATTTTGTTCAGTCATTATTTTCTTCGTCTGATTCATTTAGTTGGTCTTCATTTTCAGATAGTTCGTATATATTCTCATTTTCAGATAGTTCATAAATACTATCGTTACTTTCTAGTTCATAGTCTATATATTCTATTTGTGTATATATTTCATTTTCTATTAATATCTCAGCTATTTGTTTTTTCTTTGGATTTCCTGGTAATTTACAATTTTTAGCTATATGTCCTAATTTTCCACAGTTGTAGCATGTACATTCTGTTAATTTTTTCTTTGCTTTAAAAGGTTTTTTATTTTTTATATTTTTTACATAATATCTTCTTCTAGGTTTTTTATATTTATATTTAGATCTGTATGGTTTGTATTTGTTGTATTTCCGTTGTTTATTTCGCTTCTGTTTATAATATTTATCTATGCATCCAAATTGGGGTGCTGAATTATCTTTACAACATATTATGTTATCTTTTATTATTTTAGTTATTTTATTATTTTCTTTATAACTTTCACATAATGTTTTAAACCAATCTTGTAAATATTTTATTCTAGTTCCTAAAGTATCTGTTAATTCTGATTCGTTCCAATTGTTTATTATTTTTGAGCTAAATGGTTCTGGTAGTTTTGTGAAATATAATTTTCTTATTTCTTTACTTTCATCTGTCGTATACATTCCTTTGTAATAATATTCTTTAAATGCAC
Organism: Nicotiana noctiflora; assembly: GCA_032618575.1. Classification (NCBI taxonomy): domain Eukaryota; kingdom Viridiplantae; phylum Streptophyta; class Magnoliopsida; order Solanales; family Solanaceae; genus Nicotiana; species Nicotiana noctiflora. The sequence goes on from JASVEL010002710.1 coordinate 49,912, forward strand.
AGGTGTATTTATCTAAATAACACATGTCACATATTGATAATTTCTGTATTAGATTTCTATTTGTAATTTTTTCTTTATTTTGTGCTTCTAATTCTGTAGTTGTACTACTAAATTCACTTCTAATTGCTATTTCATATTTTTCTAATATTTCAGTAGTTGTTGTTGCTAATGTTCCTTCTTTATTTTTATTACTTCTTAATGTGTCTAAACTTTCAGTTGATAAGTTTTTTAACCATATTTTTGTTATTCCTATGAATGTTCTTTCTATATATCCTGGTGTTTCTTTTATTTGTACTTTATTATCTATTAGTTGTTTTGAAATATATCCTATCCATAGTTGGATTGCTTTATTTGTATCTATTATACAGTCTAAGTTTAAGAAATTGCTTTGTTCATCTATTTGTTTAGGTGTCCATTTTTTATATTTTTCTTTATCCCATGATTGTTTTCTATATGATTCTTTGTTTGTTTTGTAGTAACTTTCATTATCTTTTAGTCCTGATGTACTTGGTTTTTCTTCATTAATTTCTCCTGTATTAATTTCAAGGTTTTTTGTTTGTTCTATTTTTTCAATAATTTCTGTATAAGTTTCACTAGTTTCTGAACAATTTTCATTGTCACTTTCTTCTTTGTTTATTTCATCTATTTCTAGTTTTTGTGGGTTATTCTCTTCTAATTGTAACTTAAATTTTTCTATTTCATTTGTTAATTCTAATTCTTTTTCTTTTTCTTTACGTTGTTCTTTTTCTTTCTGTTTTATAGTATATAATTGTTTCAACATTTCTAATTCTTTTTCTAATTCCTGAATTCTTGTATTTTTAACTTCTTCTACTTGTTGTATTTTTTCTTTTGTTTGCTGTTGTATTTTTTCTATTTCTCTTTTTCTATCTATATCTTCATTTTCTTTTATTATTCTTATCATAGCGGTTAAATTATCTTCTAATTTTGCTGATTCCTTTTCTAACATTAAGTTTAGATTTTCACCTATTTTCTTATATCTTCTTCCTAAATTAGAAAATACTATTATTATTTTTAGTCCTTCCGGATTTAGATACGTTTTTTCTTCTACTATAAATTCTTCTTTATTCATCTTTTAAGTTGTATAATAAGTTTCCATTCTAACTCTGAGATTATATCTATAAGTTGTTCTAGTCTTTGATTATTATTTTTAGAGGTTTTTAAGTAATTAAATTCACAATATAATCCATATAATTCATTTTTGATTATTTCTGCTTCTTGTCTTCTTTCGTTATTTGATTGGTTAATTACTGTCTGTGTTGGTAATTGTTTCATTTTTTGATTCATTGTTGGTTAAATGCTAGATCGTAATTTTCTTTTACTAAAATCCTTAGCAATAATAACTTTTTTATGTTTCTATTTAGATATTCTATATGTTTGATTTCTCTTGTTATCATATAATTTTCTAGATCATTTTTCATATTTTGCTCGGTTCTATCTATTTCAAGCATAGTTTCTATCCAATAACTTAAGTATTCGTAGTTTATCATATTAATCTGTTTCGGGTCCTGAGTCCCATGTATTTGTGTAATCATAATTATATCTTTCTAGTTCTTCATTATTATAAACTTCTTCTAGTTCTTCTAGTTCTTCATTCCATTCTTGGTTAATTATTTCTGTTAAAATTAAATTTTCATATTCTTGAATTTTATTCCATATATTTTTTCTAATTTCAGGTTCTGTTATATTTCTAAGTACATAAAAGATTAAAATTTTATAATTATCTGCCATTTCATCTAATAAAAATGTTATCATTATTTCATAAGTTGCTATTACGATATTCCCTCTAACCTCTTTCTTTATCATAGTATTCATCATGTTCTAATTAGTTATTCTAAACAGTCTCTTATTGGTTATACCATGCTTTTCTATACTTAGTATTGTTTTCTACCCGTATCAGCGCCTCAACTCTGTCTACTTCCCTAACGGCATTCCCTCGCCTCTGGTTTCGACCTTAGGATGGCATAGTCCAGGTTTTAACAATCTTAAGTATTTACTAAGTCCATGGCAAACTATTCAGAGATGTTTCTATAACAGTACTATAACATGATAAACATTCATGATATTCAAGAGATTATAAGGAATATAAGTTTTTAGCTATTCATGAGTTTAGAAATTCTTACCTGATTTTGTATTTCCTTCGAGTTCGACATATCTGGTTATCTTAGTAGCTTCGTAATTAACTTTTGTAGTTATAGCTCTTATAGCTCTGATACCAATAAGGGGGGGGTTTTGTAAGAAAGAGATTTTATAAAGACATGGTTTAGATATGCATATGGTTTGGAAATCTGTTTTCATGCTCATTCTCGAGATGATACATTAGTAAAAAATGGATATGTGCTATATTCATCACAGGAACAGGGCGCAAGAATTGTAATTGTACATTGCAGTGATTTATCTACTTGGAAGCTATGTTTTGCTTCTCTTTTGTGGCACGCTTGGATGGTCTTTATTATTGCCCATACCCTTCATACCTTGGCACCTGGTGAGAGCTTGATTGGTGCTACATGGTACTTGAAATGGGCAGAAGAGGCCGATCATAGCCACAAGACATCGAGGCATGGATTTGGACAACATGTTATATATAAGAATAGACATGTCTCTAGTTTTCTATTTTGTTTTCATAGATTCTCATCTTTTAATGCTAAGGTAGAACTAGTAGGACAAATTGTACTCTTTTGGACCCGGATTGGGATGTTGTACTCTTTTATTTATCAATATATTAAACCCTAGGTACCATGCCTAGTGGTATATTTGCCAAAAAAAAAAAAAAAAAAAAAAAAAAAATCAAACATAAAAAAATAAAAATTATTTTCTGAAAAATATTTTTCTCCATATCAAATATAGCCTCAAACTTCTCATTTTACTTTTGAGATTATTTATAGTTATATAAATATAATGACTGAACACTAAGAAGTTAAGTTGCTCGAACTCGGGTGCGAGTATCCGATACCGGAATGTATCGGAGTATAAGATTCAGCAAAATCTAAAATTTAAGATTTGGGGGTGCGGATCCAGATTTGGACACGGGTGCAAGGTTTCAACTAATAAAAAATAGAGTTATAAAGATATTGTAAATTTTGAGAGATATTGATCTGTGAAAAAATTACATCGTAGAATTCAATCTTTCATATCTCCAATATCTGTTTTATTTTTTATTTTAAGAATCAAAATCTCAATCTTTCTCGCCCAAATTTATCGATGGACTCCGGTCAAAGTGTTCGAAGTCAGTTGAGCGAATCCGAAACGTATCCCGCTCCTGCTTCTATCGCCGTCTCGTATCGGGACAAGAACAACACCAAAATCGAAGAGTCCGTGACACTTAGCTAACAAGTCAGCCGACAATTACAAAATTTTGTTTGTTGTTCGCATGATACAGTGTACTAGGACATAAATATAGTGGAGTGTTCTGCTATTTCCTTTCAACCTCGTAATTCTGAAACGTTTTCATTTTAATAAACATTGTTAAACTTCAACGTTCTTTTCAGGTAGTCCCTATGATATCCCTCGTGTATGGAGTAATATGTATATATAGAGCTCCTCCTTCCCCCTTTACACATTAACCAATATTATTTTCAAGTTTTTCTTCCTTATTCTCGTCATTTGTACCCATCTCCTGAAAATGCTGCCAATGTTTCCACGATCTAAAGTACTAAACTTTGTATATTCTAGTGCGACTAAGTTAAAATGGACTTGGGATTTCCTCCTCTTTCAATCTTTCTCTGATCCCTATAACATCAACACAGTTTCAGAAAATTCTAGTGCACATGATGAGCTTGGTGTTAGGAGTTTTGAAGCTGAATCAGGGTCATTAGTGGATTCAGCTGAATGTGCAGTTTGTCTGTGCAAAATAGAGGAAGGAGAAGAAGTTAGAGAACTGAGATGCAATCATCTTTTTCACAGGGTTTGCCTTGATAGATGGCTTGGTTATGGACGTATGACTTGTCCATTATGCAGAAATAATCTCAATAATACACCATATTGTTCTCATTATTGTACTGATATCTATCAAGAAGTCATCTTGTTTGATTTTTTCAAAGTACGATCAAGCGATCGCCGTCAATGGTGGTTGCGGTGATTAAACTTTTCATGTTTATGGCATGAAGATAATTCCAAGGCGATGAACAAAAAGTTCCCTTTTTTCCTATTGTTCTCTCTATATATATATAGTTATGTGGATGTCCCGTTGATGATAGGCTATAATAACGTATTTTAGTCGATTATTATACTCTAATTTACTGTACTTTAATTGAGTTTGTGCTTTGCTAGTATTTTACACTAATAGTGTATTTTATGCCTTGTAAGAGTTATTCAGAGCTACATAGATAATATAGAATGAAATTAAGTGATTTGGAGCTTTGAAATCTGAGTAAGAGCTCAAGAAATTAAGCCGGGATCGGGTTCGTGGGTCAAATTTGATAATTATGTATAAACGAAGACTCGAGGAGGCATATTGCACACTGTCTAGTGAAATAGATATAATGTTTTTCACAGTAACTCCATCTGGGCTCCACAATATATGGTTGGAAAGATAACTCATAGGGCTACAACTTTCATGTTTTACTTTTTTCCAAATTCCAAACGGAACATGGTGAAAAATATGGTAGAAAGTTCATTGCGGTCGTCACCGCGATCCGCACCGCAGTTTGAGGCAGTGCCTTCCGCGGTCGTCACCGAGGTCCACTCCGCGACAGTCCAGGCGTGAAATATTGTCCTTTTTCGTGTAGGAGAAGGTATAATTGTTTGTGCCCGATCCTACTTAAAATATATACATGGAAAACAGTATTGTTGGGGAGTTGGACATATTTTTGACACATATTTGACCTAAAGAGACAGAGATACAATAAGAGCAAGGCAGAGAATTCTTCAACGGGGTTTTCCTTCATCTTCCTATTTTCATTGTTGGTTATGACTTTTGATATTGTAGTTTTTCATACTATTAGGAATAGCTAATTTGTTATATAATGTTTTAGTGAAACCCGTTGGGGATAAATTGGTTGTTATATTAATATAGTTTTGAGTTGGTTGTTAATCTCTATTTGTTCAACTACGTTTTGATTTTGGTTAATTGAAAGGATCCTCAATTAGCCGTCCCTATTTATTATGTATCTGCTTGAGAGAGAGTGCATATTTAGGTTTGAAAAACATCACTCCCGGAGTATAGGCGACAGTCATAACCTAGGATTTAGAGTTGGATTAGAGATAACGATACCTCGGGTGTGATCTAAGTGAACTGTAATGCGAATCGAGCTGAGTGCGTCTAGTAAATTATCATAATTGTTTCAAAGAGATTTATGATAGCTGGAGAGTTCATGATTGATAGAGGCAACTAAGTCAAAGCTATAAGAAACATACAACTAAGGAAATCAACAACGGGAGAAACCATTACCTTAGATCTTTATTCCAATTGTTTACAATTCAAGCATAGTTAGTTTTTAGCTATTTATTTATTTTCAATCTTGTCTTCTTGGTGATATTAAACAGACACAACTGAGCCTTAGTTCTCTATGGGATTCGACTCCGAACTTATAGACTGGATTATATTTGCAGCGACCGCTTATTTTTTAGGACTAGAGTTAGGCGTGATCACCCATATTGTATCATATACTCCTAAAGTTTTCTTATGATATTTCAAATGTTTAACTTCATGGCAAATTATACTTACATTATCAACTTACTTCATAATCGATTGTTTCGATTGGTACTTGAAAAATAAGGCATACAGTTGCGAAACCAGAAATTTTAGATAGAAGATTCAAAATTACTAGAATGCAACATTTACCACTTTTGAGGGGACTCAACACGTAGATATTGTTAGGTGTTTGCCATAAGTTTATTATCATATTTGGTTTTCCTATCTCTTGAAGGAAAAGGGCAATATAATTACCTTAACTGAGTTTTTCTTTTGTAAAAGAAAATTATAAATTCTTCCATATTTGGCTAGGCCCTTTTCTTGTTGGAAAAGGTTTGGAGTTCTATAAATTAAGGATCTGCCCTTTTTATTCAGTAGCATCCCTAATGTAGTCATAGGGGGCTTGAGAGTAGTGTTTAGGAGGAGAACTTTACGGGACAAGTATTTGTGTATCACTTGTGTTTGCCTCTTCATGAGGTTGCTCTCGATATCTCTTCATGAGGTTGCTCTCGATATTTTATACTCTCTTTTATTATAGTGGATTGCTCATCTCCATTGTGGATGTAGGTCAGTTGACCTAACCACGGTAAATGTTTGTGTCTCTTTTGGTAGATTTCTCTTGTGTTGTTGGATTTATCGTCGCTCAAGGTTTGCTTGCTAGCTTCCGCATGACACCTGATTTATTTTTGTTCTAACAAGTAGTATCAGAGCAAGGTTCAAGACAGGTTCATCTTGGTGGGTTCAGTTCTAGCCGTGACATATTTGACGATAATCATAATTTTTGTCTGAGAAATTTGACCGGTGTGTTACGCACATTGAGACAAACTTTGTACCGGAGATTTGGAGATGTGACCTATTGAAGGCTATATGAAGAAGGTGAATCAAATTTATTTTGTTAGAAAATCCAGGCCAAGGGGGAGAATTGTTAGGTGTTTGCCACAATTTTCTTATCATATTTGGTTTTCCTATCTCTTGAAGGAAAAGGGCATTATAATTACCTTAACTGAGTTTTTCTTTTATAAAAGGAAATTATAAATTCTTTCATATTTGGCTAGTCCCTTTTCTTGTAGGAAAATATTTGGAGTTCTATAAATTAAGGATCCACTCTTCTCATTCATTAGCATCCACAATATAGCTATAGGGGGCTTGAGAGTATTGTTGAGGGGAAGAACTTTACGGGACAAATGTCAGTGTGTCACTTGTGCTTGCCTCTTCATGAGGTTGTTCTCTCGATATTTTGTACTCTCTTTTATTATTGTGGATTGCTCATCTCCGTTGTGGACGTATGTATGTCAATTGACCGAACCACGTTAAATGTTTGTGTCTCTTTTGATAGATTTTTCTTTTGTTGTTGGATTTATCGTCGCCAAGGTTTGCTTGCTAGCTTCCGCATGACACCTGATTTTTTCGGTCCTAATATATACTCCCTCCGTTTCAATTTATGTGAACACATTTGACTGGGCACGAAGTTTAAGAAAATAGAGAAGACTTTTGATCTTGTGGTGTAAAATGAGGCACATTTATTTTGTGTGGCTATAAATCATTGCATAAAGGTAAATTATTTCCAAATAAGGAAAGGGGTCATTCTTTTTAGCACGAACTAAAAAGGAAATAGGTATATATATATATATATATATATATATATATATATATATATATATATATATATATATATATATATATATATATATATATATATATATATATATATATATATATATATATATATATATATATATATATATATATATATATATATATATATATATATATATATATATAATTTCATTCTAGTTGTGTAGTATAATGTTTAGACCGAAGAGATTCAATTGAACCTCCTTTCCAATAGGTAGCTCTGCACTGAAGGCAAGTTATGGCATATTAAAGTATAGTGATAATATAAAAATTCTCAATGTATATACATAAATCCATATTCTTATTGAGTTACTGATTATTTACTCTTTTTATTTACTCTTTAATTTAGCATATATTCTAAAATGTTTAGCATAGAATTCTTTCTTGTTCTTTAATTTCCATAGCGTGATATGTGATTGTAGTATAAATCTTAATGCATGAGAAAATTAAGAAAATACAATCTCTTAAACATTTCAAATCTAAAGAGAGATAATCTTTCCCTGATTCTCACAGCTAGAAATTTGGCAAAAACCGATTAAGATTGTCACGACCCGGATTTTCCCCCAACATCGGGATCGTGATGGCGCCTACTCGTGGTAGCTAGGCAAGCCACTGTATTCATACTATCCTGTTTTTAACACAATTTCATAATTTATTTATCAACAAACCACAACTTTAATAAAATAAATGCGGAATACTTTATCGGAATAGAAATAACTAATTACAAGGTGAAAATCATACTGAAATCCTCTACCCAAGACGTAGAGTCACCACTCATGAACTACTATTGAATACTACACATAAAAGTTTGAAAGAAATATAACATAATTCTGTTTGTCTCGGAACAAAGAGACTACAGCTAGTAACATAAGTAAAGAGAGAGACGCCGGGCTTGCGGACGTCTGCAAGCTACCTCGGTCTCAAATGTGATCAACTTCCACGCAATCGATTTACTGCTGCTGCTCCTGATCGTAACCTGGACCTGTGCAAAAACGCACAGAAGTGTAGTATCAGCACAATCGACCCCATGTGCTGGTAAGTGCCTGGCCTATCCCGGCGAAGTAGTGACAAGCCTAGGACCAGACACCCACATAAACCTGTACAATTCAATATATATGTATACCACAGAATAACAAGAAATAACCAAATAATAACACAATAAGGAATATCTCAAAGAACTCAACAATTAGCAACAGTTAATAAGTTCACAAGGAAAACAAAGTATAATGAAAACACAAGTAATATCAAGTCAAGGAATAGCAAGCAGTTGCACGGCATCACCCTTCGTGCTTTTACTCTCATCCTCACCAAATAAGAAAATAAAGTACACGGCATCACCCTTCGTGCTTTTACTCTCATCCTCACATCCATAGTACGGCATGATCCTTCGTACATGGTTCAATAACAGGGCACGGCATGATCCTTCGTGCATAATCAATAAAATATGGCACGGCATTAACCTTCGTGCATAAATAATAAAACATAGCACGGCATTAACCTTCGTGCATAAATAATAAATCAAGGCACGGCATCACCCTTCGTGCATTATCACTCTTCCTCACCCAAATAACAATCACAGTTAAGGGCAAAGAAAGAAACAGTAATTCATAAACTGTCCCAACAAGGGCAATCAATAATTATCTTCACAATAAGTCCCGACAAGGGAGAACAATAACAATTCTACAACCTGGCAAAAGTTCAACAATTCATCTGTAAATATGTCTCACAATAAGCATTATCAACGACTCACGGTCATACTAGACGCCTGTGACGACCCGGCCCGTCGTCACGGGAATTACCACCCTGTTATGTTGAAATTGTATGTTTTATGCTTTTATATCAGTGTTAAAGTCTATCGGGTGAGTTAGGAGTGAATTGGATTGAAAATGAGGCATATAGCCTTTGTGAAGGAAACTTGAATAAGGAAAGTCAACCCGGAGTTAACTATTTGGTTAGAGGGCTCGGAATCGGATTTTGATGATTCGGTTACTTCCGGCAGGTGATTTGTGACTTAGGGGAGCGATCGGAATTGAAATTGGAGGCCCGGTGTAGAAATAGGCTTGAATTGGCTAAGGTTGAATTTTGGTGAAATCCGAACGGTAGGTGACATTTTGATCCGGGAGTCGGAATGGAATTTCGATAGTTGAAGTAGCTCCGTTAGGTGATTTTGGATGTGCCTGCAAAATTTCAGGTCATTCGGACGTCGTTTGGTCGGGTTTTTGATTGATTGTGTAAATCGGAATGTTTTAAGGAATTTAGGCTTGAATTCGATACGAATTATGGGTTTTGATGTTGTTAGACGTGTTTTGAGGATTTGAGCAAGTTTGAATAAGGTATTAGAAGGTGTTGGTGTGTTTGAATGGGGTCCCGGGGGCCTCGGGGTGTTTTCGGATGGTTAAACGGAAGAAAATCATGGAAATTGCAGGTTGAAGTATTCTGGTTCTGTCATTTTTGCCCCTGCGGAAATGCGGGCGCGGAGGCGAGTCCGCAGGAGCGGACTGAGGAGCGCAGAAGCGGACTTGATGAAAAATGGGAAAGTCCGTAGAAGCGAATTCTTGACCGCCTGGGCGAGTCCGCAGGAGCGGACTCTGGTGCGCAGAAGCGGGAGTTTTCGCAGAAACGGGGGTTCAATCGCGGAAGCGGATGTGTTTTCGCAGAAGCGGAGGATCAATCGCGAAAGCGGACTAGATTTAAAATGGGAAGGTCCGCAGAAGCGGATTATTGACCGCCTGGGCGAGTCCGCAGGAACGGACTCTGGTGCGCAGAAGCGGGAGTTTTCGCAGAAGCGGAGGATCAATCGCGGAAGCGGACGCGCACAAGCGGTCCTTTTCTCGCAGAAGCCGAATTGGCCGGCTAGGCCTGGAATCGCTGAAGCGACCCTTTGGTCGCGGATACGGACTCGTAGGAGCGGAATTTTATCCGCAGAAGCGAAAATCGCTGTGAGTTAAGTGTATTTGAAGTTAGAAAAATTTCAGAACATTTCACACATTTGGGTCTCGGCTTTAGAGGCGATTTGGGCGATTTTGAAGAGAAATTCAATGGAAATCATCAGGTAATCAACTATGGACTTAAACTATGATTAGTATTGGTAATATTATGCAATTATGTCATGAAAATGGAGGAAATTGGGGTAATTTATGGAGGATTTAGCCCTAGGCTTGAACTTTAGAAAATCAAGGTTTTGAATGGCCAAATGGAGTCCGAATTTGGTAAAATTTATATGCTTAGACTCGTATCGAGATGAGGATTCCGAATGTGTGACTTTTGTAATTTTTCGACAAGCGTACCGAAAGTCGGGTTTTGACAACTTTGGAAATTTTAATGTAAATTGAGTTGTATTGATTGGGTGTCGTCCCATTTGCCTAATTTGTTGTGTTTCTACTGTATTTGATCAGATTCTACGCGTGCGGAGCTTGATTCTCGTGGCAAGGGCATCGTGGAGTAGTCGTCGCACCGTATTGAGGTGAGTAATAGATGTGGGTGATGACCGGCGGGTTCGAAACCCCGGTATACCACTTTGTGACACTGTATAGCGGCGAGACACGCACACTCTTGAGAGTGCGGGGTCGATCATGAACTGGAGTCTATAGATTAGTCCAACCTGTTGATACTGTATTATTGGCTATTCTCGAGCCGTTGAACCCCCTTCTTGGGCGGTTGAGTATACTTGTGGGCCGTGAGCCAATTATTGGATCCCGCGAGGATCGTTATCATTGTCTTATCATATAGACATGCTAGTTTACTACTAGTCCGCAACTATTTCTGTTATTATGCTAATTCCAATCTCTGGAACTTGATATTACTGTTTTCCAACTGAAAAATGATAAAAGAGTTTTCAAAAACTACTTTTGAGCCTACGAGGCTGTATCTGCATATTAGCTGACTAGTAGTGGATCGGGCTGCGCACCGCAGCGAGATATATGTTGGATCGGACTGCACGCCACAGGAATATCTCTATGAGATGTGCTTGGGCTGTAGGAGCCCCTCCGGAGTCTGAACCCCCACAGTGAGCACGGGTACCCAAAATTAGAGTCGGGCTATGCGCCGTAGCGGTCATATCATGCATTGCATTGCATTTAGCTACATCTGCTAGCTGTTATGCTATTTATTGGTATTTGTTGGTACAGGTACGAGTGAATATTGATTCTATGACAGGGTAGCCGATTATAGTTTTACATAGTGCTTTATTGCGGATTTCTTATCCGCGCTGTCTTACCCTTGTTTATTACCACCGAGTCCGGTAGTACTCATTTTACTCCCCGCACCTTGTGTGCGGATCCGAGTACCTCTCAGCAGTGATCCGGTAGCTGTGCGAGGCGACATCTGTGGGATATACGAGGTAGCTGCAGAGTCCGCAGGACCCGATATTCCTTCCTACTGTCTTTTGATTTTGTATTGACATTTCTTTCCGCACTTGGTATCTTGTAAACCTTTATACACTCATGTTCAGTAGAGGCTCATGACTCTTGACCCTTCGGTCTACGGGAGTTAGTATATTTTGGGACTTGGTTTCCCCGCTGTTGGTATAAGTATTACTATTGTCTCATATTTTGAAATGCTTAAATGGGTTTGTCACACCTCCCTTTTTTACTACCCCGCGTACTTAAGATGTATAAATACACTTGTAGGGTATACCCCGACGCTCAATTACCCGAAACGGATAAAATAACGTAAGGGAAGGAGTTTTTCCAATTAAAGGACAATCGGTTCGGGATTTTATAAGAGATTAATCAGAGTCGCCACTTGGGAATGACAATGGTGTCCCAAGTCACCGGTTAATCCCGAATCCGAGGAATTTTGACTCTTAAAATGTCTGCGAAGCAGAGGTCCGGATAAGGAACTCTGTTAACCCGGGAGAAGGTGTTAGGCACTCCCGGATTCCGTGGTTTTAGCACGGTCGCTCCACTGTCGTTCTTGACTTTTGTTTGACTCGATTATAAGTTTTAAACAACATAATGTGCTTTTACGTTAAATATCATTTTTTAGGAATTTGCGGTATCGCGAAAACACGCCTCGAGTCATACCGCAACCAAGTACGCCTATGACTTTTGGTGTATTTCAGCTTTACCGAGATTTGGATTTGAGTCGCACCAAGTGCACACTCGTTCATAGGAAGGTATATTAAAATCGTGCCCTAAAATAATGTCTATCGGCTTTTAAATATTTTGGGAGAAGCTATGGAATTGGCTATTAGCTTTCCGGATCTAATTGTGTTTATATCATTACTAAATGGGGGCCCCGGTGTTATTCGGGCGAGGCTCGTCCCAATTTTCATTAAAGGATACTAATATTTAACTATGTTTTCTATATTTGTTTTTTCCTTAATCGTATGCTATTACTATAATAATCCAGGCCCGTTGAGTTCTTACTATTTATTGGGCCTGGTCTCTTCATCTCGCTTAATCATGGATCAGCGTCAGCTCAGGCTTTAAAGCCCAGGCAGTCTTCAGGTTCGTATTTGGGGCGGCCCAGTCGAATAAAACCATAGTTCAGGCCCACGATATATTTGGACCCAAACCAAATGAATTAGCAAAACAGAAACAGTATGATAATACACATAATTAAGAGGTAAAAACTTTGAACATTTTATTAACCAGAGAAAGAAGATATTCAATACATGAGACACTAGCTTTAAACTTAATAACTATGCATAAGGATTTTAACCAGCTACTTTTAACTTTTTAAACTGACCAACGAAGTTCATACTAATTCTGGGTAAACAAATTGATTGAGGATTTCTAAATTAACCGCTCATTAAGAATTACACTACTGACTACTTTCACTTTCATTTCGGTTGAATTGCCACTGATAGCTTTTAAACTAGGAAATCAATTAACTGTATGAAATGAGATCTATAGTTTATAACTTACTAATGGGTACCGATATTAATACACTAAGTGGCTGTGAAATGTACACTGGGATTTTATCACTGGATTTCTACCGTTTGCTTCTATTTTGTATCACATTACTCATTCACAAGTGAGTTGATTGAATCTGATTTTTCAGCGTGACTCCTATTTCACTAAGTGATCTACAATCATGCTATTATTACACTACCTGATTTCTTCATGAAGTTCATTATCAGATTATTAATATTGCAGGTATTACTAATTAACTTATGTTTTAAGTTTTCCTAATTAAACTAAGTGACAAGCTACCTACACTATATTACTACTATACTACTGCTAGTACTACATTATTACAGCATTGGTATCGTTTTTCTTTTGCTATCTACTGCAGTATACTATAAATTAAGAACAGAATTACAAGTAAACAACAAAGTAACTCAAATCTTCATTTTCATTCGAACCAGTCTCTACAACTTGATTTTATGGACAAGAATATACCTGGATCAAATGAAAGGAAACCGATGAGTCTAGGGGAGGCAAGTAAGTAATCAGCAATGGTTCACACAAGGCAATGCAACAGTGAGATGAAGATCCAAATGCGTAAAACAACACAGCAACACAGCAACAAAGAGGCCCAGAGATTAACGAGCAAATGAACCCAGCAAAACCAATAGAAACCAGCGAGTTCTACTCAAAAATTCCAGAAAATCCTATTGCTCTATTGCTATTTTATCTCTCAAGCTTTTGTGTGAATTTCAGTTTAGGTGTCTTTTAGATTACTCTCCAATGGAACCCCAAATATTAACTCAGATTGTTCTCCCGTGGAATCCCCCTTTTCAGCTCTTTTGAAGGTGTATTTATAGTTAACCTAAGGCTGAAACTTGGGGAGAAAGTTATGGGATTTTATCCCATTTCTCCCCCTCCTAAAATTATCCTCATTCTACACTTTGGTCCATATTTCAGTTACTAAAAACCCTTCCAGCATGTGCTGGAAGGTTCTAAAGATTCTCTTTTATGGCCTTTTACTAGTATGACCTTAGGGGTTTGAGATTTTTACTGATTTCCCATTTTTAGGAGACCATTATACCCCTAAATCTCTGCAAAATTGCAGAAATCAGGAGTATGAATGTCCCTATTACCCTCCTAAGTTCTTACTAGTTACTATTTTACCTTTTCAATTCCCAATTGTGCCCCTAAGAGCACTGCTGATTTACCAGCTTGCCTAGGGCAGATTTTCAGCTTGTTTTGAACTATTTAACTAATAGCCAGCCCTAGCATTAGTATTTAAGGGCTGGCCAGTTTTATTTCTAAGAACTATTTCAAATTTAGCCAATTTTAAACTAATTCCAATCAATTAAGACCAATTTATTCTTAATTAAAGCTAATTGCAGGCATAGCCTGTTTTATTGTTATGTTTAAACTATTTAAAATTTAGCCAGTCTCAAGTTGAGACTTAGCTTGGGCTATTAAAGCCATATACTGAACAGCTGGGCCCAAAACCTTTACAGGTTTGGCCACTTTGCTGTTCAGGGCTCAATATAGAGCCTGGGCTAGTCTGCATTTGCAGACATAGCCCCTTTTGCACAACCAGCCACTTTTAACAGTGAGCTGTGTGTTAGGGCCTTATAGAATAGGTCAACCCTTTGCAAGGTTGACCATTCTTAGACCAATTATTTAATTAACAACCTATTTTGTTCATTTTCAGTGTTTCATCCTATTTAAAAACTAACCATTTTTATGGAACCTTGCACTAGCAGCTATAACCAATCCCCTAAAGTTAATGAATGTAAATCATATGCTCATACTAACAAGAACTGCTGAGAACTCAATCATTTTCAACATGTATAGCCACATAATATCAAACAATGTGAATCAATCAATCAAAACTCAGAAGGGAACAATTGATAGGGTTGAATCTTAATTAATCAGTTCACATTACCCAATTTCACGTGCCAATCAATGTCAAATTAGACTTAGTTACAAGCAGTTTATGTTATAATACATTGAAAACTTCAAAACTTTAATGGTTCATGGCGTAGGCACACAGAAGCATAGACTCTCATGAAACAGTCAACATGTCTCCAGAAACAATGGACTTCAACAGAATGGTAATCAGAATTCACTTTCAAGTATTGACCCTAAGATCATGCTAAGCAAACAGGACAGGTAAAGCATAGAATTATGAAATAATCCTAATCTTGTGTACACATGTGAAAAGTGAAAAATGAGAAACAAGAGAGATATGGAGAAGCAAAGAAGATTATGCAAAAGTGACAAGAGAAAGATCAAGGAATCAGAAACCAATGTTAAGACAAAAAGACACCTTAATTCATATGCCAAACTAAACAGGTGTAATCTATGTGAGAGATAAGGAAAAAATTAAACCTAAAACTAATACAAATGCATGACAGATAACATAAAGGAAGGAAGAACATGGAAATGAAGAACAGGAAAATATGGAAAAACAGTGGAAGAGGAACCTAAATCTATCATGTGAGGGTGACATGAAGAGAAACAGACCCAGATTGGCATACTTATTCAGCAAATAAAAGCATATGAGAGGTGGTATGACATGAAACCAGACTTGCACTAAAAATAAACTCAAATAAGACCACCAAAATGTGAGCAAAGAAGTGAACCCCAGATTAAAGACAGGATAATTTGATAAGAGATGAATAAAGATTGCCAAGCTTTACTAAGACTAAACATGTGAAGATACAGAGAGAGAAACAATTGAGATACTGCAAGCCAACAAAAATAATCTAATACAAATCTGAGTGACAATGAAAGACAAACAATTAAACATAGTATCAGGATCAAACATGCAAGATGACAGAAGAGCTATTGAAAACTAACAAGATAAAAACCCTAACAGAATAAAAGGGAGAACATGAATATCAAGATCTAATTTTGAACTCGAGAGACAAACCAAACACATCATAACCCTAAAACATGTATTAGACTAAACAAAACATGATTGAACACGGAAGAAACAGAACATGATTTAGAATAAACAAACAGGAGAACATACATATGAAGATGAATGAGATGAAAATCAACATTAGTATTAAACTAAACCTAAAACAGTCAGAACAGGGTAATAACAAAGGATGTGAGTAAGATGATTATAGAACCCTAATACTAAACAGGTTAAAACATACGAAATCAAAGAACACGAACAAAGAAAGCATAAAATAGAAAAAACAGAGAAAGGACCCAGATAAAATCTATGTCTAAGAAACATGCAGAGCAAACAAATAAAAGGCAGAAGTTAAGAAAACCAGGGATAGGCACTTAGCTTGCGGGGCCTGTCCCCCGAGCTTCCTATTCCCTTCACTCTATTTCTCTCATATTCTCAGGCTCCTTTTATTCTTTCTTGTCTTCTTTTCTTTATTCTCTTCCAGACTTCTCTTTTTCTTCAATTTTTCTCTGATTTCGCTTTAAGGCTTCAAGGCGAGGCCTTTTGTGGTTTTGAGTTGTAAGGGGTGTTTTAGGAGTGTAAAAGATGAGACCTTTGGGTGGTTTTGATTTTGGGGTCACCGGAGTTAGGTTTCCGGTGACCTTATTTTGGATATTCGAAGAAATCTAGGAAGATTCGAGGATGGAGAGTAGTATAGTTGGGTAGATCAAAGAAAAAGGGTTCGAATGGTATTGGTTTCAGGCGGTGGTTCATTGTTTGGCGGTCACCGGCGAGGATTTCGATGATCGGGACTTCGAAGAACAGGGTATTTTCTGGGGGTTTTGGGTGTATTATGGAATGAAGAAGAAGATGAAGGTGAAGGGAGCGGTAAGAGGAGCCGGCGACCACCGTGGAAGGTGGTGGCCGCCATGGCCGGCTAGGGCTTCTGTGAAGATGATGATGAAGATGAAGAAGGGAAAGGGGAGGCGGCTGTCTCTTAGGGTTTGGATTTTGGCGAAATGAGACAGCCGCTTCAGACAAGGCCCTTTTATAGGCCAAATATCCGATGAAATCTCGGCCGTTTGTTTGATCAAGATCGACCGCTCTGAATGAGCGTTACTTAAATGCCGTCGTTCGATTGTTAAAGAGGCTAAGGTCTTTGGCCGTTAGATTAAATCACACAGACGGCTCAGATCAAATCTCCCACAATTAATTAAACCAATAATTCACTTAATATTCTCGGCCGTTGGATATATCAAAATGGACGGCCGAGATCAAGATGATTAAAAGGCCAGGCGGGCCGTCCCTTTGGGCCAATATACTGGGCCAAACCACTGGACTTCAATTGGCCCAGTCTTGTATACCTTCATAATATATATATAATTGTATTTCCTCCCATTAATGATTTTTATGTATTTTCTTTTATACTTTTTTTTTCTTTTCTTTTATGAAAAATTATAAATCCTAATTTCCTATTTACTCTAATTTTCTAATATTTTTGGTAATTTTCTGCTATTTTTCCTTTATTTTCTCCTATTTAAGCTATTTTTCTTTTAATCTCCTTAAAATCTAACTAATTAAACGAAGTAATTAACTAGCCTAAATTTTTTTTTGATTTTTCTAATTTTTCTTATTCAAAACACACAAAATAAAGCAAGTAATTGCACTCAAAAATATATTTATTTTAATTTTGGAATTATTTGCCTGATGCAAAAATCATGTGCTCACAGCTGCCCCTCTTTGCTCGGGAACACGAAGAGTTTCAGTGCAAAGACAAGTGAGCGGTAATGAGAGATTTTTGCACATCGGCACATTCCGTAAAAGCATTTTTGAAAACCTTTTGACCGCACCCTGCTTTAGAGGTTGCCTACATATCCTGGGCTAAACAGGAATCAGGTCAGTGTAGTTCGGGAAGGTCTGGCAGTTTTAAAAACTACCAGACTCACTGTTGCATTGACACTGTTGAGACCTGCTGACTTACTCCTTATTACACCGGGGGGGGGGGGAATGTAAAATGAAGAAGCTATTCTAAGCTAAGATCCTACGATTACAATTGTTCCTAATCTAGCTCTTGCTCTTCTTCCCTTCCCGGTGATGCAGAATCTTCCTTTTTTTTTTGTTGATTTTCTTTGGTGCTGACTCTCCTTTTTTGTTGATTTTCTTGTTTTTCTTGATGACTCTCTTTTTGTTGATTTTCTTGTTTTTCTTGATCTCGAGCAGAACCTGCTCAAAACAAAACAACAAACTACCTTTTTTTTTTCTTTTTCTGCCCCAGTGTGGGCTTTTTGACTGTATGAATCATGATGTGCAAAAAATATTCCCGTATTTGAAGGTGGGCGCCTAACGTAATTTAAACGTGCAATGCAAATGCAGAAAATATTCCCGTATTTGAAGGTGGGCGCCTAACGTAATTTAAACGTGCAATGCAAATGCGAAAAATATTCCCGTATTTGAAGCGTGGGCGCCTAACGAAATTTAAACGTGCAATGCGGATGCGAGAAAATATTCCCGTATTTGAAGGTGGGCGCCTAACGTAAATTTAAACGTGCAATGCGATGCGGAAAAGTATTCCCGTATTTGAAGGTGGGCGCCTAACGTGCAATGCGAATGTGCAATGCGATGCGGAAAATATTCCCGCATTTGAAGGTGGGCGCCTAACGGGATTTAAACATGCAATGCAAATGCGAGAAAATATTCCCGTATTTGAAGGTGGGCGCCTAACGAATTTAAACATGCAATGCAAATGCAGAAAATATTCCCGTATTCGAAGGTGGGCGCCCAACAGAAATTAAACGTGCAATGCGATGCAGAAAAGTATTCCCGTATTTGAAGGTGGGCGCCTAACAGAAATTTAAACGTGCAATGCAAATGTAGAAAATATTCCCGTATTTGAAGGTGGGCGCCTAACAGAATTTAAACATGCAATGCAAATGCAGAAAATATTCCCGTATTCGAAGGTGGGCGCCTAACAGAAATTTAAACGTGCAATGCAAATGCAGAAAATATTCCCGTATTTGAAGGTGGGCGCCTAACAGAATTTAAACATGCAATGCAAATGCAGAAAATATTCCCGTATTTGAAGGTGGGCGTCTAACAGAAATTTAAACGTGCGATGCGATGCAGAAAAGTATTCCCGTATTTGAAGGTGGGCGCCTAACAGAAATTTAAACGTGCAATGCGAATGCAGAAAATATTCCCGTATTTGAAGGTGGGTGCCTAACAGAATTTAAACATGCAATGCGAATGGTGAAAATATTCCCGTATTTGAAGGTGGGCGCCTGACAGAATTGAAACATGCAATGCAAATGCAGAAAATATTCCCGTATTAGAAGGCGGGCGCCTAACGGAATTTAAACATGCAATGCAAATGCAGAAAATATTCCCGTATTAGAAGGTGGACACCTAACAGAATTTAAACGTGCAATGCGATGCAGAAAATATTCCCGTATTAGAAGGTGGGCGCCTAACGGAATTTAAACGTGCAATGCAAATGCAGAAAATATTCCCGTATTAGAAGGCGGGCGCCTAACGGAATTTAAACATGCAATGCAAATGCAGAAAATATTCCCGTATTAGAAGGTGGACACCTAACAGAATTTAAACGTGCAATGCGATGCAGAAAATATTCCCGTATTAGAAGGTGGGCGCCTAACAGAATTTAAACGTGCAATGCGAATGCAGAAAATATTCCCGTATTAGAAGGTGGGCGCCTAACAGAATTTAAACGTGCAATGCGATGCAGAAAAGTATTCCCGTATTTGAAGGTGGGCGCCTAACAGAATTGAAACGTGCAATGCGATGCAGAAAAGTATTCCCGTATTTGAAGGTGGGCGCCTAACAGAATTGAAACGTGCAATGCGATGCATAAAATATTCCCGTATTTGAAGGTGGGCGCCTAACTGAAATTAAACGTGCAATGCGAATGCAGAAAATATTCCCGTATTAGAAGGTGGGCGCCTAACGGAAATTTAAACGTGCAATGCGGATGTAGAAAATTATTCCCTCAGCCTGAGGACTAGGGAGTGGATTTTAAAAGATGTTACCTCCTCTTTTTGGTATTTTCTCTTACCAATTTATCTCTTGCCTATGAATTTCTCCACTTATTCGGCGGACTTTCTCTTTTTGGTATTTTAAATTTTCCACATTGGTCACATTCACTTTAAGGTGATTAGTGACAATTTGTTCCTGCATGAAACAAAATTTATTAGATATAAACTGCTGGCAACTGGCATCTGCCGTCCCCGCTTCTTATTGCTTCCTTTGTTTTTGCTTTTCTGATGTTGCATGACTTTCGACTTCTTGTCCCTTGCAGACTCTTTTTGTATTTTCTCATTTTTTCCATTTTTGTTTTGTTTTCTTTTTCTTTGGCCATTTTTGCCAAGCTTCTTTATTCCTTTTCCCCAATCTTCTATCCTTTCTGATCCAGTGTTGTTTCAACTTCCGTTATCGGGAGCCGGTAGTTAGCTCTCAAAAGGGTAAACAATGAAATGCAGAAAAAATGAAAGAAAGGTAAGGGTATTTTGGAGAGATGACAGAACTTATCTGGGTATTTGTTGGCTGATTCCGCTGACCATGCCATGTATTTAAACTCTGACCCAGTTCGTTCCAATCATTATTCTGACGCTGAATTGCCTTTGACCCAAACCGATACTCTTTTTGTTGCCTTTTCTCTTTTGATAGTCCTCACGATCGTCTTACGGTGCCTCGAAAGGTTTTCACCAATAAGACTCTCTCATTTATTCTTTCAACCTCACAATCATCTCACAGTGCCGATTAAGGTTTTCACTGATGAGACTCTCTCATTTTATTTCTCTCAACCTCACAATCGTCTCACAGTGCCGGCTAAGGTTTTCACTGATGAGACTCTCTCATTTTTTATATTTTTTTTTTATTTTTTCCTTTTTGTATTTTGTTTTCTGTTCCACGGGTATTGTCCGATACTTCGCTCCTCCTTCATTGTATTCGTCATCATTTCAAAATTGATCAGAAGGTCTTTCTTTGGACTATAACGTGGCTTTTGGACGGGTTAAGAAAGAAAGATATAAAGGCTCAAAATTTCAACGAGGGTTAAAAATATTTACAACTCTCGGAATTATTAAACATAACTTCTGCCCAGTTTCAATATGTGGGGAATTTTTGGATTTTTTCTTTATTGTGACTGAACCTCAGAGAGGCTGCCTACGTACCCTTTCGGGATCAAGTCGGACGTAGTTCATCCAACTTCATAAGTTAGATGGATTTCTTTTTGACTTTTTCCCGATTTCTTTGTCTTTTTCTCTTTTTCATTCATTTATTCAATTTTTTTTCCATCATTTTTTCATCATTTTTTTTTTTCAATTTGGCAATTTCGATCTTATTGCGCTAGAGCGATTCCGAGAGAGGGATATGAAAGAATTCATTCATTAAGGCTCAAAGGGGTTATCAATGGATAAAGTGTTTGGATAGAGAATAAAATGCCTTCATCATTTCAATTCCAAAATCACAACAAAATACAAACATACAATTGAAAAGGAATCATACATAGTATCTTTTGACCGCATCTGAATTGATAGCAGTCTCTACGCACTTTCCTTCAACATCTGTTAAATATAATGCTCCATTGGACAACACCCGTGATACCACGAACGGTCCCTGCCAATTCGGCGCAAACTTGCCTTTTGCCTCTGCCCAATGTGGTAAGATACGCCTCAATACCAGTTGTCCGACTTCAAACGTTCGAGGTCGTACCTTCTTATTATATGCTCTGGCCATTCTCCGCTGATACAACTGTCCATGGCAGACCGCGGCCAATCTCTTCTCATCAATCAAATTCAACTGTTCTAACCGGGCCTTTACCCATTCATCGTCATCTATCTCAGATTCGGCTATAATTCGCAATGACGGTATTTCTATTTCTGCGGGTATAACGGCCTCCGTTCCGTACACCAGGGTATAAGGTGTGGTTCCGATAGAAGTACGTACCATCGTGCGGTAACCCATGAGAGCAAAGGGTAATTTTTCATGCCATTGCCTGGATCCCTCCACCATTTTTCGGAGAATCTTTTTAATATTCTTGTTAGCCGCTTCTACTGCTCCATTCGCCTTTGGCCTGTAGGGTGTGGAATTGCGGTGCGTGATCTTAAACCTTTCACAAACTTCCGCCATGAGATAACTGTTTAAATTGGCTCCATTGTCTGTGATAATCATCTTGGGGATCCCAAATCGGCATATAATATTCTCGTGCACAAAATCCACCACCGCTTTCTTTGTCACTGCCTTGAATGTCTTAGCTTCGACCCACTTGGTGAAATAATCAATTGCAACTAGGATAAACCTGTGCCCATTAGAAGCAGCTGGATCTATTGGGCCGATGACATCCATGCCCCAAGCAACAAAGGGCCAAGGTGCCGACATTGTGTGCAACTCATAAGGCGGGGAGTGGATCAGATCCCCATGTACCTGGCATTGATGGCATTTCTTTACATACCTGATACAATCACGCTCCATCGTGAGCCAGTAGTACCCAGCTCTCAAGATCTTCTTTACTAAAACATATCCGCTCATGTGAGGTCCGCATACTCCAGCATGTACTTCAATCATGATTTCATTGGCTTGTTGTGCATCTACACATCTCAATAAACCCAAATCTGGTGTTCTTTTGTATACCACTCCTCCACTGAAGAAAAATCCATTGGCTAGACGCCTGATGGCTCTCTTCTGGTCTCCAGTGGCTTGCTCCGGGTATTTGCCGGCTTTCAAGTATTCTCTAATATCATGATACCACGGCTCTCCATCCGACTCTTCTTCCACAGCGAAGCAATAAGCATTCTGATCTCGGACTTGGATCTGGAGCGGATCTAAGTATGTCTTGTCCGGATGATGCAACATAGAGGACAATGTGGCCAAAGCATCTGCAATCTCATTGTGCATTCTCGGGATATGCTTGAATTCTATAGACTGGAATCTTTGAGATAACTCGTGCAAACAATACCGATATGGTATCAATTTCAAATCTCGTGTCTCCCATTCCCCTTGAATTTGGTGTACCAAGAGATCCGAGTCACCCATGACCAAAATCTCTTGAATACCCATGTCAATTGCCATCCTTAATCCCAAGATGCACGCCTCGTATTCGGCCATATTGTTGGTACAGAAAAATCGAAGCTGAGCTGTGACGGGATAGTGTTGACCCGTACCTGAAATGAGTACCGCTCCGATACCAACGCCCCTGCTGTTGACGGCTCCATCAAAGTACATTTTCCATCCCGGTTTCTCCTCTTGCTCTATCTCCTCGACAATCATTGCCTCTTCATCCGGGAAGTACGTCTTCAATGGTTCATACTCGTCATCCACCGGATTCTCCGCTAAATGGTCCGCAATAGCTTGGGCCTTCATTGCCGTACGGGTCACATAAATAATGTCAAATTCTGTGAGCAGAATCTGCCATTTGGCCAATCTTCCCGTAGGTATAGGCTTCTGAAATATATACTTGAGAGGGTCCAATCGAGATATCAAGTACGTGGTGTATGCCGACAAATAATGCTTTAGCTTCTGAGCTGCCCAAATCAATGCACAACAAGTTCTTTCCAGTTGGGTATATTTCACCTCACAGGCTGTAAACTTCTTGCTGAAGTAATATATGGCCTGTTCTTTCTTGCCAGTCTCGTCATGTTGACCCAGTACACAACCGAAAGAGTTATCTAGCACCGTCAAATACAAAATCAGAGGACGCCCTGGTTCTGGAGGAACTAACACCGGAGGGTTGGCCAAATATTCCTTGATCTTGTCAAAGGCTTCCTGACACTCGTCGGTCCATTTCACTGCTGCATCTTTCTTCAACAACTTGAAGATCGGCTCGCATGTTGATGTTAATTGAGCAATGAACCGACTAATGTAATTCAACCTTCCTAGCAAACTCATGACCTCCTTCTTGTTCTTCGGCGGAGGTAGACTTTGGATAGCTTTGATCTTTGATGGATCCAGTTCAATACCTCGCCGACTCACAATAAACCCCAGTAGTTTCCCTGAAGGTACTCCAAAGGCGCATTTCGCCGGATTGAGCTTCAAATTGTACCTTCGAAGTCTTTGGAAGAACTTCCTCAGATCTCTCACATGATCACGTTGTTTTCTAGACTTTATGATGACATCATCCACATATACTTCAATTTCTCGATGCATAATATCATGGAACATTGTAGTCATTGCCCTCATGTAAGTTGCCCCGGCATTCTTCAATCCAAACGGCATTACTCCGTAACAGTACGTTCCCCAAGGTGTAATGAAGGCAGTTTTCTCAGCATCTTCTTCGTCCATCAGGATCTGGTGATAGCCTGCATAACAATCCACAAACGAACCGATCTCATGCTTGGCGCAATTGTCGATCAAAATGTGGATGTTTGGCAATGGGAAGTCATCCTTCGGATTGGCTTTGTTGAGGTCTCTATAGTCTACACACACTCTGGTTTTGCCATCTTTCTTCGGGACCGGCACAACATTTGCCAACCAGGTGGGGTATTTGGTAACTCTTATGACCTTTGCCTCAAACTGCTTATTCACCTCTTCTTTTATCTTCACGCTAATGTCCGTTTTGAATTTCCTCAGCTTTTGTTTTACCGGCCGGCATTCAGAGTAGATAGGCAACTTGTGTACCACCAAATCCGTGCTAAGCCCGGGCATGTCATCATAGGACCAGGCAAAGATGTCCTTAAATTCATGTAACAACCTTATCAATTCATCCCCTGAGGGGTGCCTCCAAATGCACACTAATCTTTGTTTCTCGGACATCATCTTCGCTCCCCAAATTTACAGATTCCGTATCACTCAGATTCGGTTTGCGTTTTTCCTCGTATTGTTTCATGTCCTTACTTATTTCCTCCAGGGCTTCCTCATCCTCACATTCTACTTCACTATCTTCCTCGATTTCTTGTATAGTAACATGATTGTCAGAACTGGGTCTAGAATCCTTCACGCATGACATGGCAATTTTGAGCTAACTACCAAGACTCCTTCCTGATAGGGAAAGGAGTAGCTTCCCAATTGTTTAACATGATCCCCGGTCCCACAAATTGCACGTCCATCTTGCTCGTGCCTTCCCCTGCTTCAATCGTATTCACCTCCCAAAACATTTTCTTAAAACCAAGTATTTCTTCATCAAGTTGGGTCTCAATGCACTTTGTTGCAGCAGATGGTTGATATTTTGTACCAGGCCTGGTGAAAGTGTCGGATAACTTGGGTATGGGTTTGGGCAAGGTCCAGTTCTTTTTGGCTTTAGAGGCTCTTTGGATATCGGCAAAGGTGGGTTTGAACCCTAAGCCGAATGTGCCTTTGTTCTCCGGAAGTTGAACTGGTTGAATGACTCCCTGCAGCGTTTTGCCTAATCCCCTCCCCGGTGCAAATCCGTTTTTCAGCATTTCTCTGGCCACCATTATAGCAGTTGGTGCCATCATAGGGGTTGGTAACTTTTCACCTTCAGCAACTCTATTCACCACGACAGCATCCGTCACTTGGTAGACCCAAGGACCTCTATCACCATTAGTATCATCAAAAGGAGCTACCACATTACAAGCATTTTCCTCCCCGTGTACAACAATCTCTTGTTGTTCCCATTCAAACTTGACCATCTGGTGTAGAGAAGATGGTACTGCCTTAGCTGCATGAATCCAGGGTCGACCTAACAGCAAGTTATACGATACGGCAATGTCGAGTACCTGGAACTCCATCGTAAAATCAACGGGACCGATGGTCACTTCCAAAATAATATCTCCTAGCGTGTTCTTACCTCCGCCGTCAAACCCTCTCACATTGATACTGTTTCTCCGGATCCTGTCCGGGCTAATGTTCAGCTTCCCTAAAGTTGACAACGGGCAGATGTTCGCGCTCGATCCATTGTCAATCAATACCCTGGTCACGACTGACTCTTCACTCTTTACTGTGAGGTACAATGCTTTATTGTGTTCAGTTCCTTCCACCGGCAGCTCCCTATCAGAAAAGGTGATCCTATTAGACTCGAAAATTTTGCTGGTGATCTTCTCCAAGTGACACACTGAAATCTTCTCCGGAACATGAGCCTCATTTAGAATCTTCATAAGAGCCTTCCGGTGCTCTTCCGAATGTATCAACAAAGATAACAAAGAAATTTGGGCCGGGGTCTTTCTTAACTGCTCAACCACCGAGTACTCTTGTGACTTCATTTTCTTAAGAAATTCTTCTGCTTCCTCCTCCGACACTGGCTTTTTCAATTTACTTTCTTTCACCGCTTTCATCTTTCTCAGTTCCTCTGGAGCGAAACACCTTCCAGATCGCGTGAGTCCATGCGTTTCATTATTTTCACCAGAAATCTCTTTTCCCTTGTAAACTACTTCTACCTTGTTATAGTTCCAAGGTACAGTCTTGGTACTTACCACTGGCATTTGCACTACTGGTTTTATGATCACTGGCTCTGCACTTGCACCCTTCACAGTCACAGTTGTCTTTGCACCTGGCACTACCACTTTTAGACTTCCCATCACTACTGGCTTTGGTTTCTCAACAATCGCTTTCTCCTTCACAACTTCCTTTTCTAACTTGTCACTCGACTTTATCATCATGACGGCTTGAGATGGTTTTTGACTGCCATCACCCTGCACCAACTCTATCATGTGCGTTTCGTGGTGATTTGGCAATGGATTCTGGGTAATGTTTGGGGCTTCGGGAGCCTGCACTTCAATTCTCCTCTCATCAATAAGATCTTGAATGGCATTCTTTAATTGCCAACACTTCTCAGTATCGTGGCCCAACGTTCCTGAACAGTATTCACATCTGACGGAAGAATCAAGATTTTTCGGGGGTGGGTTTGGATTTTTTGGTGCAATTGGTCTCAACATCCCCAATTCTTTCAACCTGTGGTAAAGACTGGTATATGATTCTCCGAGAGGAGTGAATGTCTTTTTTGCTTTGTTTCTCCAATCGGCGTCCGGCCTGGGTCTATTCTGGTTTCGGTAAGGTTTAGGGGTTGGGTATGTGTTCTGGGTATGGTACACATTGTGTGGAGCTTGAGCTCTCCACACATGAGGTGGTGTTGGTGGGTATGCTTGGGCTTGAGGGTGGAGGTAATGTGGGATAGTTGGTGGGTATGATGGTGGTGGTGGGCTTGGTGTGTTGTATGGGTTTGGCGAGTAAGATGGTGGTGGTGGATTATATGGAGTTGATGGGCTTGGTGGGTGTTGGCGGTAGGGTCTTGGTGGGTTATAATGTGGGTTGCGACTCCATGACCTACTTTCAATGGTTGATACTTCTTCTTTCTTCTTCTTTCCCATCACTCCTCCGCTTCCACTCTGTATAGCTTGATTGGTGGCTTTGATAGCCGAAAAACTCATAATTTTGTTTGTCTTCAAACCCTCTTCTACAAAACTTCCCATTTTCACAACTTCGTTGAAACTCTTTCCAATTGCTGACACTAGATGGCCGTAGTATGTTGGCTCCAAAGCTTGCAGAAAACAATCCACCATCTCTCCTTCTTTCATTGGTGGATCCACTCTAGCGGCCTGTTCCCTCCACCTAAAGCCGTATTCTCTAAAGCTCTCTCCTGGCTTTTTCTCCAACTTGGTAAGGGATAACCTGTCGGGTATGATCTCCAAATTGTACTGAAAGTGACTAGCGAAAGCTTGCGCCAAGTCATCCCAAACGAACCATCTTGTATGGTCCTGTCGGGTATACCATTCCAGGGCCGATCCACTCAAACTTTGGCTGAAGTACGCCATCAACAATTCATCTCTTCCTCCCGCGCCTCTCATCTTGCTACGGTATCCTCTTAGATGAGCTACCGGATCCCCGTGTCCGTTGTACATGTCGAACTTTGGCAACTTAAATCCCGCAGGAAGCTGCACCTCAGGGAACAAAAATAGGTCTTTGTAAGCTACACTTACTTGCCCTCCCAGTCCTTGCATATTACGGAAAGCATTCTCAAGACTTTTTACTTTCCGAGCCATCTCTTCCTGCCCGGCACTTGCTTCCATCATTGGAGCTTGAGACTCGTGTTGTCTAAAAGTAGGCTCCGGAGGGTAGTAGTGGGAATCTTGGATATGGAACATTGGTTCGCTAGAGGATTTGTGGATAACAGCGGGCGGAGGTGCCACATATACAGGAGCAACTTGTGGTACCTGAGGTGGTGTTTGCTTAGCTGGAGGTGGTGGTATCTGAGAGGTGGAAGCATAGTAATGAGGGTAATCGGGGTAGGTGGAGGATGAGTTCAGTGTTGGTGGCTCGGGGTTAGGATTGGCTGGAGGGACATATGCAGGGTTAGCAGGGTAGGCTGGTAGTGGTTGACCTCTTGACCAAGCCTGGTACATTTCAGCCATCTGTTGTCTTAACTTGTACATTTCTTCTTTCATCCCCGCCACATCCACGATTTCTTCTTCGTGAGCAGGGTCTACAATGGTCGCTTCGATCTCCTGGGATACAGCCTTTGTCATCTTTTTGGATCTGGTATTGTATGGATGGGTAGCCAGAATGCCAGTTGCCTAGAAAATCTGAACTCACAAACATCAACACTCGTTAGTCATTAGCGCATAAATAAGATGCAACGATTTTAAAAATAAAACACATTTGCTCGAGTCGTTATGCATCATCCCGGCCGCTGCTCACTTGGACCAATCATTTTCTTTTCCCGCTCTTTTGTTTTCTTTCTTTCTTTTCTTCTTCTCTTTTTCTCTTTGGCTTTTTCTCTTTTCTTGCTCTTTTTTTTTTCTTTTTTTTTTCTTTTCTT
The DNA here is from genome assembly GCA_032618575.1 of Nicotiana noctiflora. Lineage (NCBI taxonomy): Eukaryota > Viridiplantae > Streptophyta > Magnoliopsida > Solanales > Solanaceae > Nicotiana > Nicotiana noctiflora. Next base: position 78,666 of record JASVEL010002710.1, read on the forward strand.
TTCTTGCTTTTTCTTTCCTCTTTTTTTTTAATTGCCTATTTATTTGCCTAGCGGATACAAAAGAAATGACATAAAGTAAAAGAATTGGTAACAACACTTGTTTTCTCATTGATAACTCAAAACATTGATTATAAAGTGATGTTTAAAAAGAAAAATAAAAAGATGATGCATGACCTAAGAATACATTAATGCACCTAGTGCCCGCGAGGCATCGTTCGGCCTTGCCGCGGGCCTATATGCTAAACCCCTTTGAAGCCTATCCAGGTCGGCCATGACTTGTTGTACAAAAAACTTCACTGCGGATACAAAAGTCCTCCGAGACATATCTTCACAAAGCTGAGTCTTCCGGGTGATGTATTGGGCGATGCGAACAATCTTTTCTCTGATGACCCCCTTTTCTTGCAATAGCCGACTTATTTGTTGAGCGCGAGCATCCAAGGTGTGTTGGTTGTCCTTTTGCACTTGTTGCAGCTTTAATTCGAATCTAGCCATAGTCGTGTAGCAGTGTTCTCTTTCTTCCTCAAGATCTTTAATAATCTTGTTACTCTTGACTGTGGCTGAAACTATTTTCCTTTTAAGCTGAGCTATTTCAACATCGTGATTGTCTAGTAGCTGCCGGACCAACTTGGCTCTTTCCTCGGCGTCTTTGTCCATTTGCTTCCGAGCCTTGACTAATCTTTTTCAGCTACGTCCAAATCAAAGCTATAGTCGTTTACTTTCCGCCGGAGAATCTCAATTAACTTTTCATCTCGGGCTGAACGTACTGGGGTCTCGGATGCAACTTTCATTTGAGCTATTTGAGCCTTCAACACATCATTTTCTTTCTTTAGCTGTTTCTTTTCCACTTCATCGGATGCTGCTTGTAAGCCGCTTTCGAAATGAAGATTTCTCAGTTTATCTTCCAACAGACTGATTTTGGCTTTATATTCTTTTTCCTTGGCTGCCCATTTCAGTTTTTCCTCGGATTGCTCTATCAGGTCTTGCAAGTGAGGTCTCTTTGAAAGACGTTCGTGTTCAACCCCTCGCCGGTACCATGTGGAGTACCCAGGTGATATCTCCCCCTTTGCTCTACTCGGCACACAAGTATCAATCTTCAAATTCTGGCACTCATTCCAGATTTGCCGGATTTTTGCTTCCGGGAATTGCCCGTCCGGACCAATCTCCACAGCTTGCACACTGAGATCCCCATCTCTTGGAATAATCTGACACCGACCCAACTGTCGCAGGGCTCTGTATGGGGCATAGGGTTGTATACTCTTCAAACCCATGATCAAAAACGGCGATCCCTCCGTTGGCATGTATATCACCTCGTCGAGAGGTAACTAGTCATACGTCCAATCGATTTGACCGTCAGTTAGTGATCGAAGATACACAATCCAACCTTGGACTCCTTCAGGCAATTTTACTTCTTTTGTCCTTGCATTGAACTCTTCCAAACATGTCCGTTCGGTCGAACCATAGCTTAAGTACGAAGGATGGTGGCATAGATGCTCGATTAGCCAGATTTGCAAGATCAAGTTACACCCTTCGAAGAAGCTAGCCCCCGCTTTGCACGCAGTCAGAGCACGATAGATATCCGCAACAATCATCGGGGCCAGAGTACAGTTTTCTTGTACTATCAGTGTGGTAGCTACCCCGGCGACTTTTATATTGATATGTCCATCTTTCCTCGGGAATACAACAACTCCAAGAAATGCCACCAAAAATGCGAACCTCCGGTGTTCTTCCCATTTCGCCCGGTTGGACTTGCAACATAATTTGTTGGTAGGATCATTGAAACCCCCAACGTGTCCAAACCTATTGTAGATGAAGCTTAAAGAACAAAACCCGTTGGCCAGATCCTCATTATGAACATTCCGGGCAATTTTCAAAGAGTCGAGGAATCGATGTACTGTTACCATCCTCGGAGATACCGGGTATTTTCCTTTCAGCGGAACCTCGGTCTTCCCAATGTAAAAGGCAATCTCCTCCAAAGTCGGGGTAAGCTCAAAATCTGGGAAATGAAATACGTTGTGTGCCGAATCCCAAAACGTGACCAACGCTCTAACCACATCACCTCGAGGAACTATTTCGAGTAACCCCGTAAGGCCTTTCAAGTACCTTTTGACCCAGTCTTGACCATCGGATCCCATGTCCTGCCACCATAATCTCAGCTCCAAAGGGATTTTATTTAGGGAAAATTGTTCATTCATCATCGTGCTCGTCCTGCACATTTATTAAGGTGATTTTATTTAGAAAAGGAAAAATCTTTTCAATGCAAGTTTTCAATTTTTGAATGAAAGAAAAGAAAAATGATTTTCGAAGTGGCCATTTTTGCAAAAACAGCCTTCCGTCGTCCTTTCGGAACATTCGGCAATTTCCAAAAATAGCAATCACCTCGATTATTTGAAAAGAAAATCTTTTTTGGTCTTTTTTTCTAAAAGTGTGGTTGGACCCGTTTAAGGGTTGCCTACGTATCTCACCTAATGGCGAGAATCAAACCTGCGTAGTTCGGTCAGATTATTTGACCAATTATTTCGAAAAGATGTTCCACCTATTTTTTCAAATTTTCAAATTTTTCCATGTATTTATAAATCATTATTTTCCTCTCTCTCTCTTTTTCTTTTTTTTCAACAAGTTTTCCAATCTCGGGATTTCCGCCGGTCCGCATAACGACCAAGGACAATAAAATGCAACACATAGCATGCTCGGTCTTTTCAATTCCGGGTTACCTGTCCTAGACGGACCCAACCCCTGTGTTGAGTCCCCTAAGTCAAGTATGATGCAAATAACCGTCCTAGACCTATGTCCAAAAATCTTACGGTTTCATGGATTGCTAGACCGTGTACCCGAGCGGACAACTCGAATCGAGGAGGGGGCTACGTACCGGTGACCCGCGGAGTCAATCGGCTTTGTAACTTATCCGGCCTCTGTTTTCTTAGTTTAAGGTGACTTTAACAGAAAGGGGAGTCTCAACCAGTAAGCACATCCCCGAGGGAGAAGAGAGAAGGTTTTTCGGCACAATCTTATATACAGTTCACATAATATCAAAGCGATAAAGCACATAGCATGTTGTTCAAATCATATAATGAAGTCAAACAAAAACGCGAACGGCAGTTCTAAGGAGCTCGAGTTCTTAAACCCTGAAATCGAAATTCAGGGTTGGATCCCCAGCAGAGTCGCCAGAGCTGTCACACCTCCCTTTTTTACTACCCCGCGTACTTAAGATGTATAAATACACTTGTAGGGTATACCCCGACGCTCAATTACCCGAAACGGATAAAATAACGTAAGGGAAGGAGTTTTTCCAATTAAAGGACAATCGGTTCGGGATTTTATAAGAGATTAATCAGAGTCGCCACTTGGGAATGACAATGGTGTCCCAAGTCACCGGTTAATCCCGAATCCGAGGAATTTTGACTCTTAAAATGGCTGCGAAGCAGAGGTCCGGATAAGGAACTCTGTTAACCCGGGAGAAGGTGTTAGGCACTCCCGGATTCCGTGGTTTTAGCACGGTCGCTCCACTGTCGTTCTTGACTTTTGTTTGACTCGATTATAAGTTTTAAACAACATAATGTGCTTTTACGTTAAATATCATTTTTTAGGAATTTGCGGTATCGCGAAAACACGCCTCGAGTCATACCGCAACCAGTACGCCTATGACTTTTGGTGTATTTCAGCTTTACCGAGATTTGGATTTGAGTCGCACCAAGTGCACACTCGTTCATAGGAAGGTATATTAAAACCGTGCCCTAACATAATGTCTATCGGCTTTTAAATATTTTGGGAGAAGCTATGGAATTGGCTATTAGCTTTCCCGGATCTATTTGTGTTTATATCATTACTAAATGGGGGCCCCGGTGTTATTCGGGCGAGGCTCGTCCCAATTTTCATTAAAGGATACTAATATTTAACTATGTTTTCTATATTTGTTTTTTCCTTAATCGTATGCTATTACTATAATAATCCAGGCCCGTTGAGTTCTTACTATTTATTGGGCCTGGTCTCTTCATCCCGCTTAATCATGGATCAGCGTCAGCTCAGGCTTTAAAGCCCAGGCAGTCTTCAGGTTCGTATTTGGGGCGGCCCAGTCGAATAAAACCATAGTTCAGGCCCACGATATATTTGGACCCAAACCAAATGAATTAGCAAAACAGAAACAGTATGATAATACACATAATTAAGAGGTAAAAACTTTGAACATTTTATTAACCAGAGAAAGAAGATATTCAATACATGAGACACTAGCTTTAAACTTAATAACTATGCATAAGGATTTTAACCAGCTACTTTTAACTTTTTAAACTGACCAACCAAGTTCATACTAATTCTGGGTAAACAAATTGATTGAGGATTTCTAAATTAACCGCTCATTAAGAATTACACTACTGACTACTTTCACTTTCATTTCGGTTGAATTGCCACTGATAGCTTTTAAACTAGGAAATCAATTAACTGTATGAAATGAGATCTATAGTTTATAACTTACTAATGGGTACCGATATTAATACACTAAGTGGCTGTGAAATGTACACTGGGATTTTATCACTGGATTTCTACCGTTTGCTTCTATTTTGTATCACATTACTCATTCACAAGTGAGTTGATTGAATCTGATTTTTCAGCGTGACTCCTATTTCACTAAGTGATCTACAATCATGCTATTATTACACTACTGATTTCTTCATGAAGTTCATTATTAGATTATTAATATTGCAGGTATTACTAATTAACTTATGTTTTAAGTTTTCCTAATTAAACTAAGTGACAAGCTACCTACACTATATTACTACTATACTACTGCTAGTACTACATTATTACAGCATTGGTATCATTTTTCTTTTGCTATCTACTGCAGTATACTATAAATTAAGAACAGAATTACAAGTAAACAACAAAGTAACTCAAATCTTCATTTTCATTCGAACCAGTCTCTACAACTTGATTTCTGGACAAGAATATACCTGGATCAAATGAAAGGAAACCGATGAGTCTAGGGGAGGCAAGTAAGTAATCAGCAATGGTTCACACAAGGCAATGCAACAGTGAGATGAAGATCCAAATGCGTAAAACAACACAGCAACAAAGAGGCCCAGAGATTAACGAGCAAATGAACCCAGCAAAACCAATAGAAACCAGCGAGTTCTACTCAAAAATTCCAGAAAATCCTATTGCTCTATTGCTATTTTATCTCTCAAGCTTTTGTGTGAATTTCAGTTTAGGTGTCTTTTAGATTACTCTCCAATGGAACCCCAAATATTAACTCAGATTGTTCTCCCGTGGAATCCCCCCCTTTTCAGCTCTTTTGAAGGTGTATTTATAGCTAACCTAAGGCTGAAACTTGGGGAGAAAGTTATGGGATCTTCTCCCACTTCTCCCCCTCCTAAATTTATTAAATCTACACTTAAGTCCATATTTCAGTTACCAGAAACCCTTCCAGCATGTGCTGGAAGGTTCTAAAGATTCTCTTTTATGGCCTTTTACTAGTATGACCTTAGGAGTTTGAGATTTTTACAGATTTCCCATTTTTAGGAGACCATTATACCCCTAAATCTCTGCAAAATTGCAGAAATCAGGAGCATGAATGTCCCTATTACCCTCCTAAGTTCTTACTAGTTACTATTTTACCTTTTCAATTCCCAATTGTGCCCCTAAGGGCACTGCTGATTTACCAGCTTACCTAGGGCAGATTTTAGCTTGTTTTGCACCTATTTAACTAATAGCCAGCCCTGGTATTAGTATTTAAGGGCTGGCCAGATTTATTTTTAAGAACTATTTCAAATTTAGCCACTTTTATTCTAATTCCAGTCAATTAAGACCAGATTATTTCAATTTAAAGCTAATTGCAGGCATAGCCTGCTTTGTTATTATGTTAAACCTATTTAAAATTTAGCCAGTCTCAAGTTGAGACTTAGCTTGGGCTATTAAAGCCATGTACTGAACAGCTAGGCCCAAAACCTTTACAGGTTTGGCCACTTTGCTGTTCAGGGCTCTAAAGAGAGCCTGGGCCAGTCTGCATTTGCAGACATAGCCCCTTTGCACAACCAGCCACTGTTTAACAGTGAGCTGTGTGTTAGGGCCTTATAGAATAGGTCAACCCTTTGCAAGGTTGACCATTCTTAGACCAATTATTTAATTAACAGCCTATTTTGCATTTTCAGTAAACACCTACTTAAAAACTAACCATTTTTATGGAACCTTGCACTAGCAGCTATAACCAACCCCCTAAAGTTAATGAATGTAAATCATATGCTCATACTAACAAGAACTGCTGAGAACTCAATCATTTTCAACATGTATAGCCACATAATATCAAACAGTGTGAATCAATCAATCAAAACTCAGAAGGGAACAATTGATAGGGTTGAATCTTAATTAATCAGTTCACATTACCCAATTTCATGTGCCAATCAATGTCAAATTAGACTTAGTTACAAGCAGTTTATGTTATAATACATTGAAAACTTCAAAACTTTAATGGTTCATGGCATAGGCACACAGAAGCATAGACTCTCATGAAACAGTCAACATGTCTCCAGAAACAATGGACTTCAACAGAATGGTAATCAGAATTCACTTTCAAGTATTGACCCTAAGATCATGCTAAGCAAACAGGACAGGTAAAGCATAGAATTATGAACTAATCCTAATCTTGTGTACACATGTGAAAAGTGAAAAATGAGAAACAAGAGAGATATGGAGAAGCAAAGAAGATCATGCAAAAGTGACAAGAGAAAGATCAAGGAATCAGAAACCAATGTTAAGACAAAAAGACACCTTAATTCATATGCCAAACTAAACAGGTGTAATCTATGTGAGAGATAAGGAACAAATTAAACCTAAAACTAATACAAATGCATGACAGATAACATAAAGGAAGGAAGAACATGGAAATGAAGAACAGGAAAATATGGAAAAACAGTGGAGGAGGAACCTAAATCTATCATGTGAGGGTGACATGAAGAGAAACAGACCCAGATTGGCATACTTATTCAGCAAATAAAAGCATATGAGAGGTGGTATGACATGAAACCAGACTTGCACTAAAAATAAACTCAAATAAGACCACTAGAATGTGAGCAAAGAAGTGAACCCCAGATTAAAGACAGGATAATTTGATAAGAGATGAATAAAGATTGCCAAGCTTTACTAAGACTAAACATGTGAAGATACAGAGAGAGAAACAATTGAGATACTGCAAGCCAACAAAAATAATCTAATACAAATCTGAGTGACAATGAAAGACAAACAATTAAACATAGTATCAGGATCAAACATGCAAGATGACAGAAGAGCTATTGAAAACTAACAAGATAAAAACCCTAACAGAATAAAAGGGAGAACATGAATATCAAGATCTAATTTTGAACTCGAGAGACAAACCAAACACATCATAACCCTAAAACATGTATTAGACTAAACAAAACATGATTGAACACGGAAGAAACAGAACATGATTTAGAATAAACAAACAGGAGAACATACATATGAAGATGAATGAGATGAAAATCAACATTAGTATTAAACTAAACCTAAAACAGTCAGAACAGGGTAATAACAAAGGATGTGAGTAAGATGATTATAGAACCCTAATACTAAACAGGTTAAAACATACGAAATCAAAGAACACGAACAAAGAAAGCATAAAATAGAAAAAACAGAGAAAGGACCCAGATAAAATCTATGTCTAAGAAACATGCAGAGCAAACAAATAAAAGGCAGAAGTTAAGAAAACCAGGGATAGGCACTTAGCTTGCGGGGCCTGTCCCCCGAGCTTCCTATTCCCTTCACTCTATTTCTCTCATATTCTCAGGCTTCTTTTATTCTTTCTTGTCTTCTTTTCTTTATTCTTTTCCAGACTTCTCTTTTTCTTCAATTTTTCTCTGATTTCGCTTTAAGGCTTCAAGGCGAGGCCTTTTGTGGTTTTGAGTTGTAAGGGGTGTTTTAGGAGTGTAAAAGATGAGACCTTTGGGTGGTTTTGATTTTGGGGTCACCGGAGTTAGGTTTCCGGTGACCTTATTTTGGATATTCGAAGAAATCTAGGAAGATTCGAGGATGGAGAGTAGTATAGTTGGGTAGATCAAAGAAAAAGGGTTCGAATGGTATTGGTTTCAGGCGGTGGTTCATTGTTTGGCGGTCACCGGCGAGGATTCCGGTGACCGGGACTTCGAAGAACAGGGTATTTTCTGGGGGTTTTGGGTGTATTATGGAATGAAGAAGAAGATGAAGGTGAAGGGAGCGGTAAGAGGAGCCGGCGACCACCGTGGAAGGTGGTGGCCGCCATGGCCGGCTAGGGCTTCTGTGAAGATGATGATGAAGATGAAGAAGGGAAAGGGGAGGCGGCTGTCTCTTAGGGTTTGGATTTTGGCGAAATGAGACAGCCGCTTCAGACAAGGCCCTTTTATAGGCCAAATATCCGATGAAATCTCGGCCGTTTGTTTGATCAAGATCGACGGCTCTGAATGAGCGTTACTTAAACGCCGTCGTTCGATTGTTAAAGAGGCTAAGGTCTTTGGCCGTTAGATTAAATCACACAGACGGCTCAGATCAAATCTCCCACAATTAATTAAACCAATAATTCACTTAATATTCTCGGCCGTTGGATATATCAAAATGGACGGCCGAGATCAAGATGATTAAAAGGCCAGGCGGGCCGTCCCTTTGGGCCAATATACTGGGCCAAACCACTGGACTTCAATTGGCCCAGTCTTGTATACCTTCATAATATATATATAATTGTATTTCCTCCCATTAATGATTTTTATGTATTTTCTTTTATACTTTTTTTTTCTTTTCTTTTATGAAAAATTATAAATCCTAATTTCCTATTTACTCTAATTTTCTAATATTTTTGGTAATTTTCTGCTATTTTTCCTTTATTTTCTCCTATTTAAGCTATTTTTCTTTTAATCTCCTTAAAATCTAACTAATTAAACGAAGTAGTTAACTAGCCTAAATTTTTTTTTTGATTTTTCTAATTTTTCTTATTCAAAACACACAAAATAAAGCAAGTAATTGCACTCAAAAATATATTTATTTTAATTTTGGAATTATTTGCCTGATGCAAAAATCATGTGCTCACAGGGTTAAAGAGAGCTTCTAGCTCCGTTGTTGATATTGATTGGTCAGGCTGGCTTAGCAATATGCTGGGCGCCATCACGACCGGATTTGGGGTCGTGACAAGTTGGTATCAGAGCCTAGGTTTACTAGGCCTCATGAGTCTTGAGCCGGTTAGTAGAGTCTCGTGGATCGGTACGGGGACGCCTGTATTTATCCTCGGGAGGCTGTGAACCTTTAGGAAAAACTTCACTTTTCTTGAACTCTGTCGTGCGATCTTGTTGTTCTAAGAACTGAACTTCTATATTCTATTCTCTCGCAGATGGCGAGAACGCGAGCATCGGGACGAGGTGGACGACCTCCATTGCCACCTGTTAGAGGCCGTGGGCGCGGTCGTGCTAGAGTTAGAGGTAGGGCGGCTGAGGCAGTGCCAGCTGACCCGCCCGTTGTACCAGTTCAGGAGCAGCCCCCAGTGGTTGATGCTCCAACAGCCCCAGTTCAGGGCCAGACTGTATCTATTGCTATTCCTGGTCTTCAGGAGACTCTTGCTCAGATATTATCAGTGTGTTCCGGTTTGGCTCGGGTAGTTTCGGCTACCGCTACTGTAGCGACATCTCAGTCAGGGGGTGGTCAGCAGACCCCTGCAGCTCGCACACCTGAGCAGGTTGTTCAGGGACTTCAGACGCCAGAGGCGGTCCCCGCTCAGGTGGTTGCACCGGTTATTCCTCCAGCTGCACCAGCTCCAGCTCCAGAGCATATGGTTCAGGTTATGCCCGATGACGAGCAGCGTCGTCTTGAGAGATTTGGTAGACTTCGGCCACCCCATTTCAGTGGCGTTGAGGGCGAGGATGCCCAGGGTTTCTTGGATAAGTGTTCAGAAGATGCTGCGTACGGCTGGTATTCTTGAGTCCAGCGGAGTTTCATTTACTACATTTCAGTTCACCGGTCCCGCATTTGATTGGTGGGAGGAGTTTGAGAGGCGTAGGCTTGCAAGAGCAACACCTCTCACATGGCAGCAGTTCTCTACTCTCTTTCTAGAGAAATATGTACCTCAATCTCGTCGCGAGGAGCTACGTCGCCAGTTCGAGTGGTTGATTCAGGGCGACATGTCTGTGACCCAGTATGAGCTTAGATTCACTCGGTTGGCTAGGCATGCCACATGGATGATCCCCACTGATAGGGAGAGGATCAGGAGGTTCATTGATGGCCTCAACTACTCTATCCGTATTCTTATGACCAGCGAGCGAGTTCTGTCATCATCGTTTGAGCAGGTGGCTGATATGGCACGCTCCATTGAGGCGGATCGTCGCCGAGAGAGAGAGGAGCGGGAGGCCAAGAGGCCTCGTGGTTGTGGTAGTTTCAGTGGTGCTCCATCTAGAGGGCATTCCCAGCAGAGCAGAGGTCGCTCATCTAGACCTTCTCATTCAGGCCGCCCAGAGCAGAGCGGAGGTTCTTATGGTCGTGGTCGACAGGGGTTTCAGCAGGGTCGGTCATCACTTAGTGCCCTCCCAGCCCAGAGTGCAACACCTACTTCTCCAGCACCAGGTGCATGTTATGAGTGTGGTGAGTTTGGCCACATGAGGAGACAGTGCCCTCGACTACGTAGGGGCAGGACTCAGCAGAGGGATCAGCCCTCCTCTTCAGCACCATCTCAGTCTAGTAGAGGTGGAGGTCAGTCTTCTCGTGGTCGCCCCAGGGGCGAGGAGAGATCCGGTGGAGGCCAGGCACGGTTCTATGCACTTCCTGACAGGCGTGATGTAGTTGCCTCCGATGCTGTGATTACAGGTATCATTTCTGTCTGTCACAGAGATGCCTCTGTTCTAATTGATCCAGTGTCCACATATTCTTACGTGTCCTCTTATTTTGCACGTCATTTGGGTGCAACTCGTGGTAGTCTTGATTTACCTGTTCATGTATCCACCCCGTGGGTGATACGATTGTTGTGGATCATGTCTATAGATCCTGTGTTATATCTATTGGGGGTCTGGAGACCCAGGCAGATTTGTTATTGTTGGGGATGGTGGATTTTGATGTGATATTGGGTATGGACTGGTTGTCTCCGTACCATGCTATCTTGGACTGTCATGCTAAGACGGTTACGTTGTCCATTCCTGGTATTTCTCAGATTGAGTGGCGGGGTTCGACCGATTTCGTCCCTAGCCGTGTTATTTCGTTCTTAAAGGCTCGGAAGATGGTTGAAAAAGGGTGTTTATCGTACTTAGCTTTTGTGAGAGATGTGGGAGCTGAGTTTCCTAGCATTGATTCTATACCTGTTGTGAGGGACTTCCCAGATGTATTTCCCTCAGACCTGCCGGGCATGCCGCCGGACAGGGATATTGATTTTGGCATTGACTTGGTGTCGGGCACTCAGCCCATATCCATTCCTCCTTATCGAATGGCACCAGCCGAGTTGAAAGAACTAAAAGAGCAGCTTCAAGAACTTCTGGATAAGGGTTTCATCCGCCCTAGTGTGTCTCCGTGGGGTGCGCCGGTATTATTTGTTAAAAAAAAGATGGTTCCATGCGAATGTGTATTGATTATAGGCAATTGAACAAAGTGACAGAGTGAAGAACAAGTACCCTCTACCGCGCATAGATGATTTGTTTGATCGGTTACAGGGTGCGAGGGTGTTTTCTAAGATCGATCTTCGTTCAGGCTATCATCAGCTGAAGATCAGGGACTCGGATATTATGAAGACTGCATTCGGGACCCGATATGGTCATTATGAGTTTCTTGTGATGTCGTTTGGGCATGACCAACGCCCCAGCAGCATTTATGCATCTGATGAACAGTGTGTTCGGGCCTTATTTGGATTCATTTGTGATTGTGTTCATTGATGACATTCTAGTCTACTCCCGTAGTCGGGAGGAGCATGCTCAGCATTTGAGTATTGTGTTGGCAGAGATTGAGGGAGGAGAAGCTATATGCTAAATTCTCCAAGTGTGAGTTTTGGCTCGAGTCCGTGGCATTTATGGGACATGTGGTGTCTCGTGATGGTATTCAGGTTGATCAGAAAAAGATAGAGGCGGTGCAGAGTTGGCCTAGACCGTCCTCAGCTACAGAGATCGGGAGTTTTCTTGGCTTGGCGGGGTATTATCGCCGGTTTGTTCAGGGATTTTCATCCATTGCTTCTTCATTGACTAAATTGACCCGGAAGGGTGCACCATTCGTGTGGTCGGATGAGTGCGAGGAGAGCTTTCAGAAGCTCAAGACAGCTTTGACCACAGCTCCAGTGTTAGTATTGCCATCAGCTTCAGGTTCATATACCGTTTATTGTGATGCCTCGAGAGTGGGGATAGGTTGTGTGTTGATGCAGGAAGGTAAGGTAATTGCTTATGCTTCTCGGCAGTTGAAGCCACATGAGAAGAACTATCCCGTTCATGACTTGGAGCTAGCCGCCATTGTTCATGCATTGAAGATTTGGAGGCACTATTTGTATGGTGTGTCTTGTGAGGTGTATACCGACCATCGTAGTCTCCGGCACTTGTTCAAACAGAAAGACCTTAATTTGAGACAGCGGAGATGGCTTGAGTTGCTGAAGGATTATGACATTACTATATTATACCATCCGGGAAGGCCAATGTGGTGGCCGATGCTTTGAGCCGGAAGGCGGTCGGTATGGGGAGCTTGGCATATATTCCGGCTGAGGAGAGGCCATTTGCTCATGATGTTCAGGTGCTAGCCAATCGGCTAGTGAGGTTAGATATTTCGGAGCCCACCGGGTATTGGCTTGTGTTGTATCTCGGTCATCTCTATATGATCGTATTCGTGAGCGCCGATATGATGATCCACATTTGGCTGTCCTGAGGGATAGAGTTCAGCATGATGATGCTAGAGATGTCACCATTGATAGTGACGATGTATTGAGGATGCAGGGCCGGATATGTGTGCCCAATGTTGATGGCCTTCGTGAGTTGATTCTGGAAGAGGCCCATAGCTCGCGGTATTCTATCCATCCAGGAGCCGCGAAGATGTATCAAGATTTGAAACAGCATTATTGGTGGAGAAAGATGAAGATGGACATTGTTAGACATGTAGCCCGGTGCCTCAACTATCAGCAGGTTAAGTACGAGCATCAGAGGCCCGGCGGTGTATTTCAGCGCATTGTTATTCCTGAGTGGAAATGGGAGAGGATCACTATGGACTTTGTTACTGGACTCCCTCGGACGGCGAGGAAGTTTGATTCCGTATGGGTGATTGTGGATAGACTGACCAAGTCAGCTCACTTCATTCCAGTTAGTACTACCTACTCATCGGAGCGGTTGGCGACGATCTTTATTCGAGAGATTGTTCGGTTGCATGGAGTCCCAGTGTCTATCATATCCGATAGGGGTACTCAGTTCACTTCTCAGTTTTGGAGAGCATTTCAGCGAGAGATGGGTACGCGGGTTGAGTTGAGTACAGCATTTCACCCCCAGACAGACGGACAGTCTGAGCGCACTATTCGGATCTTGGAGGATATGTTGCGAGCTTGTGTGATTGATTTTGGTGGTTCGTGGGATGAGTTCCTACCACTTGCCGAGTTTGCCTACAACAACAGTTATCAGTCGAGTATTCAGATGGCCCCGTATGAGGCATTGTATGGCAGGCGGTGTAGATCCCCGTGGGATGGTTTGAGCCTGGTGAGGTTAGATTGATAGGGACTGAGTTAGTCCAGGATGCTCTAGATAGAGCAAAGTTGATCCAGGAGAGGCTTCGTACAGCACAGTCTCGTCAGAAGAGTTATGCGGACCGTAGAGTTCGAGAGTTGTCTTTCATGGTTGGTGACAGAGTATTGTTGAAGATTTCACCTATGAAGGGTGTCATGAGGTTTGGGAAGAAAGGAAAGTTGAGTCCCGGGTACATTGGTCCTTTTGAGATACTTAGGAGAGTTGGAGAGGTGGCATATGAGTTGGCCTTGCCGCCCAGCTTATCCAGCGTTCATCCAGTATTCCATGTGTCTATGCTCCGGAAGTACATTGGAGATCCGTCTCATGTATTAGATTTCAGCACCATTCAACTTGATGGTGATCTATCCTATGATGTGGAGCCTATTGCCATTTTGGGACGTCAGGTGAAAAAATTGAGGTCTAAGGAGATTGCATCAGTTAAGGTTCAGTGGAGAGGTCGACCCGTGGAGGAGGCCACTTGGGAGGTCGAGCGGGAGATGCAGAGCAGATATCCTCACTTGTTTGAGACTTCAGGTATGTTTCTTGACCCGCTCGAGGACGAGCGTTTGCTTAAGAGGGGGAGAATGTGACGACCCGGCCCGTCGTCACGGGAATTACCACCCCGTTATGTTGAAATTGTATGTTTTATGCTTTTATATCGGTGTTAAAGTCTATCGGGTGAGTTAGGAGTGAATTGGATTGAAAATGAGGCATATAGCCTTTGTGAAGGAAACTTGAATAAGGAAAGTTAACCCGGAGTTGACTATTTGGTTAGAGGGCTCGGAATCGGATTCTGATGATTCGGTTAGTTCCGGGAGGTGATTTGTGACTTAGGGGAGCGATCGGAATTGAAATTGGAGGCCCGGTGTAGAAATAGGCTTGAATTGGCTAAGGTTGAATTTTGGCGAAATCCGAACGGTAGGTGACATTTTGATCCGGGAGTCGGAATGGAATTTCGACAGTTGCAGTAGCTCCGTTAGGTGATTTTGGATGTGCCTGCAAAATTTCAGGTCATTCGGACGTCGTTTGGTCGGGTTTTTGATTGATTGTGTAAATCGGAATGTTTTAAGGAATTTAGGCTTGAATTCGATACGAATTATGGGTTTTGATGTTGTTAGACGTGTTTTGAGGATTTGAGCAAGTTTGAATAAGGTATTAGAAGGTGTTGGTGTGTTTGGATGGGGTCCCGGGGGCCTCGGGGTGTTTTCGGATGGTTAAACGGAAGAAAATCATGGAAATTGCAGGTTGAAGAGTTCTGGTTCTGTCATTTTCGCCCCTGCGGAAAACTGGGCGCGGAGGCGAGTCCGCAGGAGCGGACTGGGGAGCGCAGGAGCGCTTGGCATCACAGAAGCGGACTCCTTTCCGCTGAAGCGGCATCGCTGGTGCGAGTCAGTGATCGCAGGAGCAGACTAGATGGAAAATGGGAAGGTCCGCAGAAGCGGATTATTGACCGCCTGGGCGAGTCCGCGGGAGCGGACTCTGGTGCGCAGAAGCGGGAGTTTTCGCAAAAGCGGAGGATCAATCGTGGAAGCGGACGCGCACAAGCGGTCCTTTTCTCGCAGAAGCGGAATTGGCCGGCTAGGCCTGGAATCGCTGAAGCGACCCTTGGTCGCAGAAGCGGTTCCGCAGGGGCGGAATTTTATCCGCAGAAGCGAAAATCGCTGTGAGTTAAGTGTATCCGAAGTTAGAAAAATTTCAGAACATTTCACACATTTGGGTCTCGGCTTTAGAGGCGATTTGGGCGATTTTGAAGAGAAATTCAAGGGAAATCATCAGGTAATCAACTATGGACTTAAACTATGATTAGTATTGGTAATATTATGCAATTATATCATGAAAATGGAGGAAATTGGGGTAATTTATGGAGGATTTAGCCCTAGGCTTGAACTTTAGAAAATCAAGGTTTTGAATGGCCAAATGGAGTCCGAATTTGGTAAAATTTATATGCTTAGACTCGTATCGAGATGAGGGTTCCGAATATGTGACTTTTGTAATTTTTCGACAAGCATACCGAAAGTCGGGTTTTGACAACTTTGGAAATTTTGATGTAAATTGAGTTGTATTGATTGGGTGTCGTCCCATTTGCCTAATTTGTTGTGTTTCTACTGTATTTGATCAGATTCTACGCGTGCGGAGCTCGATTCTCGTGGCAAGGGCATTGCGGAATAGTCGTCGCGCTGTATTGAGGTGAGTAATAGATGTGGGTGATGACCAGCGGGTTCGAAACCCCGGTATACCACTTTGTGACGTTGTATAGCGGCGAGACACGCACACTCTTGAGAGTGCGGGGTCGATCATGAACTGGAGACTATAGATTAGTCCAACCTGTTGATACTATATTATTGGCTATTCTCGAGCCGTTGAACCTCCTTCTTGGACTGTTGAGTATATTGTGGGCTGTGAGCCAGTTATTGGATCCCGCGAGGATCGTTATCATTATTTATGTGATATTGACATGCTATTTTACTACCAGTCCTGAGCTTTTACTGACATAATGGTTTTCCAAACTCTGGAACTATTGATATATTGTTTTGTAACGAAAAATGATAAAAGAGTTTTCAAAAACTACTTTTGAGCCTGCGAGGCTGTATCTGCATATTAGCTGACTAGTAGTGGATCGGGCTGCGCGCCGCAGCGAGATATATGTTGGATCGGACTGCACGCCGCAGGAATATCTCTATGAGATGTGCTTGGGCTGTAGGAGCCCCTCCGGAGTCTGAACCCCCACGGTGAGCACGGGTACCCAAAATTGGAGTCGGGCTACGCGCCGTAGCGGTCATATCATGCATTGCATTGCATTTAGCTACATCCGCTAGCTGTTATGCTATTTATTGGTATTTGTTGGTACAGGTACAGTGAAGATTGATTCTATGACAGGGTAGCTGATTATAGCTTTACATAGTGCTTTATTGCGGATTTCTTATCTGCGCTGTCTTACCCTTGTTTATTACCACTGAGTCTGGCAGTACTCATTTTACTCCCTGCACCTTGTGTGCAGATCCAGGTACCTCTCAGCAGTAATCTGGTAGCTGTTCGAGGCGACTTTCGTGGGATATACGAGGTAGCTGCAGAGTCCGCAGGACCCGATATTCCTTCCTACTGTCTTTTGATTTTGTATTGACATTTCTTTCCGCACTTGGTATCTTGTAAACCTTTATACACTCATATTCAGTAGAGGCTCATGACTCTTGACCCTTCGGTCTATGGGAGTTAGTATATTTTGGGACTTGGTTTCCCCGCTGTTGGTATAAGTATTACTATTGTCTCATATTTTGAAATGCTTAAATGGGTTAAAGCGAGCTTCTAGCTCCGTTGTTGATATTGATTGGTCAGGCTGGCTTAGCAATATGCTGGAAGTATTAACAACGACTCACGGTCATGCTAGACGCCAGTGTATGGATGCTCGTCACCACACCCCATACACCGCACTCGATCACATAACACATAGCACATAATCCTATTCCCTCAAGCTAGGATAGAACAAACACTTACCTCGAATGTTTATGAACAATTCAATCCGTGAAAATGTCTTTTTCTTTCAAATTTGGCTCTAATCCAATTGTATCTATACACAGTTGATTTAATATCATCAATACTACTCAACAAACTAAATCATAAGGCCAATTACAACTTTTACAACATTCTGCCTGGAATAGTGAATTTCGACCCCGGGCCCACATGGTCGGAACTCGGGGTTCGGACCAAAATCCGGTTACCCATCCCCCCACGAGTTCATGTATATGATTTTTTTCAAAATCGGACCTCAATTCGAGGTCCAATTTCCCAATTTATGAAAAACCCTATATTCTAACAAAAACAAGAAATTCTACCATGAAAACCTTTGATTTCTATTGAAAAACATGTTTAATGATGTTAGGAATTGAAAGAATTAAGTAAAAAGTGACTTACAATTGTTTTGAAGAAGAAGGAATATGTGAAGAATCGCAAATGGGTGTTTTTGGTTTGTAAAAAGTGAAGAAATGAACTGAAAATCGTGTTTTACAGGTCTCCGTGTTCGCATTTGCGAACATGGGTTCGCAATTGCGAACCCCGACCAATTTCTGGAGTTTGAAAAATAAGCTAAGGCTGGGAAGTTCGCATTTGCGAACTTTTGTTCGCATTTGCGAACACTGGCAGGATAGGGGAATGTTCGCATTTGCGAACTAATGCGAACAAGCTGGCTTTCGGGCTTTGTCGCAATTGCGACACATTCTTCGCAATTGCGAAGACAGGCAATATACTGAAGGCCTCGCATTTGCGAGGTTAAGTTCGCAATTGCGAACTCTGGTCCAGGTGTACCAGTGTCGCATTTGCGATACTTTGTTCGCATTTGCGAACTTGACTGGTTCTGGCAGGCATCGCATTTGCGATAATGGGTTCGCATTTGCGAACCCAGCCTTGAACTGCCTTCTTCGCATTTGCGAGAAATTCTTCGCAAATGCGAAGCCAACAGCTGGGTGAAAAACCAGCAATGCATAAATTCAGAAATTGATCCTACGGCCTATCAAATCTTTACCCGAGCCCCCCGGGCTCCAAACCAAACATGTACACAACCTCAAAAATACATTATGAACTTGTTCGTGCGATCACATCGCCAATATTGCATCGTTTTCATCAAATCAAGCCTCAAATTCATGATTTTCATACTTTTGGTTTTCAAAACTTTCAAACTTGGAACTCATGGTCCAACACATCTCAAACGACATCCGAATGTCACCAAACTTTACAGAAATCACATATATAATATTTAAGACTTGTACCGGGCGTCGGAACCAAAATACGAGCCTGATACCAAGGTCAATTAATTCATTTCCTTTAACAATTACATCAAAAACAATTTCATAGAAAAATTCATAACTTGGGCTCTAGGCCTCAGAATTCGACTCCGGATGCATGTCCAAGTCCCATATTTTCCTACGGACCTCTCGGGACCATCCAATCTCGGGTCCGGATCCGTTTACCAAAAATGTTGACCGAAGTCAACCATATCAATATTAATATCATTTTTATCCAAATTTCTCATAGAATTCATATTTTCTATCACAAAATCTTTCCGGCTACATGCTCGGATTGTGCACGTAAATCGAGGCAACATAGAATGAGGTTTTCGAGGCCTCGGAAGCTCGAAACTATTAATAAAATAAGTGATGACCCTTTGGGTCGTCACAATCTCCACCTCTAAAACAACCGTTCGTCCTCGAACGGACAAAAGAAAGAAGTACCGAGTCAGGAAACAAGTGTGGGTAACGGCTCCGCATATCAGACTCGGACTCCCAGGTCGATGCCTCAGGAGGCTGACCTTTCCACTGAACACGCACAGAAGGAAAACACATGTGTGGGATCGCCGGTCTAGAATGGCCACCGGCTCCTCCTCGTAAGATAGTTCATTGTCCAATTGGACAGTGCTGAAGTCTAATACATGTGTGGGATCTCTGTGGTACCTCTGAAGCATAGATACATGAAAAACTAGATGCACGACTGATAAGCTAGGTGGCAAAGCTAATCGGTAAGCCACCCTCCCACTCTGTCTAGAATCTCAAATGGACCAATATACCTAGGGCCTGAGCTTGCCCTTCTTCCCGAACCTCATCACGCCCTTCATAGGCGACACTCGGAGCAATACTCGTTCACCAACCATGAAATCTACATCTCGAACCTTACGATCCGCATAAGTCTTATGCCTGGACTGAGCTGAACGCAATCTCTCCTGAATAGTCTTGACCTTATCCAAGGCCTCCTGAACTAAGTCTGTACCCAACAACCGATCCTCTTCCGGTTCAAACCATCCAGCTGGTGATCGACATCGCCTACCATACAACGCCTCATATGGAGCCATCTGGATGCTAGACTGGTAACTGTTATTGTAGACGAACTCTACTAATGGTAGAAACTGGTCCCACGAGCCTCCGAAATCAATAACACGGGCTCGAAGCATGTCCTCTAGAATCTGAATAGTCCTCTCGGACTGGCCATCCGTCTGAGGATGAAATGTTGTACTCAACTGAACCTGGGTGCCAAACTCCTGCTGGACCGCTCTCCAGAACCGCGAGGTAAACTGCGTACCCCGATCAGGGATAATGGATACTGGCACCCCATGGAGACGAACAATCTCCCTAATGTAAACCTCCGCTAACCTCTCCGACGAGTAGGAGACAGATACTGGAATAAAGTGTGCTGACTTGGTCAACCTATCAACAATGACCCAAATAGCATCAAATTTCCTCCGAGTCAAAGGAAGTCCAGTAACGAAATCCATAGTGATCCGCTCCCATTTCCACTCGGTAATTTCAATCCTCTGAAATACGCCACCAGGTCTCTGGTGCTCATATTTCACCCGCTGACAATTTAGACACCGAGCGACATACACAACGATATCTTTCTTCATTCCGCGCCACCAATAGTGCTGCTGTAAGTCCTGGTACTTCTTCGCGGCGCCTGGGTGAATAGATTACCGCGAACTGTGGGCCTCCGCTAAGATCAACTCTCGAATCCCTTCGACATTGGGCACACAAACTCGACCCCGCAATTTCAATACCCCATCATCATCTAGATTTACCTGTGTGGCACCTCCCCGCTGTACTGTATATCTCAACTCACACAAATGAGGATCATCAAATTGCCTCTCACAGATACGCTCTAATAAAGAAGAACGAGCGACCGTGCAGGCTAACACCCTGCTAGGCTCAGAAATGTCTAATCTCACGAACCGGTTGGCTAAGGCCTGGACATCTAGAGCTAATGGTCTCCGACTGACCGGAATGTATGCAAGACTACCCATGCTGGCATACTTTCTACTCAATGCATCGGCCACCACATTGGCCTTACCTGGGTGATTTAAGATAGTAACATCATAGTCTTTTAGCAGCTCTAACCATCTCCGCTGTCGTAGATTCAACTCCTTTTGCTTGAACAAGTACTGTAGGCTTTTGTGATCAGTGTACACCTTACATGTCACACCATATAGATAATGCCTCCAGATCTTTAAGGCATGAACCACTGCTGCTAACTCAAGATCATGAACTGGATAATTCTTCTTATGTATCTTTATCTGCCTCGAAGCATAAGCGATAACCTTACCATCCTGCATCAATACCGCTCCAAGACCTGTACGAGATGCGTCACAATAAACTGTATAAGGCCCTGCACTTGTAGGTAGTATCAACACTGGTGCGGTGGTCAAGGCTGTCTTGAGCTTCTGAAAGCTCGCCTCACACTCCTCTGACCACTGGAACTGGACACCCTTCTGGGTCAATCTGGTCATCGGGGCTGCAATAGAAGAAAACCCCTCTACAAATCGACGGTAGTAACCTGCTAATCCCAAGAAACTCCGGATCTCAGTCACTGAAGCTGGTCGAGGCCAATTCTGGACTGCCTCAATCTTCTTTGGATCTACCCGAATACCTTCCACTGATACAATGTGACCCAGAAATGCTACCGAACTCAGCCAGAACTCACATTTAGAAAATTTGGCATATAGGTGGTTATCTTTCAGAGTCTGAAGAACCACTCTGAGGTGCTGCTCGTGCTCTTCCTGGCTGCGGGAGTATACCAGGATGTCATCTATAAAGACTATCACGAACGGATCTAAGTAAGGCCTGAATACCCGATTCATCAACTCCATGAATGCTGCTGGGGCATTGGTCAACCCGAAGGACATGACCAAGAACTCATAATGCCCATATCTAGAGCGAAAGGTTGTCTTAGGAATGTCAGCCGCCCCTGATCTTCAGCTGATCGTAGCCTGACCTCAAGTCTATCTTAGAGAATACCCACGCTCCCTGGAGCTGGTCAAACAAATCATCAATCCTCGGCGGTGGATACTTATTCTTTATTGTCACTTTGTTTAATTGCCGGTAATCAATACACATCCGCATCGAGCCATCTTTCTTCTTTACAAATAATACAGGTGCTCCCCAGGGGGATAAAGCCCTTCTCAAGAAGGTCTTGCAACTGATCTTTCAACTCTTTTAGCTCCGACGGGGCCATACGATAGGGTGGAATAGAGATGGGTTGAGTGCCCGATGCCAGATCAATATAGAAATCAATATCCCTGTCGGGTGGCATGCCCGGTAGGTCTGAAGGAAAAACCTCAGGAAACTCCCGTGCAATAGGGACTGACTCAATGGAAGGAACCTCCGCGCTGGAATCACGAACATAAGCCAGATAAGCTAGACACCCCTTCTCGACCATGCGTCGAGCCTTAACATAGGAAATAACAGTGCGAACGGAGTGGCTTGAGGTACCTTTCCACTCTAGTCGGGGTGATTCTAGCAAGGCTAAGGTCACGGTCTTAGCATGACAATCTAGAATAGCATGGTATGGGGACAGCCAGTCCATCCCCAATATGACATCAAAATCCATCATATCCAAAAGCAACAGATCAACACGGGTCTCAAGACCCCCAAATATAACTACACACGAACGATGCACCCGATCGACTACATGGAGTCACCCACTGGTGTAGCCACATAAACTGGAATATCCAGAGCATAGCTGGGCACGGCCAAATACGATGCGAAGTAGGAAGACACATAGGAATATGTAGATCTAGGGTCAAATAATACTGAAGCACCTCTGCCACACACAAGAATAGTACCTGTAATCACGGCATCTGATGCCTCTGCCTCTGGCCTGGCTGGTAAAGCATAGAATCGGGGATCTGCACCTCCCCTCCGAGCTGCGTCTCTAGGACGACCATCAACTGGCTGACCTCTACCTCTGGCCGGACGGTCTCCACCTCTACGGTCTCGACCTCCACCTCTATAATCTCTACCCCCGCCTGTGGCTGGCTGGGCAGGCAGGGTCAGCTGGGGCCTGAATCATAGGACGAGGACCTCGCTCCTGAGAGTTGCCCGCTGCTAGAGGGCAATTCCCGATAAAATGACCCGGGTCACCACAACCGTAGCAACTCTTGGGCCGATAGGGCTGCTGGCCCCGACGACTCGAATGGCCTCCACGAACACTCCGAAGAGGCCGAGCATTAATAGGAGGCCGGTCCGAATAATGCCCCGAAAACCACGATCACCGGTCCGCCACCGCGAGCTCGACGGGCGGAATGAAAGGCACGGAAGAGCGGCCTCTATCAAAGGATTCTGCTGCCACCGGAGGAAGAACCACCAAACCTGCTCGAATGACGAGGCCTCTTGTCCGAAGAATAACCGCCTCCCCGAGTAAGAGCCATCTCAACTCGGCGTGCTGCATTAGCTGCCTCCTGAAATGATATGTCACTCCCCACGCCCATAGCCATCCGGAGTCTAATTGGCTGATTAAGCCCATCTATAAACCTGCGGACCCTCTCCCGCTCTCTGTGGGAAGTATTACCACTGCATGACGAGCCAAATCGACAAATCTCGTCTCATACTATGTGACCGTCATAGTGCCCTGATGGGGGCGCTCAAACTGCCTCCGAAGTACATCCCGCTGAGTAGCAGGGAGAAACTTCTCTAGAAATAGTTCCGCAAACTGATCCCATGATAAAGCTGGGGACCCTGCTGGTCGAGTCAAGCAATAATCTCTCCACCAAGTCTTGGCGGATCCTGCAAGCCTGAATGTACGGAAGTCAACTCCATTTGACTCCACGATCCCCATAGTCTTGAGAATCTCATGGCAACTGAATAAGAAGTCCTGAGGATCCTCTGATGTGGCACCGCTGAAAGTAGTGGTAAACAGCTTGGAGAACCGATCAAGTCTCCATAAGGAATCAGAAGTCATGGCCGCTCCATCTCCGGCATGAGCCGTGGTACTCGACTGAGTGGCCACAGCTGGCTGAACCACTGGTGCCTGAGGCTGAGGAACTACTGGCTCCGGAGTACGAGCAATAGGAGTCTGGGCACCTCCTCCAGCCTGAGAAGCAGCTGGTGCAACCGATAATAAGCCCGCTCTGGCAATGCTGTCCATAAATCCCGCTATTCCGACCAAAGCATCCCGAAGATCCGGGGTAAATAAAGCCTCTCCCGGGACCTGAGCTGGGCCCACTGGAGCTGCTGGGACTGGAACCTCCTCGTCAATCTCAATATGAGGCTCCACCTCTGGGGTAGCTGCCTGGGGCTGAGCTCTACCCCTACCACGGCCTCTGATACGGCCTTGGCCCCTGCCCCTCACGGGAGCTGCCTGGGGCTCGGGCTGCTGGTCAGCGGACGAAGAAGCGCGTGTCCTCACCATATGCGAAAGGACAGAATAGAATTTCTAGTATTTCCCATTCGAGGCAAAAGTGTTGAGGCCGTCGTAGCTTCCAGAATTTCTTAGGAAATAGCCCAAGAGGTAATCTCGGGTTCTTCATCGAAAAGAAAAGCTTCCACTGAGTGTCACGACCGGATTTTCCCCCAACATCGGGATCGTGATGGCGCCTACTCGTGGTAGCTAGGCAAGCCACTGTATTCATACTATCCTGTTTTTAACACAATTTCATAATTTATTTATCAACAAACCACAACTTTAATAAAATAAATGCGGAATACTTTATCGGAATAGAAATAACTAATTACAAGGTGAAAATCATACTGAAATCCTCTACCCAAGACGTAGAGTCACCACTCATGAACTACTATTGAATACTACACATAAAAGTTTGAAAGAAATATAATATAATTCTGTTTGTCTCGGAACAAAGAGACTACAGCTAATAACATAAGTAAAGAGAGAGACGCCGGGCTTGCGGATGTCTGCAAGCTACCTCGGTCTCAAATGTGATCAACTCCCACGCAATCGATTTACTGCTGCTGCTCCCTGATCGTAACCTGGACCTGTGCAAAAACGCACAGAAGTGTAGTATCGGCACAATCGACCCCATGTGCTGGTAAGTGCCTGGCCTATCCCGGCGAAGTAGTGACAAGCCTAGGACCAGACACCCACATAAACCTGTGCAATTCAATATATATTTATACCAGAGAATAACAAGAAATAACCAAATAATAACACAATAAGGAATATCTCAAAGAACTCAACAATTAGCAACAGTTAATAAGTTCACAAGGAAAACAAAGTATAATGGAAACACAAGTAATATCAAGTCAAGGAATAGCAAGCGGTTGCACGGCATCACCCTTCGTGCTTTTACTCTCATCCTCACCAAATAAGCAAATAAAGTACACGGCATCACCCTTCGTGCTTTTACTCTCATCCTCACATCCATAGTATGGCATGATCCTTTGTACATGGTTCAATAACAGGGCACGGCATGATCCTTCGTGCATAATCAATAAAACATGGCACAACATTAACCTTCGTGCATAAATAATAAAACATAGCACGGCATTAACCTTCGTGCATAAATAATAAATCAAGGCACGGCATCACCCTTCGTGCATTATCACTCTTCCTCACCCAAATAACAATCACAGTTAAGGGCAAAGAAAGAAAAAGTAATTCATAAACTGTCCCAACAAGGGCAATCAATAATTATCTTCACAATAAGTCCCGACAAGGGAGAACAATAACAATTCTACAACCTGGCAAAGGTTCAACAATTCATCTGTAAATATGTCTCACAATAAGCATTATCAACGACTCACGGTCATACTAGACGCCAGTGTATGGATGCTCGTCACCACAACCCATACACCGCACTCGATCACATAACACATAGCACATAATCCTATTCCCTCAAGCTAGGATAGAACAAACACTTACCTCGAATGTTTATGAACAATTCAATCCGTGGAAATGTCTTTTTCTTTCAAATTTGGCTCCAATCCAATCATATCTATACACAATTGATTTAATATCATCAATACTACTCAACAAACTATTTCATAAGGCCAATTACAACTTTTACAACATTCTGCCCGGAATAGTGAATTTTGACCCGGGCCCACATGGTCGGAACTCGGGGTTAGGACCAAAATCCGGTTACCCATCCCCCCACGAGTTCATGTATATGATTTGTTTCAAAATCGGACCTCAATTCGAGGTCCAATTTCTCAATTTATGAAAAACCCTATATTCTAACAAAAACAAGAAATTCTACCATGAAAACCTTTGATTTCTATTGAAAAACATGTTTAATGATGTTAGGAATTGAAAGAATTAAGTAAAAAGTGACTTACAATTGTTTTGAAGAAGAAGGAATCCGTGAAGAATCGCAAATGGGTGTTTTTGGTTTGTAAAAAGTGAAGAAATGAACTGAAAATCGTGTTTTACAGGTCTCCGTGTTCGCATTTGCGAACATGGGTTCGCAATTGCGAACCCCGACCAATTTCTGGAGTTTGAAAAATAAGCTAAGGCTGGGAAGTTCGCATTTGCGAAGTCTAGGCAATTACTAGGGGTTTCGCATTTGCGAAATAAGGTTCGCATTTGCGAACCAGCAGGCTTCTGGGCTTTGTCGCAATTGCGACACATTCTTCGCAATTGCGAAGACAGGCAATTGCTGAAGGCCTCACATTTGCGAGGTTAAGTTCATAATTGCGAACTCTGGTCCAGGTGTACCACTGTCGCATTTGCGATACTTTGTTCGCATTTGTGAACTTGACTGGTTCTGGCAGGCATCGCATTTGCGATAATGGGTTCGCATTTGCGAACCCAGCCTTGAACTGCCTTCTTCGCATTTGCGAGAAATTCTTCGCAAATGCGAAGCCAACAGCTGGGTGAAAAACCAGCAGTGCATAAATTCATAAATTGATCCTACGGCCTATCAAATCTTTACCCGAGCCCCCCGGGCTCCAAACCAAACATGTACACAACCTCAAAAACACATTATGAACTTGTTCGTGCGATTACATCGCCAATATCACATCGTTTTCATCAAATCAAGCCTCAAATTCATAATTTTCATACTTTTGGTTTTCAAAACTTTCAAACTTGGAACTCAAGGTTCAAAACATTCCAAACGACATCCGAATGTCACCAAACTTTACAGAAATCACATATATAATATTTAAGACTTGTACCGGGCGTCGGAACCAAAATACGAGCCCGATACCAAGGTCAATTGATTCCTTTAACAATTACATCAAAAATAATTTCATAGAAAAATTCATAACTTGGGCTCTAGGCCTCAGAATTCGACTACGGACGCATGTCCAAGTCCCATATTTTCCTACGGACCTCTCGGGACCATCCAATCTCGGGTCCGGATCCGTTTACCAAAAATGTTGACCGAAGTCAACCATATCAATATTAATATCATTTTTATCCAAATTTCTCATAGAAATCATATTTTCTATCACAAAATCTTTCCGGCTACATGCTAGGATTGTGCATGTAAATCGAGGCAACATAGAATGAGGTTTTCGAGGCCTCAGAAGCTCGAAATAATTAATAAAATAAGTGATGACCCTTTGGGTCGTCACAAAGATCGACCGAGCAACATTGGTCAATCAAAAAATCGGCCAAGAAATCGAACAAAGTTGGTCGATAATTTTCTTTTACGAAGCTGACCAACTTTTGTCGGTGTTTTTGGCACGAAAATACGAAAAACTATTTTTGAGTCCTGCAAAATTTATTTTTCAAGAAACCGACCAACTTTGATCAGTTTTTCATTTAAAATAAAAAATTAATATTAAAATAACCGACCAAAATTGGCCGGGTCATTTCAAAAAATTGTCCAACTTTTGTCGGTAATTTAATATTTAATAAAATCGACCAATTTAATCGGTTATTTTCGTGCGAAAATTTAATTAAAGATTAAAAATCAAATAAAAGAGTGTCTTAAAATAAAATACACCAATGGTAGTGGTAGAATAGTATCCTACCACAGTACATAACTCGGTTCGATTTTCAGATGGTGAATCTTTTGATTACACAATTATAATACCGACCAAGTTTGGTCTTTTTTTTGTATTTTTTTTTTTTGCAATATTCTTTTTTGATTTAATTGATCGACCAAAGTTGATCGGTGATTTCCGACCAACTTTGGTCTGTTTGCCTTTCTGACTTCTAAATACTCTCCACACGTAAATGGTCGCGTTATGGACGATTATTGATTACGGATGTCTAGTAGTGTCTCCTCTTCTAAACATGACTAAGGCCGGATTTTGAGCTAACCTTTTGATGGATTTGGTTAATTCAAGAGCGGGATAACTTGATCTTGAACTTGTGTTTTCGGTCATGAGGATGTACTCGAAATTCAGCTACCACGGAAGGAGGAAAAAATAGTAGTAGCAGTATAAATATAAGCTTTGGACTTAAATTGTCACTACGGTTCTTTTTCGAAGTCCTAATAACTAATACTCCATTAATTTCATCTCAAGCTGTTAATTAATTTATTGTTCTAGGAGCATAAACTAGTCATTTAATAGGGTGACCTGATACAAAGTAATTTGTCGTGGACATCTACTTTACCTCTAATGCACTTGAACTTTATACTCGTATTTTAGGGTGATTGTTACACAAATAGCCGATCAGATTCAATATTTTATTTTTTTAGTCCGTAAACATAAATTATATATTGACTATACACAGTTATACATATATATTACACATGAATTATACACATATTATATATTCGCAAACTATTTTTAATTTAACGGATTAGTTGAGCAGCTATTTGAGTTAATTTTTCTATCTTATATTAGGCTGGCTATAGGATCAGCACCCTCTTAGTGTGAAAATTAAACCATATATTTTCCTGAAACGGGACCTACCTACTCCAATAGGTTATTTTATATTTTCTTAGAGTTATCAAACCATATTTAGTGTGAAAATTAATTAGATCATCTTATTTTTAATTGATGTGTATAAATAATTGCTTGTTGACTGATTTGGCTCTTTCCAAGACTCTGCGCATAACGAGATCTTAAAGCATCGGTCGGTCTTTTTTTACTATCAGTGACTTAAAAGATGGAAGCAGCTCCTTTCCAGTAAAGCTATTGTTTAATCTGTCTAGTACACAGTTAATCTGAGTAACTACACCTGCTGTCTACTTTCACATATAAGGATCAATATTACATAACTAAACACCCTCCTAAACCACGGTTAAACTCCATTAGTTATCTTTCTTGAACAATACCAATTTGGCAAGAAGATAGAAGTGAATGAGATTGCTTAGCATGGGGCTACTTTCATTTATAGCACAGTATTAAAAATATAATATAAAAAGATTAGCATTAATTAATGATTAACAAATATAGCATAAAAAAAGGAGTTTGACAAGCACAAGTGGAAATTAGGAATGAAGTACAAGAGCGATTGGCTCTAGTGCAAGTGGGAGATTGTTAGGGATATAATAGATATGCCCTAGATCCAATATCATATTTGATGATTTGAACATATTTTTTCTACATTATTTGATATAAAATTTATATGGCATTTGATATTATTTTATCATTGTTATTAATTACTTGATTAATTTGATAAGGTCCTTGATTAAACTTTGAGATTTGTCATCGTGATAGAGATCATGATAATGAGAGCAAAGTCTCTTACAATTTAATCTAAATTTGTTCTTGATCGTAGGATTATTAATTTGGACATTAGTAATCCGAGTTAGATCAATATTTATGTGATCGTATTTATGGGATAAAGATTAGTTGATCTCATTAACTAAATCACATAAGTAGATGATGCATATAGAGATATGATCATTGAACCGACTCATTGGATAATTCCTAATGGTTAGAATTACCATAAACTGTCAATAGGATATTCTCTTGAAGAATATGATGTAACAATTTCCTTTGACCTGAGATCGTCATAGTAATTGACAAGTCATTTATTGTGCTTTGATACCGGACACCTATGGCCTTAGGGCGATAGTTGAAAGGATATTGGGTACGATTAAATACTTGTAGAATTAGTGATTGATCAAGATGGAATCTGTCAACTCTTGGTAATGAGTTTAAGCTCCATGTTGCCATGAATTATAAACGACCAAACTAAGACCTTGGCCAGGGCAATTGAATGAAAGAAGAAAAGCGTTTCTTAGGCCATTCAATGGTCGATTATATTTCACATGAATACATAGTTGGTCGCCTATTAGGATTTGACAGTTGAACCATATCCTAGGGTGATCCAGAGCTATAAGGACAGAAGAAATTGCAACATTATTCTTCTACTGGTTCTTGAGAGTAAATTGTATACTTCGTGCTATCCGGTCGTTAAGGAGTGTTGCTAGACGCCACCCTTGATTAGTATATTAATGTGATTAACTTACTACCGGCTTAGTATTGAACCTATGGGGTCGCACACTAACGAGTGTTCTGATCTTTGCTAAAGGATTAATTACTTTATCATTTGATAATTAAATTAAAGAATTTAATTAGTCAAATAAATTTAGTTATTAGTCCAAATGAAATATTATTATATTCTTTGCTAGCACAGAGAATATAATTAATATTGTGAACAAATTAAAGTTTTCTATTTGGAATAGAAAATTAAATTATCTCTTGGTTAAAATATATATGTGATACACATATAATTAATATTTATTTATATAAAGTATATATATAAAAATATTAATGAAGACTTATAAACCAAATCCAATTTAGAATTGGATTTGCTGCCAACTGCTAACGTGCAGTTTATCCTATTTCGAATGGCATTATTATAGGAATATATTAGTATTCTAATATAAGTTAAATAGAGAATCCAAACTTTGGATTCACGTAAGTCCAAGAAGGACTCGTCAGCCACTATTCCCATTGTGAATGGGATTTGGAATTTTCATAGTAAAATATAGAAGAGTTCAATTACTACAAAACCACTGAATTAGTTTTCCTTAATTGACATGGGAAAGATTTGGTGATTGGCTGCATATGTATATATATATCACCTATATACCGTGGCTACATCATTACTTATTCAGTAGAATTACCAAAGGCCAAGAGAGAAAAGCAATTGCAAGAAAAGTGTTTCTTGTTCTTCTACTTTTGAGTTGAGATTTTTTGAGAAAAATTTCAACACAATATTTCGTCAAATTTGTTCGCGAGTTTCATTGATCAAAGAGTTGATAGTAAGGATCGGTCTCGGTGTGGATACGCATAGAGTCTTCGCACTATCGAAGAAATTTTGAAACGAGACTCTCTCCACCAGGTACGTCTTAGATCCGATCTTTGACATGTAAATAAATTTTAAACACGAAAAAATCTGCCTAGGATTGTTATTGTCTTCCGCTGCGTGTTACGAACACCTATACGCAATCCATCAATATATATATATATGGCATATTTAATTAATTTAAATCAAATTCATAAGATTCAAGTTGTTTAAAAAGGCAGTCCTAGTATTTAATATCTTTTTAAATAATATGGAAAGAGTTTTCCTGAATCTACATATAGACAAATATAAAATTTAAAAAGGAAGTCCTAGTATTATATATAGTAAGAGTTTTCCTGAATTTATACATAGACAGATATAAAATTTGGGCAAAAATTATTTGATTCATGTTAATTACATATTTACACTATGGATCCGCCGTTGGCTTAAGCAACCAATTTAAGGGAAGAAAATAACCATTTTGATGAGGCTGTGACTATAGTGATGGCGTTAAAGTGGTGTGAATTAACGTAATGGGTTGCAAAAGACTACTGGTAAAAACTTATGCCACGCGTTGCTGCAAAATATATAAATCATACATCCTTACTTTGTTTTACGTAATCATATGTGTTTCTTTCTTGTTCTTTTAACGTAGCTTGATATGTGCTTGTAATATAAATCTTAATACATGAGAAATAATTAAGAAAATACAAACTCTACAATATTTCAAACCAAAAGAGAGCTAATTTGTCCTCCGATTCTCCTCTTCTAAACATGATTGAGGGATTCTGAACTAATCTTGAATTTGATGGATTTGATTAATTCAAAGAGAATGAGAACTTGATCTTGAACTTTGTTTACCTCGAAATACGAGTACAATTAAACTTATAACGTGGTTATAAGAATACGTGATCTAATTCAATGCCAAATGATAAATAACTAAATAAATAAAGAATTAAGCAATTTAAATGGATCAAACCCGTGTAATTGCAAGTTATCGACCCCGATCTGGATTAGACTCGAGATCAAATGCCAAGAACAGCAAGAGCAGCAATATCAGTATGAACAATAATAACTATAAAGAGTCAAGAACGAATAAAAGAGTATTTGTATTTCTCAGTAAAAGCGTAAGCAAGAACTCATGTATGATGATAATTGTGTTGATAATGATAATGATAATCCCCCTTACAAACAAACATGATCCCTCTTTATATAATAGAGGAATCCTAAATAAGGTATGACTCTAATTTCGAAAGTAAAATACATGATTGATATCATTAATCGTTAATGGTTATATCGATTCCGAGATTCTCGCGGGATTGATGGTCGATTGCGGATATTGCGTGATTCTGTTATTGCAACATTGATCTAGCATGATCTCGATTCCTTGGTCTTCACGTTCCTCAAGCCCAAACTTGCTTCGATACATGTTCACTCTCGAGGCATACCCCCGAGCTCATGAAATCGGGTCTCCTTGCTTTTTACCGTATACAGATAGTCCTCGCGTTTCTTAGATTGGAAGAATAAGAGACGATTTGAGCCTCGATTTCTGGATACCTCGGTCATGACGTCGTCCCCGTGATGTAAGAGACAGATGTGATAGGAATGCCCCATCGGTTTAGTTCCCAAGAACCACCAATGCTTGTCAGTCGCTGGTCGGCCACTAGTGACACCGAACCGTCGTTTGAGATCTATAAATACCACCTCTCCAGTTGATTTCAAACTTTAATTTGCTTTAAACCTCTCCTTTGCCTTGATCAAATCTTCTAACCTTCAAACTTTTCTTGCTTTCTTCACATCTCCACCAGTCTTACCCTTACTTTCTGCCTCTCTTACTTATATCCATGGCTAAGACTTCTGAAACAATGCCGCAAAAGGAAAAAGCCTCTTCTTCGAAGCCGGCAGGAAACAAGACGCCAATGGAGGCACGCGTAGAGGAGTGTGTTCCTGGGCCGTGTGAACCGACTTCTAAGTTCAAAGTTGACAGGCCCCCTTCAGTTCCCTAACGGTGTGAGCCCGTGTCCTGTTACATTTGCTCGATATCTGAAGGTGATCTCGAGCAAGTGAAAAAGGACTACAATTGGAGTAACAAAGAGGTAGAGATTCCTTCACTAGAGGAGGATATCACCGCTTACGTGAAAAGGTTTTTGAGTGTTTATACTTATCCTTCACATTGGGGCCTGTGGACCCGGTTATACTCGATTTCTGCCGCCAATATCAAGTGACCCTAGGCAAGTCCAGCCTTCATTTCGACGCATCATGATCCTGCTCAGATTTTTTTTGAGCAAGGTCGAGGGGATGCCTTTCACCCTCAACCATCTAATCAGGGTGTACAGCCCTCGGATCTACCGAGGTGGTTTGATAAAGCTCTAGCACCGGGCTACGAAAATAGAGTTCTCGAGCACAGACGAGGATAAGAATTGGGGCTGGATGGTCGGTTTGTCTGAACTTGAACCTCTAACTTGATTCATGTCGAGAAGGTGCCATTCCCCGAGGAATGGAATATGAAATATAAGTTTGATTTTCATTGCTAATGTTTGATTGATTTCTCCCCGTTCTAAGTTCCATTTTGTGGTGAAGCTTCAACATGGTTCCCCGATGTGATCCCAAATCTCGAAGGTAGGCTTCGCCACTAGCCTCCTCATCTTCATACTCCGAGCGTTGCTGGCAAGATTTGGCCAAGGGTCGATGGGAAGCTAAGAACCATGTTAGGTTCCTCTGTCCCTATGACGATGCCTTTCTATAAGAACATTAGTTTTTGACCTAGTCTTCTCATGCAGGCCATGAAGAGATTTTAACCATGAGTCCACCTCCACCTAATGAAGAGGGGGTTCCACAACTGTCCAAGGAGAAGAAAGAGCGCAGGGCCTCGTCCCCTGGTACGCCAAAGCCCAAGAAGAGTAGTTCCCGAAAATGGAAGGTTGATACCGTCTCTTTGCCTGCCGATGTGGCTCAAAGACTTCGGGAGGATGACGTAGTAGCACAAAGTGATGATGACTGCATTTTAATAGCTCCTGGGGGGGGGCACTACAACTTTCGAGGTTGCCAAGCTGGTAGTGAATAAATCAACTCGATCTCAATTTGGGGGAATGTCGAAGGGAGATACGAGTGGAGTCCCCGAGCGATAAAGGTGCTCCTCGCTGCACCAAAAGACCGGTGGATGTTCCCGAAGGGTCTAGCTCCGAGGCCCTTAGAAGAGAGGAGAATTCCCCGAGTGACTCGGATGGGGCAATAAATATGGACGATTTACCGCCCGATCCTTCATTTTCTGAGGGGAAATTTTGAGACGCTCGGACTGTGAGAACTCCTGGTGTGGAACTAGCCCATGGTGAGAGCGACATATTTAGAGAGTGCCTCAATAAGGTCGAAGATGATCCTGAGCCACACGCATCGCTTTTTTTTAATGAAGCTCAGAGTCTCTTGAAACGGGTAAGTATTTTTCCCTTTTCACTCATGCTTATATTTAGTTCGTACCGTTTTCAGGACTGACTATTTTCTTCATGTACAGGCTTTAGTGCTTCATCGAGAGGCATCTTTTAAATTTCGGAGCACAGCGGACCCATTCTCCTTGATCTCTTCTTTTTGTTTTTAGCCCTCTCCGATAATAGGACTTGAAGGCTTTAGTTATGCGAGCCTGCCACTACGCTCCTTTGTTACAGAATTAATGGTCAGAAACTTCCAAGAGCTCCCCGGCGATGACAGAAGAAGCAACCCGTCTGTTGTGGCGGGGCAGCTTTTTTCTTTCACAATAAGTCCCACTGCAGTTCCTTTTCGGGCGGCTGTAGGACGTCCGCCTATAGGTGGTAGGGTAGTGTAGGGTGGATGGTACCGCTCAGATTGCGGCCAATCTTCCTAACTGCGCGAGGGCCAGTTTATCTCGCCCTTCTTTCTTTTCTTCGATTTTAGATGGAAAAAAAGAGGTTTCAATCAATTGGCATAGTATTAGGGTAGGAGGCTTTCCTTTGTTATAGAAATCCACAGACAACATTCTGGAACTTCCAAACCAAAGAAATGCATGTTCGTTCTGTGACTCTCCATATTTTCCAAATTTCAAACCGCTACACCCCAGCAAGAAAACGAATGATCACATATAAGGTCGATTTTATTGACGGCTTGAAGGGCCTCACGGGGGTTGGGGGGAGCCTTCCCCCAGGGAAAACCTAATAAGACTCATTTTAATATGTGAATCCGAGCTCAAAGAGCTTGTAAAGTTGAGGGATGACGTGAAACTCCTTTACGTTCGAAAGGTGGAGGAGATTGTGACCATCCAAGCTGCACTTGTGAGAGCTCGTCAGGATCATACCGAGCATATCGAGAAGGTAATGTAATTTGTTGAAACTTTGCAAAATATTAATTCATATTTGGCGATGAACCCTTCGGTTTCGCAATTTAAGCAGAAGGTCGAACTAGAGCTGCAGCTTCAAAAAGAGGCCAAGATGAAGGAGGCTGAAACTCTAGGGTGGAGGCAACACATGGAGCGTCTTGCCTTGGAGAAATATGCACTTCGAGCCTAGTTAACTTCAGTTGAGTGCCAACTCTAAATTGCGAAAGAGTAAAGTCTAGATCGAGCCCGTAGGATCGAAGAGGTTGAAACCGTCCTTGCTAAAGCTAAAGCTGAATCGAAGGCGCTTGTGGACTCTTATCGAGCCGATGCCGAGGCTGCCAATCTTTGGGCATATGAGATCTCTGTTTCTACTGAAATTAAATTGTCATGTGCTCTCACTTATGCTAGGCAGCGATCTCAGAGAGAGTCTTTTGAAGAGGTGCAGGCTTGTGGTTTTGACCTCTTTGTTGAGATCGAGAAGACGAAAGATTTGGAGGATGA
Source organism: Nicotiana noctiflora (assembly GCA_032618575.1). NCBI lineage: Eukaryota > Viridiplantae > Streptophyta > Magnoliopsida > Solanales > Solanaceae > Nicotiana > Nicotiana noctiflora. The sequence continues at coordinate 114,084 of JASVEL010002710.1, forward strand.
GGCTGCAACTTTGCTCTCTGATGGTGAAGGCTCTTTTAGCGCATCTGAGGGTGGGAGACGAAGCCTCTGAAGAATTTTCCCCTGGGGAAGTCGCCCGTGAGGGAGCCAGTCTCGAGGGGGACTATCCCGATTAGATTGTAATTTCCTTTTCTTTTTTCATTTTGTAAGGCCCTGGCTGGCCCTTTGTACATATATTTTTTGGATATAATGAGAAATTCTTCCTTGATGCCTTCATAGGTTTTTTCTTCATGCCTTTGTATGTTTAATTGCCTTTGTTGAAAAGTTCTCATTGTTTTAGTTCAACTCGTGATCAAAATAAACCCTTAGGTTTTTTTGTTTTTCTGAGGGCAACTCCTCGAGTTACGAAGGCGAGTCCCCGAGTCTGAAACTCATTTGAAAACTCATCTCGGGGATGACTTGTTTCGTATTGGTTGGTGGGTTATCTCAACTTACCAAGCTTGAATAGTTTTGATAGGATAGGGCAGGCGCTTAAGTTTTTATCAATGATTGTTATGCTTTCGAGCTCACAGCTATACCTTTTATGTGAATCTTCGACTTGTAGTTAGTCGTTCGTTTTAAGCTCGTAATAACTGAACCCTTGGATTCGATATGGGCGAGAGCGAGGTCTCGAACTCCAATTGTATCGGCCCTTAGGCTTATTAGATCGGTCCTTAGGCTATTTTATATTGGCCCTTAGGCTCTTTAGGCCAACCCGACCTCTAAAAACGACTATAATTTTTCTCTCTTTTCGGCTAAAAGACTTAGTGAAAATTTTTCAACGCCTTAGCATGTATTTTTTGTACCCATTGGGTTTTTCGAGGGTTAAATCGATCAGTACCCAATTTTTTCTTAATCCGTTTGTGTTAAGATAATTTAATGCCTTTTGAGGATTTTTCGAAAGTTGAGATTTTCGAAGCCTTTAAATTATTCGATGGTTGATTCTATCAAAGCCCTTTTTATTTGCTTTGCCGAGGGTAGCCTTATTTAACTGGTTTTTTAATGTATTTGAAGGCCTTTAACTTATGGCGTAAGTCGAACATCTCCGAGTCGTATTATTTCGACTGTAGCCTTATTATATGACCGTTGTCTTTAACTTGTTTCCCGATAACATTTCTAACTTGTTCGAGATGTTAGTCCCTGAGTGTGATGGCTTTGGCCTGTTTATTGGGGGTGCCTCTTTGAGGTCTTATGATTTCCAACTTAGATAGCTCAAGTAGATAGTCCTCGAATGTTCGAGTTATGCTTACACTTGGCCCTTGGGCCATTTTTCATAAGTGTCAGTTTTGCACAATAGATCATAAGTACAAGACTCGTATAATACAAATTCTACTTCAAACACAAAATGTTTGAGAAAAAGAGAGTGCTTCTTTGTATTGTTCATACACGCATACATGCTTTGTTGTCGGGACTCAGCTAATCTATATGGACACTGTTCATTTGGCCATTTGGCAAAATTCTTCCTATCAAGACCCATTTACATAACATCCGAGGGTGATGCCCCCTAGTATTCGAGGTTGATTGCTAAGAAGCCTTGGATACTGTTGAGTTATCCTAGGGTAGCACATAGTTGTTTCCTTGTTAAAAACCTTGCCGAAAAAACCCACTTAGGATAAAACCGGTCTAAGGGAAAAAGGGTGTAACACGTACTTTAAAACTTGAGGTCTTGATTTCTTGGATCGGATACCTATAATAAGTTAGTTTCAAATATTTAAGTAAATGAAAAAAGGAGAAAACCATACCTTAGCAATAATATCGCTTTAGGAGTGATATGTTTCAATTATTCGATAATGGCTCGTCGTCCATTGTTCTAGGCTTGTAAAATCCTTTCCCGGCTATGTCAAAAAATTGATAGGGTCCTCTCTAATTAGGACCGAGTTTCCCTTACTAGGGTCTCGAGTATTTGATGGTGATTTTCATTAAGACCAAGTCCCTGACTTCGAAGTGTCGAAGATTTGTTCTTTTGTTGTAATACCTCTCGATTCGTTGCTTTTGTGTGGCCATTCGAACGAGTGATGCTTCTACTCTTTCATCTAATAACTCGAGGTTGGTATTCATTGCCTCATGGTTTGATTCTTCCGTTGCATGTCGAGACCTGGAGCTGGGCTCTCCGACTTCGACTAGTATTAAGGCTTCGGAGCCATAGACTAAAGAAAATGGAGTTGCTCCAGTACTGGACTTCGATGTTGTCTAATATGCCCATAGAACCTCGGGCAATTTTTCTCTCCACTTCCCTTTGGCTTCGTTTAGCCTTTTCTTCAGGTTTTAGATGATAGTTTTATTCGTTGATTTGGCATGTCCATTTCCACTAGGGTGACATGGCGTCCATGGTATCCTCTTTATTTTGTGATCTTCGAGGAATTTCGTTACCTTACTACCAATGAATTCTTTGCCATTATCACACACTATCTCCGCAGGTATCCTAAATCTACATGCAGTGTAATCCCATATTAAGTTGATCACTTCTTTTTCTCTGACTTTCTCGAAGGCATGTGCTTCAACCTATTTAGAGAAATAGTAAATAAATAAATTAATTTAGCTTTACCTGGGGCCGATGGTAGAGGACTGACGATGTCTATTCCCCATTTCATGAATGGCCACTGGGATAGGACCGAGTAAAGCTGTTCACCGGGGTGGTGAATCATTGGTGCAAACCATTGACATTTTTCGCATCTTCGAAGGAACTCCTTTGAGTCTTTCTCTATGCTATCCCAATAGTATCCTGCTATGATGACCTTTCGAACCAGTGACTCGTTGCCAAAATGGTTTTCACAAGTGCCTTCGTGGATTTGTCGCAAAACATAATCAAAGTCTCCCGGCCCCAAGCTTACTGCCAATGGACCATCGAGCATTATGTATAATGTTTCGTCTGCAACTTGTCCAAGTACCTCTACATCCTGTCCTCTCGAACTATAAGGTTCCGTTCACCTGGTTAACCGCCAGTAGGAAGTCACATTTAGCTTCGATGACTTCCGCTACCAAGCTTTTAGCTAGTTCGAGACCTACACTCATAGCCTCAAACTCGGCCTCGTTGTTAGTCAGTTTGGCAGTTTTAATTGATTATCTAATAACATTGCCCGTAGGCAGTTTTAAAGCAATACAAACCCGGACCATTTCACGTTCGAGGCTCCATCCGTGAAGAGGGTCCATACCACCGATGTTGTACCCCACTTTAGAAGAAGTTCCTTTTCCACTTCAGGTACAAGGGTTGGTTAAAAGTCTGCCATGAAGTCTGCTAATATTTGAGACTTGATGGTCGTTCGGGGCTAATACTTGATATCGTACCTGTCAAGTTCGATGGCCCATTTGGTCAATTAGCCCGATAACTCGGGCTTGTGCAATATTTTTGTTTTTGCCCGAAGGCCATTACCTTATAGCAGTAGGTTCTGTACTTTGTAATAAAAGAAGTTTTTTCCTAGTCTACTAGATCCATCTGGATTTGGTTGTACCTAGAATAGGCATCTAGAAAAGTAAGTACCTCGTGGCCGAATGTAGCATCGATCATTTGATCGATGTTAGGCAAAGGAAAAGAGTCTTTCAGACATGCTTTATTCCGGTCCTTATATCTACATACATTCTAAGTTTGTTTCCATTTATGGGGACTACGACTACATTGGCTAGACATTCGGGATACTTGACTTCCCGAATGGACCCTATTTTAAGAAGTTAAGTTACCTCTTCCTTTTATGAAGATGTGCTTCACGCCAGACTGAGGCCTTTTCTTTTGCTTTATCTATTTGTAACTAGGATCCTGACTCAATTGGTCAGTTGTGATCTCATGTGGGATTCCTGTCATGTGTAAATAGGGCCATGTAAAGCAATCCATATTATCAATAAGAAATTTAATGAGTTTTTTCCTGAGTTTGGGGATTAACACCGTTCCCTGGTATACCTTACGTTCGGGTATATACTCGATGAGTATCACCTGTTCCAGCTATTCGACCATTGATTTGGTTGCATCAAATTCTCCGGGAACGACAAAAGTTCAAGGAGTGAGAAAATTCTCTTCATCATCTTCGGTTACCTTCTTATCTGATTCGGTCTGGGGATGATGATTGCTATTTGGCCGCTTGCTTATCTTTTATGCTTGACTTTTCTAAGGTCGAAGGTGCTGATATCAGCGTCACATCATCGACTACACATATCTCCTTCGCAGCGTGTTGCACCCCATAAATTGTTTTCACACCATCCACTATTGTAAACTTCATCATTGGTGAAGGGTCGACGGTACTGGTCTCATGTTATGGATCCATAGCCTTCCGAGCAATGCATTGTACCTCATGCCGCCTTCGATGACATGATATTTTGTGTCTTGCATGGTCCCGACCACGTTCACTGGTAGGATTATTTCTCCTTTTGTTGTTTTACTAGCCATGTTGAAGTCGTTTAGGACTCGAAATAGAGGTACAATCCGATCTAGAAGGCCAAGCTGCTCTACGACCCTCAACCGAATTATGTTGGCCGAACTACCTGGATCCACGAGAACACGTTTAACTTGAATTATATTTAGCAAACTAGAATTTACCAGGGCGTCGCTGTGCGGTTGAGAGAGGCCTTCCGTCTCTTCGTAGTTGAATGTAAGGGTGTCTTCCGGCATATAGTCTCGGGTTCGTTTTTCTCTTGTAATCGATACTTTGGAGCGTTTGAAGATAGGTCCTTGTGGGATGTCGACCCCACCGATGATCATGTGGATAACATGGTGAGATTCTTCTTGCTTGTTTGAATTTTCGAAGATGACCCTCGTTGAATAATCGAGCTACTTCCTCCATCAATTGTCTGCAGTATTCAGTTCTATCATGTGTGCCATGGGTACATCAGTTCGAATTCCTTTGAGAATGATCAGTTTGTTTATGTCTGGGCTACCTAGTGTCTTTAATCCTTCCGATGGCCGATACGATGCCCGAGGTATCAACACTTAAATTGTACTCCAATAATCAGGGTGCATATGTGGGATCCATATATTTGTCAAATCCAGTCTTGCTCATGAGTTCCTGTGAATTGTGTCCTCTATCACCCATCCGTTCATTACGGGAAGAATTATCTCCTGGATGGTTATTTCTTTTTTCGGAAGCATATTGTTGATACCGATCATTATTCGACCTTGATTCTCGATCAACATCACTTTGGTTTTTACCTCTTGACCGATTAGGATGTACTGAACCTGAGGTGGCTCCCAGTTGATCGTCATCGACTCTAATTTTCAATTGATACCGGTTCTGAACATCTCCCCAATTAACAGCCGGGTACTTTATCAAATTCTATTTTAGTTTGCGTGATGTGATCAAACTCCGCTTGTTTAATCCTTGGATGAAAGCATGAACAACCTAATCATCGATAATCAACGACAACTCCATATGTTCCATTTGGAATCGAGATACGAACTCTCTTAGCATCTCGTCATCCCTCTACTTCACGTTGAAGAGATATGATTTTCTTGTTACAGCCTTTATAGCTCCAGTGTGTGCCTTTACAAATGAATCTGCTAACATGGCGAACAAATCAATAGAGTATGGTAGCAAGTTGTGATACCATATCATAGCTCCCCTCGACAGGGTCTCCCTAAATTTCTTCACCATTACTGATTTGATTTCACCGTCTTCCAAAATCATTTCCTTTGATAGCACACATATAAGAGGTAACGTGCTCGTTAGGGTCTGAGTTCCCGTTGTATTTCGGTAGATCGGGCATCCTGAACTTCTTTGGTATGGGTTTCGAAGCCACACTTGGAGGGAATGATTTTGTACAAACTTTTTGGAGTCCATTCCCTTTAGGACGGTGGTGCCCCCGAAAACTAATCAACACGAGAGTTATAAATTTCTACCTTTTTGTCGTTCGCCTCAATTTTCTTTTTTCTCCATTCTATTCTCCTAGTAAGCTCTTCGAGCATTCTCATTATATCAGGGTCAGCTCTCAAACTATTATCGCCTGATCTTTCAGGCAATAGCTCGGTATACGGTGAGTAACCTCTTATTCTACCCTATTTAGAGCCACGTGGTGATTTTGCAATCGGGCGATGGCATTCTGTTGGGCTTGCAGCATCTCAATTATAACTTGGAGATTGGCGCCTTCGTCTCCTCTACCCTAAGTACCTCGACCATCAGTTCGAGCCTCTCTGTGTACGCTTCCATCAGGGACCCCACCTAAGTACGCATTCAGAGCAATATGCGTACCAACATCGACCGGGTTGACGGGTGGTGCTCCTCCAAGGTCAGCTTGTGGCACCTCGATTCTTGGAGCTATAATATTCTCGTTCTCTCCGTGGAGTCCGAGGTCGTTGTCACCATGAGTAGCTATGTTTTGTGAGTTTGACATGATTTACCCTGAAAAAAAAATTCATGACAAGAAACAAGCATAAAATAGTGTGTTGTATTAGAATTAACACTGAACATTCACTATTATCCTTAGCCCAAAGTAGGCGCCAAATTATTTACGTCGAAATACGAGTAACAATTAAACTTGTAATGTGATTATAAGGATAAGTGATCTAATTCAATGCCAATTGATAAATAACTAAATAAATAAAGGCATTAAGTGATTTTAATGGATCAAACCCGTGTAATTGCAAGTTATCGACCCCAGTCTAGATTAGACTCGAGATCAAATGCCAAGAGTAGTAAGAGCAACAATATAGTATGAACAATAAGAACTATAAAGAGTCAAGAACGAATGACAAAGTGTTTGTATTTCTCAGTAGCAGCATAAGCAAGAACTGATGTATGATGATAGTTGTGCTGATGATAATGATAATCGCCTTGCAAATGAATAGTGTCCCCCTTTATATAGTACAGGAATCCGAAATAAGGTATGACTCTAATTTCGAATGTAGAATACATGATTAATATCATTAACCATTAATTGATATACTGGTTCCGAGATCCTCGCCAGGATTGATGGTCGATTGCGGATATTGTGTGATTTTGTTATTGCAACATTGATTTAGCCTGATCTCGATTCCTCAGTCTTCACGTTCCTCGAGCCCAAATTTGCTTCGATACAGGTTCACTCTCGAGGCATATCCCCGAGCTCATGAAATCAGATCTCCTTAATTTTTACCGTATACAAACTTGTATTATCTGTCATGAGGAAGGACTCGCGATTCAACTACTACTACGAAAGAGGAAAAAGTAGTAGCAGTCACTACTAAAAAACGGGCCTATGGGAACAGTTATTTATGGAACGTTTCAAAAACCGTTGCCATAGACACCATATTGTAACGGTTGTAACCGTTCTAATAGATTTTAGGTGATATCGGCACACTACATCTATAAAACCGTTGCAGTTGTAACAAAACCGTTACCATAGTCCATTTTTTTGTAACGCTTTTTATAAACCGTCCCAATAGAATAATTTATGGAACGGTTTTATTGATAAAAATTCTATTGGAACGGTTCTTGTTTCCCTCCGTATTTTCCCTCGTCAATTTCGCCAAACCCGCCCAAATTAAATAACCTATGTTTCTTTTGTTTTAATATAATAATATAATATTAGCTTAAAATATTTTATTACTCTTTCCCCAAAGCCCCTCTCTCTCACAGCACGTCCAAAGCTCTTCTCTCTCACAGCACATCCAAAGCCCTTCTCTCTCACACCAAAGCACTAAAATTATCGATACATCCAAAGCCCTTCTTTCTCCTTCAGTCTGAACAGAGACGGATTAGCTTCCCCAAATCAGGTCCTCTCTCCAAATCCCTAAAGGCTAAATCCAACACCATTAATTTTTGCTAGGTAAGTTTTTTACGCCCTTTTTAATCTTTTCTGAAAAGTATAGGCGTCGCAGATGTTTTTGCAATTTTGGTAGTACCCTTTTGGCTCTAAAGAAATGGCAGTAAGAACACCCATAACAGGGATAAGCATGGCTTCATCACCCTCTTTTTCCTCTTATAATAGGGTTATTGTTGTAAAATCACTGCCTTTCATAGCTTCTTTCTTTGGTCAAGGAGGTAACATTCTTGCTTTCTGTAAAATTTGCTATACTCGGTTTTTCTTTAATTTGCTCTATTTTTGCTTAAATTATCTGCGTGTGGGATTATATCTTGAAAAGATCAGAACTTTATGTTCAATTGCCTTGTGGGTTTTCTTTAATTTGCTCTATTAATGCTCAAATTATCTGAATGTGGGATTATCTTGAAAAGCTCAGAACTTTATGTTCAATTGCTTAGTGGGGTTTGTTTAATTTTCTCTATTGATGCTGAAAACGGTATATAAGTGTGGGATTAAATCTTAAAAGATCAAAACTTTATGTTCAATTGTTTAGTGGGTGTTGCATTCTTGGATCTTTTCTCAATATTGTACAGGCCCTTTTCAGTTTTTTTACTTTTGGTTACTGTAGTTTTGCCTATTTTTAGAAGGTGTGGAGGTTGAGAATAAAGATAAAGAGTTTAGGTAGTCGAGCGTTGTCCTTGTTCGTAACAGTAGCTTTAGTACATTACTTAGTGTCAATCGTGTAGTTTCGTATCCCTAGACTTCTGTTATTACTTGATGTTTCTTTGGTTTCGATTTCCTGATTGCATTACTTAGTATTAGTTCTATATTTTCACTTCGGTTTTCCGATTGGTTTGCTTGTTGTTGCCCCTCTTGTTAGCTGTCCTCTGTCCTGAGTCGAGGGTCTTCAAGAAACAATCTTTCTGTCTTGAGTCTTCTTAAAGGTAGCGGTAAGGTCTGCGTACACACTACCCTTCCCAGACCCCATTGTGGGATTGCACTGGATTTTTTGTTGTTGTAAGTAATGTCAAACTGTGGCATGTATACATGCAGCCTTTTGTTTTATTTTATATCTTCACTTCTTCTATGTCTGATTTGATTAGAATTTGTGAACCAAAATTCTCTTAATAAGTTGTAGACTGTTAGAAACTGGTTGATGAAGTACTTCTATTTTGTCCCGTTTTAAAATGCTTTACGGTTGAGTATTCATGCATCACCAAAGTGGATAGTGCATTGGAATTTATCAACATTAAAGTTTGTATTTTGAACGTGCATGGATGCATTTTTCATCTTTGAGTAGGACGATGTAGAACTGTAGATATAGACATAGGCCCTTTAGGTGTTTTTTTAAGTTATTGTACTGGTGTTTGGATTTGTATGTAGAAAGGAAACTCATGTTAATTAAGACATCGCAAATAGATATCGTTGAACGGATTTGTGATGTAAATGTGTGCACTGAAATACTGCAATCATAAATCTGTTTCTGCTGAAATTGAGTTGGTTTATCTCTTTAGAGTTTTGTTTTTATAGAGAATGTGTCTTTAGAGTCTTTGTTGGTTCTGCATAGTTGTATTTGCCAATGATGTTTGGAGCAGGTTGGAAATTTTGGAATAGTCATATTTACAAAGGAAACTCTGCCGAAAAATTTAAGAATTTAGAGAGAATAAAAATTTTCGAGTTATCATCAAATTGGTCATTCAATTACTTTGTGATTCAATTATCCTTAAAATGTTATTTAATTATTTCTCGTGATCTTTTTGTAGGTGCAGTGATTGCGGATGAAAGCAATGACGAAGACCTTACTTGAGTGTTGTTATGGATTGTTGTTAGGCTTTATTATTATGTTTAAGGATATTTTACTTTAGAACTTTTTGTATGCAAACTCATCTATTTTGACTTTTGAATTGTTTAACCAAACATTATATCCATATTTTGTCATTGTACATGGATAATGCTAGTTGGATATGGTGTAAACAATTTCATAGAATAGTAAACTATTTTTTAATGATGCTTCCATAAGTATCAAAAATTATAATTTGTCGCAATAGAGAATATAATCGTTCTTATACACCTCGCAAATAACAAGAGCAGCCCCTAATACCTGCTCCAATATGTTATAATATCCGTTGCAATAGAGAGATGATAATTGTTCCAATATATAGTGAAACGGTTGCAATAGAGTAATTGTTCATATATATATCATGAAAACCGTTGCAATATATCATGAAAACCGTTGATATAGAATACCGATAATTGTTCCAATTTATCATGACAACCGTTGCAATATATCATGAAAACCGTTGCAACAGCCTTTTAAAAAATCAGCAGTATTAACTTACCGGGACGGTTTATAACCGTTCCAATAGAAAATAAACCGTTCGTATAGATAAACCATGGGAGCAATCCAAAACCGTTACAATATCCCTATCTATAGAGACGGTTTTAGAACCGTTGCATATAACCGTTCCAATAGACCTATTGTAACGCTGAATCCTGGAACGGGTCAACATCCGTTCCAATAGCCCTACAAGGACGGTTAGGTGATCTATAGTAACGGTTTGCGAAGGGTTACCATAGCTTCAATTTCTAGTAGTGAGTAAGCATCACAGAACATTTAATCAGCTTTGGAGTGAAAAAGAAATAAAGTAAATACAGTCGTTACTTTTGCTGGCATAAATATAAGTTTTGGACCTGAATTTGTCACTAAGGTTCTTTTTTTAAAGTCCGCGTAATCAGTACTCCTTTAATTTCATCTCAAGCTTGTCACACCCCTTTTTTTAAACAAACCTTCCGCTTAACCCTCTTAAATTTAATAAAAGTCTTTAGTAAAGCTCGAAAAGGGTTGTCCAATTTTGAAAGTAACAAAAAAACATTTAAAAGGAAATTACATAGAGTCTCCACCAGACATTGGTTTCAGTGTGTCAGGTCACCGTTTTAAAAAAAACATTTTAAAACATTTCTGACTCTAAAACCATGCCCGCACCAAACATTAGGGTAAGGAGGTTCATTTGACTCGGGGAGAAGGTGTTAGGCACTCCCCAAGTCCCGCAACTAGTGCAGTTACGTAATGAATCAAGTTGGCTTTTATAATATTCTATTGAGGTAGAAAACACAGAAAACGCACAATAAACACATACGAAACTCGAGATCGTCCCCACCTAGTAAAAGAAAATGAAAAGGAAAAGAAAAATCCCAAGCAAACCTACACAACTCCACCATGCTTGTCAATGCCTTCAAAATATTTATATAATTTCTCGGGGCATACCCCGAATAATAATGTATACAAGTTCTTCGGTGCATTCCCCGGACAAGTACAACTAAGGGAGAACCTCTCACCTCGAAATCAAAACCAAATGAAAATCCTAAGATTGCCCACCCAAGTGTGGTCAGCCTAACATGCTCCTAGTGAATAATATCATCAATAAAGAAAAAAAAAAGAACTAATAAAAGAACTAAGCAAAATGACAATTCAATTCATGCTCATGTATTATTTTTTTTTTAACTTTTTGTTTTATTAGGCCGAGCACGATACCTAAAGCATGAAACTTATTAATTGCTAATGGGTTTTAGCCTTTATAACACCCCATGACCTATCAGCGTTCAAGAAGACATTTAGACTGTAATACATTAGTTAATTATGAACAACTAATAAGAGAAAGGCGAGGCACAAATAGAAAAACCTCTAATCAAATATTTACATTTCAATTTTCAAATCAGAAATGTAACTTGAGAATTATATAACATTGATAGTAGCGTCTCATAGGATCAATTAAATGACAACTATCACATAGAGTTACCTTTGATGACACCACATAAATTAAGCATCTACCAGATTTGCATTCTATGACAGCAACACAACTTGTCTCAAGATAACAGAAATTTTGCATTAAGGCAACGTCTACCAGCACATAAACTCAAAGAACTAAATGTTGACTCAACTTAGGCATGAAGTTGTATCGATCCGACCGTTTGTTTTGAGCTCTAGCGCTTCGTTCAGCAGTTGAAAGTCATGAATAACTTCATTTTAGTTATATTAACTTGTATGTATGGTCAGAGTTGAATTTCGGAAAATTCAGAGTCAAATTGAAAAGAAAATTTTCATTGTGTTAGCCTTAAGTTGAAGAAAATGGATAAGATTGGAATTTTGAATAAAGGACCTCGGAATCGAGATCTGAAAGTTTTAGCAGATTCGTATGATGATTTTGGACTTGGGCGTATGTCCGGATTTGATTTTGGATAACCCGTGAGCATTTCAGCATATATTGTGGAAGTTAGTATTTTAAAAAAATTTCATAAATTTGGGTTGGAAGGCATTTCAATGATATAGATGTATGTTTGGGATTCCGAGTCTAGGAATAGCTCCGTATGGTGATTTTGGAGTTGGATGCGATCAGAAGTGAATTCGAATGTTCGGAGGTCATTTGGCTAAATATAGAAACTGCTGCAATTTTCTGTAGAAGGCCTTTGGACAGCAATCGTGGAGTGTACTTCGGGGGTCTATATCTTTTGATCTACAAGAAAGTTTGAGATGATTCAAAAATAAAAGTTGTAGTTCTTTGTGTCTAGTTTACAGAAAGCTAAAGAAATTATAATTTGGACATTTGTAGTGAAAGTTATGATTGACTAAAAATGACTGGTAGAGCAGTTTTTCAGTGCAAGGTACAACTCGACAAAGCACGAGCAGATTCTTTTAAATAAGAATTTGGCTTATTTCTTATGATTCTGGAGAGAATTTCAAGGAGTATTTCATCAAGCATCAAAAGTGAGTTGTTTCTACTTTTTTTCAAGTTAAATACAAGATAATATATAAATTGGAACATTAAAAATCAATAAAAAGTGAGGTTTTAGGGCTTGTGATTTTAAGATCTTCTAGGGTCAATTTGAAGGGCCAAAAGAGCTAAGATTTTTGTGTTCTTTATATGTACAGACTCGTGAGAGGACGAAGAATATTTTGGTATAAATATTTCTGAATTTTGAGATGTGGACTCGGGGCTCGAATTTTGTCAAATTCGTGAATCTTGATATTTTTCGATTGCTTCGATTGGGTATTGTCCCTTTAGCATAATGCAGCATATTCATTGTGATTTTGGTCAGATTCGTCGCACGAGGAGGCCAATTCGAGAGGCAAGGGCATAACGAGCTAGACTTTTGACCGTGTTAAGGTGAGTAATCCTTGTAAATGATATCCTGAGGGTTTGAAACCCCGGACTTTCACATCGTAACGCTATATTGAGGCGTGAAACGCGTTCTATGACGAGTGCGAGGTCGTTTACTATCGGGTATTGTGACTTGGTCCATCCCGAGTGTTATTTTCTACTATATTGATGATTGATACGCATACTTTATTATTGAGAATTGAGCTTACTGCTAAGTTTGGGGCCTTGTGCCGGCCTATAAAATCCTTAGGGGATCCTTATGTGTTTTTCCTCACTTGTTTGCATAAAACCATACTCTCAGGCATGTTTCAACTATTAAAAATGTAATAAGAACTGTATTTCTTTTGAACATGAATATTGAATGAAAAGTATATGAGGGCGAAGATCCCTATTACTTGTTATGCCCGAGAGGCTGTGCATTACTTGACTAAGATTGGTCGAGGACCCGATAGTGAGGATGTTTATACTTTGTATGGATCGGGATGCACGCCGCAACAATGATATATTGATATGGATCGGACTGTATACCGCAACAGTAATATATTGATATGGATCGGGCTGCACGCCGCAATAGTGATATATTGATACGGATCGGGCTGCATGCCATAACAATGATATATTGATATTGATGCTGAGAGCCTATTTGATGCCACGAGATGGCTAATATTACGCTTGGGCTGTAGGAGCCCCTCCGAAGTCTGCACACACCCCCCAGTGAAGACGATAAATAAATGGAGCGGGCTGCATGCCGCAACGGGTACTAGAGTGTACCGTCATATGCATTATATTCCACTCATGCATTTGTTCCTTATCTGCATTATCTACCGTAATAATTATGTGCTCTTATTTCATTGTTTGGTTGCTTCATACCATTTGGGCCTGAAGGGCTGATACTGTTTGTTCTGAGATACTGATATTGAGCCCGAGAGGCTGATATTGTACCTTGTGAGTTGGGAGAGACCCCGAGAGGCTGATATTGTACTTTGTGAGTTGGGAGTGAGCCTGCAGGGCTGATACTGTACTGAGAGGTTGAATTTGAGCCCGAGGAGCAAATTTCTGATTATTTCTTACTTGTTGAAATTATTTTCGCAACTGTTGACAGGATCATTTCAAAAAGAGGTTTTAAACTAAGCCAAGATATTTCTAAAGATTTTACAGTTTTCACTAATTTTCTCAATTGAAGGGTTTTTCTCTGCTTCTATACATCATGACGATATGTTTTACGTGATTTCTTACCGCTCAGTTATTATTTACTTTACTCCCTGTACCTCGCATGCAGCTGCATATATTGATCACCAGGTAGCGAGATATTAGCTGATTGAAGGTATTACTATTGTAGCTGAGCAAGGTGACCGCCAGTGTTCGCGGCACTGGACATTGTCTTTAGAATTTCAGAATTTAATCTTGTATATTATTGGCCATGTAGTTGCGTTCAAGTTTTCTTTAGATGCTTGGGACTTATAACACCTCTGTCGGGTTATGTTTGGTTGTAAACACAATTATTATTATCGTTAAGCTGTATTTATTTATTCATTTATGTTTAAAAATTATTAAAGAGACGATTTGGGTTAGTTGGCTGGCCTTGTTTCACGAGAAACATCTTCACAACCGAGTTAGAAAATTGGGTCGTGACAGAAGTGAGATAACCTTTCGAGAGTAGTTTAGCAACGGAGTTCATGGATTTCAATGATGATAAAGACACTTCCAAACCAGCACATAAATTCATTTTTATTACTTAATATCCTAGAAAGAGATAACAACCCCCTTAAACATGTATCCACCTATCAAAGATGTAAAGTGACATGTTGTTAAAGGGTGGTAAGAAAGAGACAACAACCCCCTTAAACATCTATCTACCTATCAAAGATGTAAAATGACATGCTGTTAAAGAGTGGTTCATGTACTAAATCAGATTTAAGCAAATTCCCAAAAAAATAACAAGGAGAAACAAGTAGGCGCTCCCACATGAAACAACAAATCAACAGCCGCTAGCTATCATTATTCACTTAATCCATATAACTACCAGTTAATTCCGACTTCAATCAAGCATATTAGAATCAGACAAGTCTAAGATTATACATATTTGAACACACAAATGAAATAGAGCAGACACACATACCAAGGAAATTCACCCAAACTCTTCATCAATCAAAATCTGACAATTTGTTTCTATTAGCGCTCGAGCTCAAGTATCTAAGAAATTCAAACCAGTTTTGATTTCTTATCCTAGAATCTTATCATACTCAATCGCAGCATTATGCATAGATATAGAAAATGGATGGATATAAACCTGAATTAAACTCTCAACTAACTTTGTTCATAAAAGCTATTACAAGCAAATCCGGCGTCGGAATATGAGCGTCCAGTAGCAAACGGACAAAACAGCAACAAAATGAATTTGGAACCGCGAACAAGAACCTCACGAGCAGTCGACGGAACTCAGCTAAACTCCATTTTTGTTAAACAAATCAGAAGCTAATAATTTTTTTTTTTTTGTATTTTCTATTTCGAAAATGAAGGAAAAGACTCAAAGAGAACTCTAAAATTCTATCCCCAATGAACTGAAAATTGGAAGGAAGAAAGTAGAAACTCAAAAAACCCTATACCTCTCCCCCGCTTTTTTTTCTCTCTTTTTCTATCTCAAATAACCCTAAATATATAAGAACCCTAGAAGCTTCTATTCCTCTTCTCCAAGAAATTCCAAAACATTGTGGACCCCAAAATCAAATCCGAAAATCCCTTTTTAGTAACCAAAAAATAAAAAAGTGGAGGTCTTGGATGATTGGATCAAGACCTTGATCCAATGGTTCCCATTTTTTAATCTTTTATCTAAGGGGTTCGAATTTTTGTTTGGAGAAAGAAGATGAACGAAGAAAATTACGTTGGAATTTTGCTACGTGGAAGAAGGAGAAGAGACGAGGGGGGACCAGCTGAGGTGAACGCCGGAAAAAATGATGGCTTAGAGATGGGACGTCGTTTCGGTGTAGTTACTTAGGGTTTTGGGAATTATAATATGTTTACAATTGGTAAGGGAAAAAGATCTGGGCCATTGGATTAAAAAAGGTGAATGGCTGAGATTTAATCCTTATTTTAAAGGTCTGATGGGTTAGTGGGATTCGGCTCAAGGGTCATGGTTCAAGAGGGAGGTTGGGCCATCCGAAAATTTGGGCTCAAGCTTGGCCTAATTGGGCCTATAATTTTGGACTTTAACCTTTTAAATCCACCCAATAAGAAAAACTTAAACCTTTACTTCTTAAAATATAATTCAATTCTAATTAACTAGGGTAAACTATATCACAATATGAAACTATATATTTTATATAAATTATTATACTCAAACTAAAAGTAAAAATCATGGTAAAAACAAAATATATTGCCATAAAAATATTAATAACCTAAACTAAATAGGATAAGGTAGAGCATGAAACTATTATTGTATTTTTTTTTTAATTTTTGTGCCTTAAAAATAGAACTAAAATTAGTAATAAAGTAAAAATTCTATAGAAATAAATCCAAATAAATATCTTTAAAATACTAGGATTACTAAAGGTGATTCTAATGCGTGGTCACAATTATATGTCTACAAAGCAATTAATTAATTTATTGTTTTAAGAGCATAAACTAGTCATTTTATAGGGTGACCCGATACAATGTAATTCGTCGAGGACATCTACTTTACCTCTAATACACTTGAACTTTAGATTCATATTTTAGGGTGATTGTTACACAAATAGCCGACCCGATTCAATATTTTATTTTTTCTAACTGATATACATAAATTGTATACAATTATACATATATTATACATGAATTATACATATATAATATATCGACACACTATTTTTATTTTAAAAAGTTAAACCATACGCTATTTGGGTTAATTCTTATAGTTTAGGTTGGCCATAAGCTCAACACCCTCTTAGAGGGCATTTATGTCCTTAAATGGGATCTACCTACTCCAGTAGGTTATTTGATGTGCGTAAATAATTGCGTGCATTATCAGTAACTTAAAGTTAGGTTGTTTAAAGAGTAATATTGTGTAAAAATTGTGTTTTATGTATGTTCACATGTACATGTTGTACGTGCATGTGCACAACTCCTTGTGAAATCTTTAACCTTCGAGTACACCCCACTTAAATATTCACATGTTAGATTCACAGCGTATTCGAGAATCAAGCTTCGAAGCATCTCGAATGATATGTGATATTAAAGAAAAGTTTAAAGAGGGATTCGAACAAATAAATATACAATTAAAGATGGTTACAACTGAAAAAGAGGAACAACAACCAAGTAGCCATATATGCAAGATGAATTTGGAATAGACTAAATGTTCCAAAATATTGTTTCATTGGATGGTTGATCATGAATAAGAGAATACTGACCAGAGATAAGTTGAACATGACGAGGGTGAACCAAAAGAAGACATGTCTTTTATGTGAAAAAGAAGATGAAATGATCCAACATATGTACTTTGAATGTGAGTACTCAAACAGACTACTTGCATACCTGTGCAAATGGCTGAAGATCAGAATAAGCAATGCAAACCAGTGCAATGTATGAAGGAAGATAGGAAGATACATCAAAGGTAGAATATGTAGGAACTTTGTAGAAGCTATCATAACATCAACCATGTATTTGATATAGAAAGCAAGAAATAAGGCACTGTGGAACAAATCAGTACTTATAACAGAAAAAATATGGCAAAAAATCAAGGAAGAGAGAAAATATAGAATTCAAGGAAATACGAAATAGCAGGAAGAATAAGAAAGAAAAAGTATAGATAAATGCATTGTACAGATAGAATACTGGTACTGATATGGAGTGATATATAAGAATAAGATTAAGGAGTTGAGCTCATAGGCTCAACATAGTTACTGAATTGTAAATGTATTTTTGTACGGGAGAGATAAATAAAAATTTTCTTTTCCCCCAAAAAAAGCATGTAGAATTGATTAAGGATTTTTAGTTAATGAATATATATAGCAAAAGTATGGATATTTTAAGGAAGCAACTCCCCTCCAGTATAGCTATTGTCTAATCTATCCACTACACTGTTAATTTGATTATATAATGATGATAAGTTATATGTATGTAACACCGATGAAGCCTCTAGAGCTGAATTTTTTAGTTACAACGTAGAAACTTAAGTCCTAGAGCTGAAGTTTTTATTTTATAAATGGCAAACTTTAGCTTTAGAGCTGAAGTTTTTATTTTATAACTTGTCCTGTTACAAAGACAAAAACTCCAGCTCTAGAGCTGGAGTTTTCCCAGCACAAAAGAAAAACTTTAGCTTTAGAGCTGAAATTTTTATTTTATAATTGGCAAATTTTTATTTTATAACCGGACAACTTTGGCCCTAGAGCTAAAGTTTCCCGGTTACTAAACAAAAACTTATAAAGTTGCAAAACAAAAACTTCAGCTCTGGAGCTGAACTTCAGGCCCGACTACTAAAACGCTGAAGTTTTGTGTGATTTCTTTACTACTTCAGTCCCGTGTGCTGAAGTTATATGAAAAAATCGATATGCTTTTAATTTTTTTGGAAAGCGGTCACAGGTTAAAATGTAGCACAAAAAGCGAGTATATATACAAATACCCGAATATTACACTATGATTCTCCACGGGCTGAAGCGACCTATATATTGAGGGAAGAAAGAAACAATTTTGCTGAGTCAGTGACAATACTCATGGCGTTAAATTGGTGTGAACATGATGGGTTAGAAAGACTACTGCTAAAAACATATTCCTCCCATTGCTGATATATATATATATATATATATATATATATATATATATATATATATATATATATATATATGTCATGAGGAAACAATGGAGGTTGTCACGGAAGATGTATACCAAATCATACATGTATTGGTCTAAATTTGGACGGCGTGATTACTGTAAATAAATAGGGTCGAGAATAGAGTCGACCACGCGACACAACGGTAAGGAGTCGTCTTAAGAAGGATTACTGCCGAGGTCAAAAAAGTGGAGCAAGGAAGCAACCGTAGGTTAGTTAGCAATAGACTTAAGGAATATTCCATTAGATATTCCTTATTATTTAACCAAAAAAATAATTTTCAAGGTCAAAACAATAATTTTATATGACGGGCCACAAGCAACCGATTCAGTCTGAAGATATAAAATTTTGTTAATACAATGTGATAGAGAAGTGAAAAATAAATTTAATGACAGATAATATAATTAAAATAAAGCCGAGAAAAAAGAATTCTTATTGAATGATCCTTGATAGGATAATGAGCCGAACAGAGCTTGAAAGGCCGAACTATGGCTAACTTGAGAACAATATACTATAAACTACAATGTATAGAATTGTAGAGAAGAAAATTAGATTCTCCCCACGGTGGTAAAAATATGTATATTTATAGGACTAAATCTAAGTAACCATTCTCCTTGAATTATGTGTCCATTATGAGCATTTACTCAATTCATCCATTACTTTTGGAAGACTTGTAACAGTTGTGTAGATGCTGGAATTCCGTAACTGATGAGTTAATTTCGTAACTGATGAGTTAATTCCATAATTGATGAGTTAATTCCGTAACTATTGGTCAATCTCGTGCATGTTGGGTCAATCTCGTGTATGTTGAGTCAATCTCGTGCCTGTTAAGTCAAATCTCGTGCCTGTTGAGCCAATCTCGTGCCTATTGAGTCAACCCCGTGCCTGTTGAGTCAATCTCGTAATTGATTGCCTTAACCGTTACAATTATTTATTGCATTTATTAATAATTGGTTTGTAAATAATGGTGTAATGATGGTAAATTCCATATAATCCGAGATTAATTGATTCCTTCCTCATTTATAATTATGAGATATTCTCCCACACCTATTCTGGGTTATTTCATGATGATCAGTTTCGAGGCTAACATGCATGGTATGTTCGGTCCCGAGGGTGTTTCATATATCATCTTTACATGTCATTCTTCACTTTTCTTCAAAGTTCACTGACACGTGTCTCCATTTAATAGACCACATAAACGAAGGGTGAGTGCAACGAACTAGAATTATGGACCAGTCTTGTAGCGAATAAAGGAAAAAGGTCCTGGTAGGGGTCAGCAGCGTCGGGAGGCGGAAGTGAACAACAAGGACTCTCTCTCGTAGCCGATATCCCGCCCTTCTTCCATGGAGGTCAAGCAATGGGCACAAAGAGGTAAGGTAGAGTAAGTTACTTCTTCGTCTTTTGCTTGTCATTGGATTGGAAGCCGCGGGCCACATAAAGAGTCTAATTTTCACCAACACAGATAGTCCTCCCACTTTTCGGTTACTTAGTATGATGTGACCGGAAAGTGAAAAATTTTACCATTTTCATCCTTGCCTCCGCCTCATTAAAAACCTTGCCAGAAAAACCCAATAGGGACTAAGGGAAAAAGAGTGCAGAACTTAGAGATTCAGATGATAACTCCACCGCTTATGTTCCTTTCATCAATAATTGGTTGGTCTACCCATGACTTATTTCGGGGTTTGTAAATCTTTGCCTTATGTTTGCAAAGTTTGATATATAAATTTCGGCTTTATTTTCTACCTATTTTAATGTTTGGGTTTTTGTTTCACCCTTTAACTTTGCATTAAAAATATTTCAATGCTCTGTGACTTTTTTTAATAGGAACGAATTATAAAAGAGGGTCCTTTTATGAATGACACTTAATGAAGAAGACGTCTCAACTTCATAATAGTTAAAACGTACGAAAGAAGAAATAGGAACACACACGTTTTTCGAATAACTTCGACAAGTTTTTATTTGAACTTTGTCAATTTCTACCTTACACGTATTTAAGTAACTTCTATAACTTTTTCGTAACTATTTTTCTTACAACATTTTTCAAAAAAAGGATACAAAACACAAGGTTTTTATTTGTAACCTGTTTCAGTATATTGAATAATACACAAGGTTTTTATTCACAACTTTGTTTCACTTGAATAAGACACAAGGTCAAAACACAAGGTTTTTATTTGTAACCTGTTTCACTTGAATAAGACACGAGGTCTTTATTTGTAACCTGCTTCACTTGAATAAGACACGAGGTCCAAACACAAGGTTTTTATTTGTAACCGATTTCACTTGAATAAGACACAACGTCAAAACACAAGGTTTTTATTACATTGCCTTTTAACCTAACTATGATAAGGTTTTTCTTTGGCTTTGGCTCGTAACTTTGCTCATAACTTTCAATTTGTTGCGTAGACCTTAGGCTTGCATTAAATTCCGATTTTCAAGTCTTCTATGCCTTCCATATATATAGTCCTCCAAGTGTTAGAGCTTTGAAGTATGAAATCTCGAGCATTTGATTATTCCTTCTATGTGGTCCATTTCTTGAAAAGGAAAAATATACGGGACACGGAGGTATATATTTTAGATGATGAATGCTTAACTCTTTTATTTCATCAGAAGGTTAGTAATCTAGATCAGGAATAATACAGTGTTCCTCGTATATTTCAGGTATAATATCATTATTTGGTTGTGTAGAGAATATACCCGAGTACATGTTTTTCTTGGCACTTTATAAAATTATTTGAGTGCTCAACTTTAGTCTTTTAGACTTAAAATATATATTTAGATGCATTGTTACTTGTGCGAAGTCTAAAGTTTCACCTTTGAGCGTCTAACTTTTAAATAAAAGAGAGCTCTTTTATATACTTTAAACGCTATGACTAGGACGTTTCCTTTTCATTCAGGCAAATAAGATCGATTGATCCGAGTAGACTTTTAGTCTGAGGGATTATTAATTCCGATAGGATTTACAAGAGTATTGACCCCATTAAAATTTACGAGAGTATTGATCCCAAATATATATATATATATATATATATATATATATATATATATATATATATATATATATATATCTTCGTAGATTTGTCCTGAATAGACATTTAATCTGATTTGATTTTGAATCTGAATTGGAGGATATGAACATACTTCCAAGTAGAGAGTGACATATGTCTGAAATAATATTTGAGATTTGCGACATAATCAATCCGAGTCATAATACAATTAGCTGTTGAGAAAGGCTTATATATTGAGCTTGAATGGTCGTTGTTGGACCGAATATAAGTTGCGTGT
Organism: Nicotiana noctiflora; assembly: GCA_032618575.1. NCBI lineage: Eukaryota > Viridiplantae > Streptophyta > Magnoliopsida > Solanales > Solanaceae > Nicotiana > Nicotiana noctiflora. The sequence goes on from JASVEL010002710.1 coordinate 136,020, forward strand.
TTGTTCAAAGTGAACTTTATTCTGGTGACATATTTGCATAACTTTATCTTGACCTAGATGTAAAACTCTCATTTTTTATCGTGGGATTCTTGACTCTGACATGGAGTTCTCAATTCTTTTTGTGTACGTGTAGTATATGTATTTTTGAAGAACTCATTCAACACTGTTTAAAGTATTTATGCTTGATACAAGTAATACAACTAACTGAGTTGAGCTGGTAGATAATGTAAGGTCAAATTGACTAATCTCAAATACTGAAATTATAATTTGACAATCCGCAGTTTAATAGTCCCCAGTAGGATAGTTAGTTTCGATATTGATGGACTTTCAAATGGTCTAGTTCCAACATTTCGTACTCTGGTTAGGAACTACGGATGTCACGACCCCAAACCCGGTCGTGATGGCACCCAGCACACTGCTAGGCCAGCCCGACCAATTATCAACACTTACGGAGATATGAGCTCGCTTTGTCCAATTTAGGCATAACAAATATAAGTCAACAATGATAGAAATACCAAATACGGGGATCAAGTCCCAAAAATTGTAACAACTCCTCAAAGACGGAGGGGTCAAGAGTCAAGAGCCTCTGAAGATAACATAAGTGCAATAGTGTTTACAACGATACTCAGTGCGAAAAGAAATAGCAATACGAAATGAAAAGACATTTGGAAGGGAAGTCAGGTCCTGCGGACGCTGCAACTACCTCAACTATCCCGCAAAAATGCCTTTGAACAGCTACCGGATCAGGACGGCTAAGACGTACCTAGATCTGCACACAAGGTGCAGGGAGTAAAGTGAGTACTTCCAGACTCAGTGGTAATGAACAGGGATAAGACAGCATAGATAAGAAATCACAATATAGCACTATGTAAAGCTGTAATCAAATACCATGTAACAGTCTCAATATCAACAGTAACTGTACCAACAAGTATCAACAACACAGTATAACAGCTATCAGATGTAGCTAAATGCAATGCAATGCATGAAATGACCGCTATGACGCGTAGCCCGATCCAATTTAGGTACATGTGCTCAATGTGGGGGTTCAGACTCCGGAGGGGCTCCTACAGCCCAGGCACAATATCATGAATACGCTGCGGCGCGCAGCCCGATCCATTATCAGTCAGCTAATATGCAAATGCAGCCTTACACTCAAAAGTGGTTTTGAAAACTCTTTTATCATTTTTCGGTTGAAAACGGTATGTCAAAGCTCCAGAGATTGGAAAAATCATGATAACAGTAGTAGCTACGGACCGGTAGTAAAACTAGCATGTCAATATCACAGAACAATGATAACGATCCTCGCAGGATCCCAATAACTGGATCACAGCCCATAAATGTACATAACCATCCAAGAAGGAGGTTCAACGGCTCAAGGATAGCCAATATCATAATACAATATCAACGGGTCGGACTAAGCCATAGTCCCCAAATCACAATCGACCCTGCACTCACAAGAGAGTACATGTCTCACCACTATACAGCATCACAAAGTGAGATACCGGGGTTTCGAACCCGCTGATCATCACCCACATCCATTACTTACCTCAATTCGGCTCGTCGACTAATCCGCGGTGCCCTTACCACGAGAATCAAGCTTCGCAGTCGTAGAATCTAATCAAATATAGTAGAAATACATCAAATTAGGCCAATGGGATGATACCCAGTCAAAACAATTCAATTCACACCAAAAACTACAAAGTTGCCAAAACCCGACTTTCGGTACGCTTCTCAAAAAATTACAAAAGTCACATATTCGGAACACTCGTCTAATCACGAGTCTAGGCATATAAAATTTACTAAAATCGGACTCCATTTGCCCATTCAAATCCTTGATTTTCTATAATCCAAGCCTAGGGTGAAAACCTCCACAATACACCCCAATTTCCTCCAATTTCAGGTATTAATTGCATAATTTATCAATAAAAAACCATGATTTGAGTCCATAGTTGATTACCTGAAGAATATCCTTGAATTTCCCTTCAAAATCGCCCAAGTCGTCTCTTAAGTCCGAGCCCTAAATGTTTTAGACTTTTCTGAAATTTTTAACTTTTGAGATTTAATCCCTTCTGCGATTTCTGCTTCTGCGGACAAAATCTCGCATCTGCACGACCGTATCCGCGACCAACTGGTCGTTTCTGCGATTCCAAGCCTAGCCGGCCGCTTCCGCTTCTGTGATCATAGGACCACTTTCTCACGTCTACTTCCGCGAGTTCTCAACAACTTCTGCGGTTTAACTCAAAAACCCAATTTCTGCTTCCGCGAACCCCATCCGCTTCCGCGATTCCGCCTCAGCGGATAGAGTTCCACTTCTGCGAATCCTCGCTTCCAGCCTCCAAGTGCTTCTGCGCACCACAGTCTGCTTCTGCAGACTCGCCTAGACGGTCGACCATCCGCTTCTGCGGACTTCCCCATCTCGCTTCTGCGGACTTCCCCTTGGCCACAGGTGCGAAAACACCAGAAACCAGAATTTCAACCTGCAATTTTCCATGTTTCTCTCCCGTTTAACCACTCGAAAATACCCCGAGGTCCCCGGGACCTTATCCAATCACACCAACACATCCTAATACCTTATTCGAACTTGATCCAACCCTCTAAGCACGTCTAACAACACCAAAACCCATAATTCACATCGGATTCAAGCCTAAATTCCTTAAAACTTTCCGGATTACACATTCGATCAAAAACTCAACCAAACGATGTCCGAATGACCTGAAAATTTACAGATATATCCAAAATAACATGACAAAGCTACAAAAATTGTCGGAATTCCATTCCGACCCCCGAATCAAAATCTCACCTACCGATCGGTTTTCACCCAAATTCAACCTTAGCCAATTCAAGCCTATTTCTACACCGGACCTCCAAATTCAATTCCGATCGATCCCCTAAGTCAAAAATCACCTCCCGGAACTAACCAAATCATCAGAATCCGATTCCGATTCCGAGCTCTCTAACTAAATAGTCAACTCCAGGTTGACTCTCCATAATCAAGCTTCCTTCAAAAAGGCTATTTGCCTAATTTTCAACCCAAATCACTCCCAACTCACCCGATAGACTCTAACGCTGATATAAAAGCATAAAACATATAAATGCAAGGTAGCAAGGTGGTAATTCCCGTGATGACGGGCCGGGTCGTCACAATGGAGGTTCCAAAATATTGTCGAGTATAATGCCGTATCTTGATTTGAGTTATTCATACTGACATTGATGAGTTTTTGATTTAAAGCCTTATTACCGGAGTAATTTTCACAGCTTTGTTTATAAATTTTTCGAATCATATATTTTTTTTTTCCATGTAGCATTTTAGCTTTTTGATCCTTAAATATTCTCAAATATAATTCCCCTTCAACAAGGCAGGTAGTACGGAATGAGACACACTCAGAGTTATCTAAAGCATGCTTATCATTGGGTAAAGTCACATTCTCCAAGTAATAAATGAATTTATTGTACCAATTCCAAATTAAATAAGTCAGGCTTACCTCATTTTTATTGTAATTGATGATAGATCACGGATCTCCTAAATAAGAGATGGCTCAATCCTGAGACTGTTTGATTTGGAAATAATATTTCTCAATAAGAACCAGGAGTTGCCTTCAGAGTTAGTAATATCAACAGTAGATCTGACACTAGCACATCCGGCTCTATTTTCTTGGGCTGCATATTTTTCTTGGATTTGATCAATCATTAAATTAATACGTTTGCTCTGAGTCCCCAAGTTAATTTAAGCACTGTAGCATATGCTTCATACTTGGCTTTGTTGTTAATAATAAAATAATTTCTATGAATTATCTAATTATTTTATCTGATAGGCATTAAGCACTAACTCGGAAAATTTAGTACTTGTGGACCTATTTGTGTAGAAGGTCCTGATCCCAAGAATTATCCCAAAAATAATATGTTTGTGTAATATGTTCGAGCTAAGATTAATTATGAAATCTGTTAAATTTGTCATTTTATAGCCGTACGTGGCTGATAAACAATATCATATTAACTTAATTTGTCTACTCATTTAGCTTGCCTTCCTGACAGTTAATGTTTATGGAAATTATTGCGCAATGAAAATATAGTGACTATGGGAATTGAGTGACATTAAAAATAATGCCTTAGATTTATGGCAACTACAATTAATGCAAATTTATCAAAATGTAGATATGTAGTTTCCGTACCTAAGAGCATTTTATAATAGATAGGAGAATGTGTACCTTTATTTTCTAGAATTAAAATTGCATTTACCGAGACACCCGAGACAATTTGGTGTAGCGACAATCATCTTTCTTCTCGAAATTTTTAAAGTAACGATGCATTGTTGTTAGATAGCGAGTTCGAATGATTCAACTTTTTGGACTAAACAATCTTTAAAAGTTTTGTAACTTTATCTTTTATTATTTGTCTCTAGTTTCTTCTTTTGCTTGACCGGATTATTCCACATGTCAATATTGAGCATATAAACATGTACCTCCGGTGGTACACCTGTTATGTTAGTATGGAGGCAAGCAAATAATTTTTTTAACATGTAAAAATAACCTTTAAATTTGGTGTCGCGTCACGACCAACGTAAACCTTCCTAATTTGGAAATCAATGATAAATTCTAGTTCTTCAGCATTTGACCTTGTGGCTTCTGATGCTTTCGGTTCGATGATTGCTTTGGAAAATACTTGTATAATTGTCCGAGGTTATTAATGAACCTTCCTTCCTCGTGGTATATTCCATCCCGCAGCTATTTTTTTTAGTTGTTAGGTGTGGTTTCTTTGTAAGCAATTTCGTAGGTGTTTTACCCATGTTCCTCCTAATCTTTATTCTTCTCTATAAAATTTTACAATTTAGCAAGGTAATTCCTTACCTGTTTGGATAGATCCAGATCTTTTCCAGTCCGTGAAGAAAATATCATATCTCTTTGCTCGGACCGTGTCTTCTTTTGTTTAAATCCTAGTGTTGGTGTACTTGAACCTCCTGTTTCGGAACTGTTTCGTACAGATTTGTTATAATCAGTTCTGGTACTGATAGTTGCGGTACCAATATATCGATGTACATTCTCTATTTTTCTCTGCTTGTTCCTTACATGTCATTATCATAGCTATTCTTTCCTTTTTATTTTGTATGTTAAAGTCATCTCCAATTTGGTTGTCCTCAACTGTGTTGATTGGCAAGTTTCGGCCACGATGAAGGTTTCAACTGAAAACAAGCAAATATTAACAAAAATTATTACTATCTTCGGATGAATAGCAAATTTGCTTGAGTTCCTGGTAACGTAACCAAACCGTTTAACCAAAAAAGAATAGTTTTCAAGGTCAAAACAATAATTTTATATGACGGTCCACAAGCAACCGATTCAGTCCGAAAGATATAAAATTTTGTTAATACAATGTGATAGAGAAATGAGAAGTAAATTCAATGACAACTAATATAATTAAAATAAAGTAGAGAAAAAAGAATTCTTATTGAATGATCCTTGATAGGATAATGAGCCGAACAGAGCTCGAAGGGACGAACTATGGCTAACTCGAGCAATATGCTATAAATTACAATGTATAAAATTATAGAGAAAAAAATTAGATACCCCCATGGTGGTAAAAATATGTCTATTTATATGATAAAATCTAAGTAACCATTCTCCTTGAATTATGAGTCCTTTACGAGCATTTACTTAATTCATCCATTACTTTTGGAAGACTTGTAACAACTGCATAAATGCTGGAATTCCTAACTGATGAACTAATTCCGTAACTGATGAGTTAATTCCATAACTGGTGAGTTAATTCCGTAACTGATGAGTCAATCCCGAGCCTATTGAGTCAATCTCGTACCTGTTGAGTCAATCTCGTGCCTGTTAAGTCAAATATCGTGCATGTTGAGTCAATCTCGTGCCTATTGAGTCAATCTCGTGCCTATTGAGTCAACATGTGCCTGTTGAGCCAATCTCATAATTGATTGCCTTGACCGTTACAATCATTTGTTGTATTTATTGATAATTGGTTTGTAACTGATGGTGTAGTGATGGTAAATTCTATATAATCCGGGATTAATTGATTCCTTCCTCATTTGTAATTATGAGATATTCTTCGCACCTGATCTGGGCTATTTCATGATGATCAGTTTCGAGGCTAACAGGCACGGTATGTTCAGTCCCAAGGGTGTTTCACATATCATCTTTACATGTCATTCTTCACTTTTTTTTTCAAACTTCGCTGACACGTGTTGCCATTTAATAGACCCACATGGCGAGTCTAATTTTCATCAATATACTTATGTTGTACTTTTTAGGATTTTTAGGGATATCCCTTATAAATAGGAAGAGATAAAGAACAAAAGGGCGATCTTGATTTTTCGATAAGATATTGTTGTAAAAGAGTTTACTATAAAGAGTATACAAAAAGACTTGTCTTATTCACTGATTCTATTGCTCAACACACGTTGTTCACTTTTTATTTACAAGATCCAAAGATTCCTTATCCATCCTCCCTTACCTTTCTCTACGTTGCTGTCAAGAAGAAGAATCACCCAAGTCATCTAACATTTGGGTGATAAATTCTTCTTTATTATATTTATTGACATTATCTATATTTATTGCATGTTATTATTATAACATTCATTGACAATCATTGAACACACACCTGATATTTATTATTCTCGAACACGATCTCATCCCACGAATCTATCTAAATCTTAGATGTAGAATATATTATATTTAACTAAGATTCACCCTCTATTTCCTCATTAATTAGTTTAACAAAAAGCTTAATACTTTTTGGTCAAACAATACGAAACATCCAAAAACATGTAAGCTTCCCTTTTTTTAATAGGAACTTGTTGTCACTATCTTTGTGCGAGCACATGATATTTCTTTTTTCGTTTTTCTTTTTAAACAAGGGAACTCACAATTGATATCCTTTAAGTGCACACATGATATTCTCTCTCTTTTTTGTTTTTAAACAACAGAACTCTTGCTCATGTGTAATAACCAATAAATTGGGAGAGTAAATTGCACTAAGCAAGCTCTGTACAATATGCTCGACAGAAGAGGTTATACAAGTAGATTTTGAACCCTACACCTCCCATTTAGGAAGTCCCTGCTCAACCAACACGGCCATCCCGAAGGGTTCATGTAAGGTTCCTTGACAAGATTAATCCAATATACAATTCTGTACATGTCATGTAATTGTCAAAGGAAAAACGTGTAACTGAAAATGAAAATCCAACCAACCAATATTAATTAATTTATTATCAATTGCCCGATTTACAAGTTTCTCTAATTAAACGTATATCTAACACGTCCTCGACCATGGTCTCTTGATCATTTCCTTTCATAAAAAAAATATTACTTAGCTCCTATATCAGAAGCCAACATCAAGGTTTTACTAATTAAACAACAACTGTTTATGATGTATATCCTCAATTCAAGATAAACCTTAATAAGTTCATGTGTAAAGTGCAAAACCTTTCTTTTCAATGCCTCTATATTAAATTCAATGAGCATACAAAAATCACGTTGATACGGGCATTAGCCTATATATATATATATATGGTTCGCATTGTCTCTTTGTTTGCCTCATTACTTGAACAAAGAAAAAATATTCAAACAGCATTTTCTTCCAATTAAGTTGACAATCTTATCAAGATTACCAATTCTATATGGAGTATGCAGATTTAGTTGCTCTAAAATTGAAAAGGTGTTGGAACTTGTTGATTGGTTTATCCAATTTCCTTTTTGATCAGAAGACAGAATATCACTTTCAACTTCATCTAAGGAGCTATGAATCAAATAGAGAAATTGTAGAATGTGCTGTTTGTTTGAGTAAAGTTGAAGAAGACGAAGAGGTAAAAGTGTTAACATGCCATCACCTCTTTCACAGAATTTGCTTGGACCGATGGATCGGATTTGGGCACGTAACATGCCCACTCTGCCGCCGTTCAGTAAAACAAGTGACCGACCAGCACGGAGACGATGTATTAGTGTTCAAGATCGATGATTTAACCTCAAGGGATCTACGCGATACATGGTGGTTGCGTTAGCTCTCAATGCTCAATTATCAGCTATGTTACGCCGACTCCATCTCCAATGTACCCGTGTCTGATTTTTTAAAAATATATTATTTTTGAACGATTCGAGTTTGACAACATAGATTATGAGAGTGGTTGTTCAAAACGATTTGCGGTTCTACTGACAAATTAATCAAGATTAGTGCTTCTGAATTTTAAATGAGTTTTTCATGAGTAGTATATATATCATTTGAAAATTTAAATTATTATATGGGAATTGTTTCCCAAACTCCTAAATGTTAAGTAGTTTAAAGTAAAATCTAGATATATTGATGCTTATTTGACTGCGTATACATGTACACTCGCGCTCTTAGGTTGCTGATTTAACGTATAGAAGAAATATTCTTTTCACTACAATACATTAGTGCTTTTTTTTTTTTTGGCTAAAACAAAACATTTTATTTAATATTAAGTAGCAAGGTTACATAGCCTTATCCTCCCATTGGGAGCAGAAGAAGGCATACGAGTAGAAGTAGCAGTACAACCAAAAGAAGTCATTACTGGATTGCCCAGCATGGCCAAATCATATAGTATAACAATATTAATAGTAGTAGTTATAATAATCGTGAGTCCTTCTTTATCAGTACGCACAACTTCTTTAAGATAGTCTGGTACTTCTAGATATATCTGGTTAATGTTGGTTTGCTGAACTCCCTGTTGCGCCAGATCATGCGCTATGTTGTTGGCTTTCCTGAAATTGTGTAGGATGGGTGGATTCCCCAACATCTTCAGCCAGTACCTGCATTTATAAAGAAGGGTATTATAAACTGGTGATGAGTTTGATTCAGTTAATGAAGGTACAGTGGCGGAGTCTGTCTCAATTTGTAAATTTCTGAATTGGTGACTTGCTTTAATCTCAAGCCTTTGGCATAGTGCTTCAAGCTCAATGGAAAGAGGAGAGGGGCCAGTAGTAGTTCTGTTGAAGCCTCATCAATTTTAAGTCTCTGAATACCCGACCTATTCCACCTAGTTCAAATCTACCCTTAAAGGCCTCATCAATGTCGAGCTTTTATTGATGTAGAGTGGGGGTTTACCATTTGGCAGCAACTGGTAGTGGTCTATCTAGTTTGTTGTAGCTGATATTACTACAATGCAGATACTCCATGGCTCTTGATATAACCTTATTCGTATCCATTGAGTTACGAAGATTGTGAAATGTATTTTATTTCGATTAGACCATAGAAGCCAAAGTGTAAAGGAGAATAGGCAGTCTCACGTTAAGGAAGGGTAAATTGTAAGGGGTTTCGGTATGTATAAACTATCAAGACAATGAGTAGAGAGAGTGTTAATTGAGTGAATGCTCACTCCTAGGGCTTCCCATAGCTATTTTGCTATGAGGCACATCAGGAAAATGTGAAGAGATGCCACCTCTACAGTAGGGCATACTGGGCGGTATAAGAAAGTGGCTATTCCAATGTGATTTAGGAAAGTTTTTGTAGGAAGTCTATCATGGTAGCATTGCCAAAGGAAATATTTAAGCTTATTCTAAGTTTTTAGTTTTCAGAGCCATTGAAAATTCTTGCCATGGGTGCATACTGCATTAGCAGTAATAAGTGGGTACACATACCTTGTGGTGAAAATACCATCTGTGGTGGGTGCCCAGATTGGTGTATGTATGTGATTCATATTACTATTAGGGTAGATATAATGAATTTGAGCTAGAATTTGGGGAGGAAATTCGAAGGAAAGTTGTGATAGGTTCCATTTCCCGTGATGGAGGATGTGGGTAATCCTGGTGGTTGACTCTTGATGAGCCAACAGACTATGGAGCATCTCCTTAGATTTTTATTGTATGGTAACCAATTTTCATGCCAAAAATCTACACGGGAACCATCCCCGATATGCCATGCAGTGGCATTTTTACAAATGCTCCATCCTATGAGGATGTTTCTCCATATGAAAGAATGAGACGTATTAGTATATCGACCATTATATTTGGATTGAAGTAAGGTTGCCCAGATAGTGTTGGGTGATTAAGAAGGCGCCAAGTAAGACTTGTTAGATCCACTTTGTTCTTACCTATGGATTTATCTATCCCCATACCCCATCCTTTTTAGGTAATAAAACAGTATCCCATTTTATATAATAGATTTTGTTTTTGAAGTAAGATTACTACCCTCAAAGAAAATCTCATTGGATTTTATAATTTGCCGATGGATTTTTTTTAGGTAGCATGTTGCACTACATGCTGTGAATTGGGAGAAAGTTGAGTGTGGTTTGAATGAGGGTGGCTCTCCCAGCTAAGGAAAGGAATTGGATTTTTCATCTATTGAGTCTTTTATTAAAGTTATCTAGGATAAAATTTTAGTCTCTTGGTTTAGAATTGGTACTCAGTATTGGAAAGCCTAGGGAATTTCCAAAGGTGTTACTAACCTTGACGTTCAGGATGGTGGATATTGAATTTTGTTGGGAAATAGGGTAGCTGTTAGAGAAGAGAAGCTTCGATTTTGAAAGGTTATTTGTTGCCCTGATAACTTACTAAAATAGTCAAGACAACGTTTCATAGTGGAAGCAGACTTCTCTTTGGCTGCAACCATTAAGGTTAAATCATCTGCAAAGAATAAATGGGAAAGGGTGGGTCCTTGGGGGCTTATTTTAATAGGATCCAATAAGGTTAAATAAACTTGGTGATTGATAGAGTGGATAAAAGTTTAATACAAAGGATAAATATATAGGGTGACATAGGGTCACACTGTCTAATGCCTCTAGATGGCTTGAAGAACTTCATTTGAGATCCATTGACTAGAACAGCCACACTAGAGGTAGTAATACAAGACATGATGAGTTTGGTAATTTTTGGAGAGAAATGTAATTGTGGAGGGCTCTACGAATAAAGGACCATTCCAGGCGGTCAAAAGCTTTTTTCAAATTAATTTTAAGAATTCGATCTGGAGATACGTGATAGAAAAGGGAAATAGAACCAAGTAGTTGACCACCTCTCTAGGTTGGAAGAAGGTGAAAAGAAGGTAGAGGTTGAGGATATAACAGAGACATTCCCGGATAAACAGTTACTAGCAATGACAATAGGAGGCACCGTTGTATGCTGATATTGCTAATAATTTAGCAAGTGGTATTGTACCATATGAAATCTCCTCAATTCAAAAGAAAAAGTTCTTTTTTAATTTTTGGTCTTATTATTGGGATGAACCTCAACTATTTAAAATATGTGTAGATAACATGATCAGGCGGTGTATCCCCGAGAAAGATCAACATTCTATTTTGCAGGCTTGCCATGCTTCACTATATGGTGGATACTTTGGAGGAATTCGGACAGCAGCTAAGGTGTTGGAGTCAGGCTTGTATTGGCCAACTCCATTCAAGGATGCCCATGCTTGGGTAAAAAGTTGCGATGAATGCTAAAGGACAAGCAACATATTTCATCGACACGATCACAATTCAAGAGGTGGAGGTTTTGACATGTGGTGGATCGACTTCATGGGGTCATTTGTCAGCTCGTATGATAACAAGTACATATTGGTAGCAGTTGACTACATCTCCAAGTGGGTCAAAGTAGTGGCTCTCCCGACCAATGATTCTAAAGGGCCGGGTAACAGGCTTTCTAAAGAAGAATATTTTCACACACTTTGGCACCCCGAGAGCTATACTAGTGATGGCGGAACCCATTTTGCAATAGAGCGTTCGCACGACTGTTGGAAAAGTATGGAGTTCGTCATAAAGTGACCACCCCGTACTATCCACAGTCGAGCGGGCAAGTTGAAGTGTCCAACAGGGAGATTAAAAATGTCCTTACGAAATTAGTGAATGCAACAAGGACCGATTGGTCAAAGAAGCTCGATGATGCATTACGGGCGTACTGTACAGCCTTCAAAACTCGAATTGGTATGTAACCATACAAGTTGGTGTTTGGAATTATGCCACCTTTCAGTAGGGCTCGATCATAAAGCACTTTGGACATTGCGGTAGTTGAACTTAGGCAAGTAGACAGCAGGCACTAACAGAGTCACTAGGTTACAAGAGCTAGAGGAATTCATGTTCCAGGCATTCGAGAGTGCTAGATTATACAAAGAACGGATGAAACTAATGCATGACAAGCATATCGTGGACCAAAACTTCAAATCCGGAAAGCAAGTATTGTTATACAACTCATGATTAAGATTGTTTCCGGGTAAGTTGAAGTCCCGATGGTCAGGAACCTTCAGAGTGATACAAATGTTCTCAAGTGGAGCTGTTGAGATTGAATCACAAGATGGGACGAATAAGTTCATAGTGAATAGGAAAAGGGTGAAACATTACCTTGGAATAGCAGATAAGAAAGGGGATAGAGAGATAATAATGTTGGAAGAGCCTCAGTATGCGAATGAGGAGTGATGATCCTAGCATGCGACGTATCGCGACGTTAAATTAGGCGCTGCATGGGAGACAACCAACGAATGATATTATTTTTGTTTTATTATGTAAACTTATAAACTAAATAAAAAAAGAAGAAGGAGAAGAAATTCCTCACAACGCGACCGTGGTGAGAGGCGAGCATTATGCGTCAAGTTTCCTAAACTGACCGCGATGGGACCACGATAGAACCACGGTGAGGTGATTACATTTTACCTCAAAATTTCTACTCACCGCGGCTGGCAATGGGACCGCAGCTCGACCGCAGTGAGAGGCTTATATTCTACCTCGCGAATAATAACCCACCACGACCGCGGTAGGATCGCGGTGAGTCGTCTTCAGGTAAGAAATTTTTTCTTTGCATATTTATTTTATTTTTTTCCAATTCGTTTATTTTCTAATTTTTTAAGCCCCCCCCCCCCAATATTATCAATCCAATGCCTACACCCCACACTTTCCCCAATTCCTTTCTCTCTCTAAACCCTAACCAATATTCCCTCATCTCTTCTTTTCCTTCTTCTTCACTTTTCTCCCATTCAATCCCATCTCCCATTCTCACTCCATCTCTATTCCTCTACCTCTCCACTCATCCCAGGTATGGCATGCTTCTCCCTTTATTTTTTTGTATTTTGTTTTAGTTATGTTTAATGTAGTTTAATGTTTAATTGTGTAGTATTTGTGTAGAATTTTTTCTTTTGATTTTCCTTTTTTCTTTGTAATGGGTTTTGTGCCTAATATGTAGTAAAAGGATTGCACTATGTTGTAGAGATGTGTGTGCTTGTGTGTGTAAGACTAGTGTTGTTGGTGAAATGATGGAGTATAAATTGTGATTTTGGGGAAACATTGATATATTTATGTGGGCTATATGTTTTAGGAAAGTGTCTTACCCGCAAGGTGTTTGTGGAATTGCCCCAATGGAGTTATAAGGGCTAATGTGACTATGGTTGTGGTGAAATCTAAGTAACCACCCATAGTTCACACAACTCACACCCTCACTGATAGGCGATTCTCTGTTTGACAGGTAAAATGCATCCATCTTGTAAGATACGCAATACAGGGTCCTCCGCTAGTGGACCGGAAAGCTCCTCAAGAGGTATGGGTCAAGCTAGTGCGGCATAGTTTGACCTTACTAGATTTATCTCCAAACCGGTGGAGGACAGGTACAATGCAAATGCGTCAAAGAAATTGTTACATAAGGTGCATATTGATCGGGAAGCCTTAAAAGTGGAGTGCCCGAATATCTTTGTTGAGTTGAGGAGGTGTCAGTTGGGCATCTTCTTTGAGGAATCGGAGGGGGTGAACGTACAGGTAGTGAGGAAATTTTATGCTAACGACCCGGAACACGAGAATGAGGTTGTCACAGTATACAATACCTGGGTAAATACGTTCATCGTGTCCATATGCAGGGGGTGTATCGACTGCCACTGTTCATGGGAAATCCGATAATTATCGTACTAATCGCCGATCAAGTGCCTTGTGGGCAACACTTCTTGAGACAAAATGTGTGCCAGACAGAGAATACATATGGATAAAGCATCGGATCATACTTAAGTCCTAGTCTCTCAATTGGGAGGCTAGGTGTTGGCTCACAATTATCAACAGTCATATTTTTCCCTCCAGCAATACTACCAATGTCAATCAACCACGAGCAACAGCTATATACTATTTCATGGAGCACTAGGATTTTGATGTTGCCCAAGTCATCCATGATAAGATGTTCATCCGCTCACCTGAGATACTCCAAGGTTTTTACTTCCCTTCTCTGGTCACAAAGTTGTGTCGTGCTGCTAGAATCCTTAATACCCTCAGAGTTGATGGGAAATTGCAATTGAAGGCCCCATTCCGGGCAAGCAAAATCGCAATTGGGAGAGAGCCGGTGGTGATGTTTGAGGATGATGATGAAGCTGACGAGGTGGATGAGATTGATGTTGTTCCACCACCTCCAAGAACTGATGAGGTAGGCCCATCATAGCACCCACCAAAGTACCCGCCTGACAGCCTTGGAGAAGGAAATCGCTGGCCTATGCACTTCTGTCACTGACCTGGGCACCAGAATTGAGACTCTGGCCAATCAACAGGCCAAGTCATAAAAAAAGATTATAGGATGGCTTCGAGCGCTAGTACGAGGATGTTACCTCAATCCGAGCATCGTCTTTGATCAGGATTGAGCTTCAGGGAAGTCTCCTTACCCTACTCTACTTTCTATTTGTTGACATGGGGACATGCCAAATTTTTAAGTGTGGGTGGGGGATGGTTGTTGTTGTAAAAGGATTGTATAAATTTGTATGATTTTGTTTTCTTTTTTATTGTTTTTAATATTTTAGGGTCATGTAAATTAACTTTGACTTGGCCTGAAGACGAACACCTTTCGACAGGTCTCTTGAGGGACATTAGTCGATTAAAAAAATATATAAGAACTCTTTCTGATGACAGATATTTGAGATAGTTTCTTGAGGTAAGTTAGTCTAGAGCAAAATCTCAAAAAGATTTTTTATTTTATTTTTAGGTAGTTAGTAACCCCCCTTTGATTTTTTTTTTGGGCTACGGTTTTGTTTCAAGGATTTATCTTGAAACGGGTGTAGGTAGTTTTTTTTTACGTTTTAGTTAGTATTGATGGGCTACGAGATGAAATAAAAAGAGAAAACATTGGCATTAATACACCTGAACATAGTCGACACTAGAGTGTAGTGCCTTGTCTCAGTGGTTGACTCTTGCTAAAATGCCTTAAATTTGTATGTTTGTAACTGACTTGAACACTCAAAAGAGAGTGTCTTGATTAACCAATTTGGAGTGAGTCATGTGCCACATGTGTTTGAGTTGTACTGTATTCTATGTTTTACATTTGATGCCTAGAACTTGCCATGTGTGTTTGCAAAGTAAAATAATAGCATCATTCATTTCTTAGAAGTGATATAGGCATTTCTTTTTTAAGCCAGATATATAAGTAAACATACCTAAATGTAATACATCGTAGTTAAGCTCGTTGAGCCTATAAGTCTATTTCTTTGACAACCACATTGCGAACCTTGCCCAATTGATTGAATAGTCATATGTTTGAACCCCTTTTACCTTCTATGAGCACTTGAATATCCTTGACATATGCAAAAGTTAAAGTGTGGGGTGTTGGTTTGGTTTTTGAGTAGAGCCAATGAAATAGAAGAAAGCTGTAGTTTTGAACGAGTAAAAGAAGTAGTGCCATATAAAACGAAAAAAATGAATAAATCTAGTAGTTGATAAGTGGTAGATTGATACAAATACACCTAACAGAATGGGATGTCATAAATAAAATGTGGTGGAACGTCTGGTTGATGTAAGAATGAATTGGAAGGTTAATGCGATTGTATTAAAAATGCTTAGGCAGGTTAGTCACCATATCAAGGTATATCCTACCAATCCCTTAACCGACATTACAACCAAGTGAAGTCCTAATTGATCTTAGACTGAATAGGCTAGACTAGTAGAGTAGTATACTACGGAAAAGCCTATGGTGCATCTTTGTGGCATGTGAATATTCTTTTTGAGAGTGAGCGAATTTTGTCCTTCTGAGTTCCTAAATATTCGTAATAATATTAACTGTGAAACTAATCTCTTGTGTGATGTCGGGGCATATGATTCACGAAGGAAAGATATGCCTTGACTTCTGTATAAAGTAGTTTGAGTAAGTGCGAATATTACATGGCATGAAATACTTGACTTTTGAGGACTTGACAATTAAGGCAAAGGTTGTTCACTACTAGGTGCAACTTCGGGGAATTGTTCATGGTGTAATTCATTAAGGGGAAATCTTAGGGAAGGAACTTTGATAGAGTGTGGTATATTGCTCGAGGACTAGCAATGATTTAAGTGTGGGGTGTTGATAATAGGCTACATAGACGATATTTACACTCTAATTATACCATGCTTTATTATTATTTTATAGGCTAAATGAGAACAAAATGCTCTAATCGGTGTTCTTTTGCTTTGAAAGGACTAATCCAAGTTAGGTAGAACTATGGAGTATTTTGGAGTCAATAATGTGAAGAAAACATCCAAGCAAGAAGCACCCGTGCGGAAAGAAGCAAAAAAGGGGATTGGATTTAAATCCATCGTGATCGTAGTGGATCGCGGTGGGACCGCGACAGGCCACAAAACACAGGCAAAATGATATGCTCTCATTGCGGTCGTAGCGCGGCCGCGGTGAACTATGCAATCGCCTAGACTTTTGGCACCAAAGTGTAACTCGGGGAAAACTTGTTCCAAACCCTTATAAACTCAAGAAGCTTGCCCAAAATAGTTTTTAAGCTTGTTTTTAGAGTACCTTGGAGGCAAGAACAAGTGTGAGAAAATCAACCAAATATTAGAATTTTTCTATCTCCTTTTATTTGTTGCAATTATTTATTATGAACAATTTTGTAGTTTTATCTTGTTTTGTTATGAGTAGCTAAACAATTGATCTAGGGTTGATGGAACCAATTGTTGAATGAAGTTTTGACTCAACTTATTATAATCGAGTCGGATTTATTATATGATTGTTTAACTACATTTTGTATGGTGATTAATTGAATGAGACCTTGATTAATCATGTCTAATTGCCTTATATTGCTTGAGAAAGAATATTAGGTAAGACTGATGTTGAACAACGTCACTTTTGGGTAATTGAAAAGATTCATTACTTGAACTTAAAAGTGAGTTTAGAGATAACGATATTTTGGTGGAATAATTTATAGCTGCACATATTGTCAACTAGAGTAGTTCGAGAGAATGCTCTAGTAAATTATCGTAGTTGATCGAGAGATAATTACGATAACCCATATCTCATAATCCTCACAGAGTATTACGGTGAAATTATAGCAAAAGAGTTAAGACCTAAACTATCAACTGGGGAAATCGATGCCCTAGACCTTTTTACCATTGAATTATCTTTGATTTAGCATACTGTTATTTTTAATATCATTTGAATTAGTTAAACAAAAAAACAACCTTTATTGATAAAAATCATGCATCTGGAAATTGGTTGACTTGATAATAGCATTGCCAAGAGTTGTAATAGATAGGTTAGTTCCCTGAGGATTCGACTCCGGACTTAAAATGGGATTATATTTGCAACAACCACTTTGTCTTTTAGAAGGCATAGTTGGGCGTGACCATGTAGCATAACCCGTATTCAGAAATTCATCTTCAATCTCAACCTCTGCCAGTCACCACTGATTCACAAGTATAACTAAAAAAACTTTTGGCCAAAAAGAAGCTTGGGTAAGCATGCTATAATTTTCACTTGCAAAATAAATAGGAATTAGCAATGACAAAAGTAGCTAAATAGCAAAAGTCATCACTAATCTTACTTAGATCCAGTTTGGCGCTTCTGAGAGGTCAAAAGTATACTCTTTTGTCAATTTTTTTTTTGAAAAATATAAATTGTTAGGCCAAAATAAAAAAAGTACTTTTAAGTCGTAGCAGAAGCAGTTTTTCTGTTTTTGAGGAGAAGTTAAAAATTTGAGCTTCTTCCGAGAAATAGAAGTTGAAAATTAATTTTTTAAGACAAAAATAACCTTAAAATAAATTTTTATTTCCAAAATTTTCCTCATTAATTTAATAATTTTCCTTTTCCTTTCCTTTTTAAATTCTTACTATACATTTCTTCACTTTTTAATTTTGTCATATTGTTTTAAATTTGTATTTATATTTAATTATCATGTGAACAATAAGCAATACCAAACATTCAATGTTATTGCTTTGGAATAACTATATTTTATATTAATCGGAATTTTAAATTTATGCTTTATATTTTAATTAAATTCTTTTATAATAAATATTTAAATTAGTTTTTCTTTTCTAAATAATACTAATCTGAAAGTGATTTTTAAAAGATTGGTCAACCCTAGGGCTATTTACAACTAGCTAATTAAGAACTCTTAGATGTACTATCATTGCATCAATGATGCAATCATCGATTCTCTCGAAGCAGTTTTGTCTTTCAAAATTTGCTTTTCACTTTTCTTTTTCTTTTAGATGATAACGAACAAATAACTGCGAATGCTTCTAATTAATTGAATCTTTTTTTAGAATCCAATTTTCTTTTATATATATATATATATATATATATATATATATATATATATATATATATATATATATATATATATATATATATATATATATATATATATATATATATATATATATATATATAGTAGAGTGATGTCTTTATGACAATTCGTCAAGTAAACCTGCACCCAAAGTGCTTACGTTGCCAGTCACCGTCTGGTTACGATCCTTGATGACTGATTCATAAATCACTAATGCTT
The DNA here is from genome assembly GCA_032618575.1 of Nicotiana noctiflora. NCBI lineage: Eukaryota > Viridiplantae > Streptophyta > Magnoliopsida > Solanales > Solanaceae > Nicotiana > Nicotiana noctiflora. Next base: position 154,692 of record JASVEL010002710.1, read on the forward strand.
TCAGCCGCTTTTTAAAATAAGTAATTATTTGCAGTTTGGCCAAACGGGCTCTTAGCATCAGCTTAGTGATAGATTATTAAAGAGAAATTTTCGTAAAATATTATCTTTTAGTGGTAATTAGGTATCTATAGATATCATTTACTATACCACAAATTGTAGATATATTTTCTGTTGTTAAAAGATGTATTTAAGCTACTGTATTCATGAATACACTAGCAAAAATAGGCGTGAATCAGGGAAGTCCAGCTAATCAGTTGTTGTATTCGAGTGTATTCTACTGTATTCATGGCGTGAAACATGGGATTAGGACTGGATAAATCAGGGGTGGCAAATGGGCGGGTTGGGCTAAATTTTGGCGGGTCAAGATGGGTTAGTCAATAAATGAGTCATTACCCAACCCAACCCAAAGTGAATTTGGGTTAAGATGTGCTGAGTAAAGATGGGCTAAACAATGGGTCATAACCCAGCCCGCCCAACATGACTCATATTTTAAAATCATGCTCATCTTGCATACAATTCTTTTTAAAGAGGTTTGCGCCCGTGGTGGGGGAGGGGTAGGGGTAGAAGGTGTAGAAAAATAAAATAATAGAAAATTAAAAATACAACAAAAAAAATGATTTTTTAGGGATTTTGTGTGGTGGGGGGGGGGGGGGGGTAGGGGTAGGGGCTAGGGGATAAGGGGTACGGTAGGGTGGTAGAAGAATTAAAAAACAAAAAATAGAAATTTAAAAATAAAAATAAAAAATAAATTTTTTTAGGGGATTGGCACCGTGGGGTAAGGTGTGTGTGTGGGGGGGGGTATTGATAGGATAGGGTGGGGTGTGATGGGGTGGGGTGGCAGAAAAACTGAAAAACAAAAAACAAAAATTTAAAAATAAAAATAAAAAATAAATTTTTTTTAGGGGGTTCGCGCCGGGGAGGGGGATTAAATGGGGGTTATGGTGAGAGGTGGTGGGATGGCAGAAAAACTGAAAAATAACAGAATAGAATTATCTTTTATAGAGATTTTGTGTGGGGTGGGGGTGTAGGGGGTTGGGTGGGATGTGGTGGGGTGGGTGAGTGAGTGGCGTAGAAAAATAATAGAATAGAAAATTAAAAATACAAAAAATAAAAAAATTGGAGCAACTAAGTAAATTTCTAAATAAGTTAGGTTGAGATACTTTGTCTTGGGTGAGTTTCATGGGTTATATTTGGGCTGTTAAATGGGTCAGAATGGGCTATAAAAAATAATGGGTTTAATTGGGCTCAACCCAAATTGACCCATAAGCTAAAATGGTTGTAGCCCAACCATTTAATCTCTGGGCTAGTTGGGCGGGTTAGATGTGTTTGAGCTTAAATTGCCACCCCTAGGATAAATTATTGTATTCGACTATATTCACGGAGTGAAATAAGGGATTACATTATTTTAAAATGGAAAGTGAATCAATTAACATAATAGACTCCTAATATAACTCAACAAACTTAATTATAACAAACAAATTTAATATTCCAGTTATAAAAAAAATCTCAACCGAAAAATACCCCAAAAATATAACAATCTTCAGAGAAATTATACAATACATCAAAATACATAAATTATATTAATTAAAGAAACATATGAATACATTCATGGAATATAGCATACAGTAACTATAATGAAATACATAAAATACAACGGGATACATTGAAATACGATGAAAAAAATAATGAATACAATAAAATACATAAAATACAACAAGATACATTAAAATATAATAATAAAAAAAGATAAAGAAAATAATAAAATACAGCGAAATACATTGTAATACATTAAAATATATTAACAGAAAATTCAAGTTGCTCCGCCCCCAACTCAATTGTCTTTGTTCAAGAACAACCCTAATGTTGTCTCGTTGAAGTAACTAGTATACATAATGGTTGATTACGAAGAACAATTGTCCCATCTGCAAATCCACAGCATTGTTGACGAAAGGAAAGGATTTGTCAAAGCAAGCGATAGATATATGGTCACTGGATCTATCATTAAAAAGAACGATGATTTTTGTTTTCTTGCTAAGTATTTATTTGCGTTCCTGAAACTGCACTGCCAATTATTGAAATTATACAAGAACAAGAGAAGAGGATAGGAGATCGTGAAGTAGAGAGAGAGGTAGAATAGGTATGAGGTATGTGATAGGAGAAATGTGAGGGGATATGAGAGAGAAAAATAATATAAAGCTTATTTCATGGTTTAAAGGTAGGAGATAACCATAAATAGATATTTGACTATAAAAAATCAAAAGATAGCTATAAATTATAATATTTTTAAAAAATATTTATTTAAAATAAATAAAGTAACAACTTTTGCTAGTTAACTAATCTATTATTAAAATATGAAATATTCTATCAGTCTCGAGCGATTTAGCAGAGGTAGTTGGTTGCTAATCCTAGTTTCTTTCCTATCAGTCCAAAACCCATAACCATTTCCTAGTTGAATTAGTTTCTCAATTTCAGAAAAAAGCCCAACGCATACTTATCCAATGAATTCTCACAGTAGGAGATCATAGATCTCAGCAGGGCTTTGGGCTTGTGTTAGTGTATTTCTTCGTTTTTACAATCAGAGGAATAATCTCCTTATCTGATTTACGTGAAAAAAGAAATTATGTTATTTCCTTGATTCAATTCTTATAAGTCTATCTATATTTTGTTTGCTTTTTTTCCATGCGCCGAGGGTCGATTGGAAACAGCCTCTCTGCCCTCTCGGGTAGAGGCAAGGCCTGTCTACATATTACCCTCCTCAGACCCCACCTTGTGGGAATATACTGGGTTGTTGTTGTTGTTGTTTCTATCTATAGTGTTGAGATCAATGGATAGGGCAACAGATTGCATTTATTTCAAGGACAGGAAGAGCCACAGGGATAAGGAAACTTGAGATTCTTTTAATTAATTAGGATGTTACTTCTTTAGTCCTAGTCAATCTAACATCAACATGTGGTGGACTGAAGAAGTTGGAACTATCTCAACCCATGAAAAAGCCTTGTTGATCTTTCGGATCCACATCTTGTATCAATACATTAAATTCCCACCATCAGAATTAAATGAACGATAAGCAACTTAATAATGTGTCAAAATGGAACCATTATTGGCGACCAAGTAGTTCAACTATTCCTTGTTCTCTCCTCTTTTCACCAGTGAATGATGAGTTTCTTTGTCTTTCTTCGTTTATTCAAAAGGAAAAAATCTGGAGCTCTACAGTCAACCTAAATACTAATCAATAATACCTTCCAGAAAACAAATGACTCTCAGAGCTCTGTGAATTGACACAGATATGGAATGTTTATTTTGGGCTTTCCACTGGTTGTCTTCGAGAATGACATTGATTTTACCCCAATTCGTTCTATCCATTGGAACTCCTTGTCTGAATCTAACTAAAGTCCAATTTTATGAGTTGCTAAAAGTGGTTGGAGTAACCGACTTTAACAAAAGAGTTTTACAAAAAAAAATTAATTCTCTTTTCAATAAATATTCCAGACATATAGTACCAATGATAGAAATAAGTAGAAAATTAGTCACATTTATTGGTGTTAGTCTTACGTTACGCGTGTTAGGTTAATTCCCGCAACGAGCACAACCCTCATATTTAATTGCCATCGTTGAGTTTGGAACCATGAACAGACTGCCGCTGATAAGCCGGAGGAAGGTGAGGATGACGTCAAGTCATCATCCCCCTTATGCCCTGGGTGACATACGTGCTACAATAACCGGGACAAAGGGTCGCGATCGCGCAAAGGTGAGCTAACCCCAAAAACCCGTCATCAGTTCGGATTACAGGTTGCAACTCGCCTGCATGAAGTCGGAATAGCTAGTAATCGCCGGTCAGCCATACGACGCCACCATGAATACAAAACTTCACATAATTATTATATTAAAAATTATGTTTGAGTTACATATAAATTAAAAGTTAAAGTATAAGTTCTTGAAAATAATAATTATAAGTTCTTAACTAACGCAACAAACAAAAAACTTATGTCGCATTGAGATTCTCCATCATCTCAGTGATATATTCAAAGTGTTTACACGCATAAAAGCTTTTAATACTTTTAGATCGAGTTTATTTTTTGGGAGATTTGATTTCTAGAACAAAATATACTCTCTTTTTTTTTATAAATAATATTTGGCTTGTCCATATTTTTGTACAGAAGGAAGGAGATATTATGAGAATCGATATGCACAAAACTATAGACATTTGAGAGAGGATCATTAAAAAAGATAAAAACGTTACCAATAGTATATAGTTTGAAATTGTTGAAAATATATAATAACATGCATTTTAGTTAATCTTAAAGTCCTAAATATTAAGGATATAATTAAATAATTATTTTGCCTAATATAAAAGTAAATTTTAAATGGTAAAAAATACGAACGATATTTCATTAAGGGGCATAAGATGATATTAGTAACTGTCACGATCCAAAACTAACCCTGTCGTGATGGCGCCTATCATGGTACTAGGCAAACCGACAAATTACCAAAACAAAGCGAGATTTTTATTTTCAAGATAATTTCTAAAGTTATTTAATATAGAAACTTCATAAGGAGTGTGAATCAAAAATAAAAAAGAAAGCCCAACATCGGGATGACACTACTCATGAGCATCTACTACAACCGTCTGACAATATCAAGAATAACATAGCCTAGAAATAACTGAATACAACTAAGGGAGGATAAAGAGGGAGTAAAGCAGGGTTGCGATCTTTAGGCAACTACCTTGCTAACTCTGATAGATTTGCCACTGAATAATAAACACCCGCTACCACGTCGAGAAATAGTTGGGTCTGCACACAAGGTGCAGGGAGTAACGTGAGTATGTCAACTCAGTAAGTAACCAAAGTAAATAAAGGTTGAGCAGTAGTGATGTAACGACCCGATCGGTCGTTTTAGAAAATTACGCTCCAATCCCTAATTTAACTGTTCCCCTAAGTTCATTTCTGCTATTGTGGGTTGCCGGGAGAGTCGGTTCCGAAAATTTGAGCATTTTGGGACACTTAGTCCCTAAATAAGAGCTTTGAAGCTAGAAAATGGCCCGTAGCCGGAACAGTGTTAAGACGATCTCGGAACGGAAATCCGATGGTTCCATTAGTTCCGTTAGGTGATTTCGGGGTTGGGAGCGCATTCGGAATGTATTTTGGAGGTCCGTAGCTCAATTAGGCTTGAAATGCCGAAGGTTGAAATTTTGGCGAATCCGAACGATAGGTGAGATTTTGATCCGAGGGTCGGAATAGAATTCCGACAATTTCTGTAGCTTCGTTATGTGATTTTGGATATGTCCGCAAATTTTCAGGTCATTCGGACGTCGTTTGGTCGGGTTTTAGATCGAATGTGCAATTCGGAAAGTTTTAAGAAATTTAGGCTTGAATTCGATGTGAATTATGGGTTTTGATGTTGTTAGACGTGTTTTTATGATTAGAATAAGTTCGTATCATGTTTTGGAGTATGTTGGTGGTTTTCGTTGGAGTCCCGGGGGCCTTGGGGTGTTTTCGTATGGTCCAATCGGGCTATTTCATGCATTTTGGAAATGCTGTTAACTGCTGGTGTGTGCTGCAGACGAATGCTCTATGCGATCGCAATGGGCTAATGCGATCGCATAGAAGGTTTTGGAGAGGCCAAGTATTTGTTCTATGCGATCGCGGGCATGGATATGCGATCGCATAGTTCTGAAAAGTTGTGCTCTGCGATCGCGTACAGTCCTATGCGATCGCATAGTGTATAGAGAAGAGGGGTCCCACGTCCAGCTTTTGTCCTATGCGATCGCGGAGCAGGGTATGCGATCGCATAGGTATATTTTGGTGAGCATTGCGATCGCATTGGGGTCTATGCGATCGCATAGAGTAGTTTGGCGAGGGTCAAAATTTGTTCTATGCGATCGCAATAGGGATCATGCGATCGCATAGAGTAAAAATGTCTGGCAGTGACTTAAGTCCAGAAACATTTCAGCCGCGACCCATAAATCAAAAACGCCATTGTTGAGCTCCAAGAGAGGATTTTGAAGGGGAAACGCTGGGATATCATCGGGAAATCATCGGGGGTAAGTTTCTTGACCTTAATTCGTTGGTTTATCATGAAATCCGTGATTATTTCACCGAAATTGGAAGATTAAAGGTGGGTTTGAGCCCTAGGCCTAAATGTTAGAAAATTTCTGATTTGAGTGGGCAAATGGAGTCCGATTTTGGTAAATTTTATATGCCTAGACTCGTATCGAGATAAGGAACCCGAATATATAATTTTCGTGATTTTTCGATAAGCGTACCGAAAGTCGGGTTTTGGCAACTTGTGGGTTTTGGTGCATTTTGAGTTATTTTGATTGGGTAATGTCCAATTGGCCTATTTTGATGTGATTCTATTGATTTTTATCAGATACTACACTTGTGGAGGCCGACATTTGCGGCAAGAGGGTTATTTCTTAGCGGTTTTGTACCGGAATTGAGGTAAGTGGCTTGTCTAACCTCGTGTGGGGGACTTTCACCCCTAGGATATTATTGTGATATTTTAAATGCCTTGTACGCGAGGTGACAGGCGTGTACATGCGCTGGTTGTTGAACACATGCTTTACTTAAAAATGTTCAATGAGTGACATTCCTGTTTTTAGCTGTTAAATTCGATATTCCTACCCGGTGGTAGTTAGAAGAGCATGATTAGATAGTTTTTAATTGTCTAGTCGCCTAATTGTCTTACTTGAGTTTTCTTGGTAATCGCTGGCGCTGTCTATCGGCGAAGTTATAGTTAACCATATTATACTTCTCTCTGTGTATTCCTTTTACTTGTATTGAAATATGGACTACGGGTTCAATTCCCGAGATCCTGAGATTATTAAAATACGGACTACGGGTTCAATTCCCGAGATCCTGAGATTATTGAAATACGGACTACGGGTTCAATTCCCGAGATCCTGAGATTATTGAAATACGGACTACGGGTTCAATTCCCGAGATCCTGAAATTATTTGAATACGGACTACGGGTTCAATTCCCGAGATCCTGAAATTATTGAAATATGGACTACCGGTTCAATTCCCGAGATCCTGAGATTATTGAAATATGGACTACGGGTTCAATTTCCGAGATCCTGAGTTATTGGTAGGGACTGCGGGTTCGATTCCCGGAGATCCTGAGTTGTTGAGATATTATTGAGGCATGGGCTATGGGTTCGATTCCCGGAGACCCAGAGGTACTGAGAATGGGACTGTGGGTTCAATTCCCACAGATCCTGGATTTGTTTGTTTGAGCTGGTTAATTGTTGTTAGCTTAATTGTAGACAGTCGCAGTAATCATCATGATGTTGTTATTTCGAAAATTATTATCATTTAAACTGTTTACTTTGTTATCATCATTATATTATTGTTTTCTCAGTAGGGCCCTGACCTACCTCGTCACTACTCCATCGAGGTTAGGCTTGGCACTTACCGAGTACCGCCGTGGTGTACTCATGCTACTCTTCTGCACACTTTTGTTGTGCAGATCCAGGTACATCAGAGCAGGCTCGTACTAGGTGATTCTGCAGCTTTTCGGGAGACTTCGAGGTATGATCTGCTACGTCCGCGGATCCGGAGGCTTCCCTTCTATTCTAGTATTACTAGTCGACATTTTTCTTCATTTCGTTGCTAGATACTCTTTACACATAGAGCCACAGTTGTATTTCCCTTTTAGTCTGTGTTACCGTGGGGTTCCGGATCTTGGTAGTGTTTTATTTACTGTGTGACGGATGTATGTGCCAAGCGGCATGAATTACATATCTTTTTATGCTATTTTTCCGTTGTTTCTTATTTAGATGTTTATAACTTGTATATTCCGCAACGTGTTAGGCTTACCTAGTCGTGGGGACCTGGGTGCCATCACGACATGTTCACAATTGGTGAACTAGGGTCGTGACAAGTTGGTATCAGAGCTCTAGGTTCATAGGAGTCACGGGACATAGACCGGTTACTTAGAGTCTCACTGATCGATACGGAGACGTCTGTATTTATCTATGAGGGGCTATGTGACTGTTTAGGAAAACTCTTCATTTCTTTGGATTCCTTGTCGTGCGACATTTTTGGCATCAAAAATCTAAATTATTGATTTCTATTCTCTCACAGATGGTGAGGACACGATCTACTCGCGATGATCAGGTACCCGCCCCCCGTTGCCGCCGTCAGAGGCCGGGGCCGAGGTAGAGGACGAGGACGCGCCCGAGGTGCAGCCACAGCACCCGCGCGCGCTGCCGCTGAGGTGCCACAGGTAGACCAGGTTGGAGCGCAGGCACCTGGTACACCGACTACAGCTGCTACTACTCCAGCACTACAGGAGACCCTGGCTCAGTTCATGAGTATGTATACCACTTTAGCCCAGGCAGGACTGCTTCCTCTTGTTGCAGCTACATCTCAGGCCGGGGGAGGGGCCCAGACTCCCGCAGCCGTTACACCGGAGCAGCGTGTGCCAGTGGGACAGGTTCCGGATGTTTTGGTTATGCCTCCTGCCGCCCCAGCACAGCCCGAAGGTGGACCAGCTGCCTCTGAGGACGAGCAGCGTAGATTGGAGAGGTTCAAGAAATATGACCCTCCAGTGTTTAGTGGTTTGGCTTCGGATGATGCATTGGGTTTTCTAGAGGAGTGTCATCGTATTCTTCGTACTATGGGGATTGTGGAGACCAGCGGGGTTTCCTTCACTGCTTTTCAGTTTCGTGGGGCCGCTTATGACTGGTGGCGCACGTATGAGTTGGATAGTCCAGAAGAGTCTGCTTCATTGACTTGGACGCAGTTTTCAGATCTATTTTTGAGAGAGTTTGTCCCTCAGAGCCTTAGGGATTCTTGGCGCTCGGAGTTTGAGCGGTTGCGACAGGGTTCCTTGTCAGTATCGGAGTATGCTATCAGTTTCACCCGCCTAGCCAGGCATGCACCGGCTTTGGTAGCCACGGTTCGGGAGCGAGTGCGGAGATTTATTGAGGGCCTTGTTCCGCCTATCCGATCCAGCATGGCCGGAGAGCTTGAGACAGATATATCTTATCAGCAGGCAGTTAGCATTGCCAAGAGGATCGAGAGTATGCTCCCTAGAGAGCGGAGAGAGAGAGAGGCCAAGAGGTCTCGTGAGTCGGGCCATTTCTCTGGTGCCCGCACTTCATCGGCCGGTCGTTTTGGCAGGGGTTATTCCGGTCGACCAGTTCACTCAGCATTGCCCTCAGCCGGTAGTACTCCAGCTCTTCCAGCACCTCAGGAGCCTTATTATGCTCCCCCAGTTTCCAGTGCACCTCCTGCGCAGGGTCCTTCCAGAGGTCAGACTAGTGGGGGTGAGCCCGGTCAGTCACAGTCACCGTGTCCTCCCAGAGCTTGCTTTGGGTGCGGGGATACTCGCCGTCTGGTCAGGGAGTGCCCCAGGCATAGGAGGGGAGCACCTCATCAGTCTTCGCAGCCTCTGCGTGGTTCTCAGGGTCAGCAGGCTATCATTCTAGCTCCAGCTGCCACTCCACCTGCCCAGCCAGCCAGGGGCGGGGGTTAGGGTTCTAGAGGACGCCCTCGAGAGGGGGGACAGGCCAGATTCTATGCTATTCCTGATCGTGCTGCGGCTGTTGCATCCGACTCTGTTATCACAGGTATTATTCTGGTTAGTCACAGGGAGGCATCGGTTCTATTCGACCCTGGTTCCACTTTTTCATATGTGTCTTCTTACTTTGCTTCTCATCTGGGTGTGCCTCGGGATTCTTTGAGTGCCCCCATTTATGTTTCCACTCCGGTGGGTGATTCTTTGGCTATGGACCGCGTATATCGGTCGTGTTTGGTTACCATTTGTGATTTTGAGACCAGAGCGGATCTATTGCTGCTCGGGATGGTCGATTTTGATATTATTCTGGGCATGGACTGGTTGTCGCCCCATTATGCTATTCTTGATTGTCACGCCAAGACCGTGACGCTGGCTATGCCAGGCATTCCACGTATTGAGTGGAGTGGTACCCTAGATCACACCCCCAGCCGTGTTATTTCTTTTCTCAGAGCTCGGCGTATGGTTGAGAAGGGGTGTGCTGCTTATCTAGCCTATGTGCGGGACGTCGGTATTGACACTCCCTCTATTGATTCTGTTTCTGTGGTACGTGACTTTGCTGATGTATTTCCAGCCGATCTTCCGGGCATGCCGCCCGACAGAGATATTGATTTTGCTATTGACTTGTTGCCGGGCACTCAGCCCATTTCTATTCCACCGTACCGTATGGCTCCTCCTGAGTTGAAGGAGTTGAAGGATCAGTTACAGGAGTTGTTGGGTAAGGGTTTCACTCGACCCAGTGTTTCACCTTGGGGTGCTCTTATGTTGTTTGTGAAGAAGAAGGACGGTTCTATGCGTATGTGTATTGACTATCGCCAGCTGAACAAAGTTATAGTGAAGAATTGGTATCCTTTGACACGTAGTGATGACTTATTTGATTAGCTATAGGGCGCACAAGTGTTCTCCAAGATTGATTTGCGCTTTGTTTATCATCGGCTGAAGATTCGGGAGCTAGATATCCCGAAGACTGCCTTCGGGACTCGGTATGGTCACTACGAGTTCCTCGTTATGTCTTTCGGGGGCTGACTAATGACCCAGCAGCCTTTATACATTTGATGCACAGTGTGTTCAGGCCTTATTTGGACTCCTTCGTGATTGTCTTCATTGATGATATTCTAGTATATTCCCGGAGCCGGGAAGAGCACGAGCAACATTTGAGGATAGTGCTTCAGATTCTGAGGGAGAAGCAGCTTTATGCCAAGTTCTCTAAATGTGAATTCTGGTTGAGTTCGGTGGCATTTTTGGGCCACGTGGTGTCGAGTGATGGTATTCGAGTAGATCCGAGGAAGGTGGAGGCCGTGCAGAGTTGGCCCAGACCCTCCTCCGCTACTGAGATTCGCAGTTTCCTTGGTTTGGCGGGCTATTACCGTCGTTTCGTAGAAGGGTTCTCTTCGATTGCAGCACCTATGACTAGATTGACCCAAAAGGGTGCCCCTTTCCAGTGGACAGACGAGTGTGAGGCGAGCTTTCAGAAGCTCAAGACAGCTTTGACTTCGGCCCCTATATTGATGTTGCCTACAGGTTCGGGGTCCTATACTATATATTGTGATGCCTCACGAGTTGGACTCGGTGCGGTATTGATGCAGGACGGTAGGGTGATTGCCTACGCGTCGAGACAACCGAAGGTGCATGAGAAGAATTACCCTGTTCATGATTTGGAGCTAGCTGCCATTGTTCACGCCTTGAAAATTCGGCGTCATTATTTATATGGGGTTCCTTGTGAGATCGAGATTGCAGCACTTGCTTAAGGAGAAGGACATGAATATGCGTCAGAGGAGATGGTTGGAACTACTGAAGGACTATGATATTACTATTCTCTATCATCCGGGCAAGGCTAATGTGGTTGCTTATGCCTTGAGTCGTCGGGCAGAGAGTTTGGGGAGTTTAGCATATCTACCAGCTTCGGAGAGGCCTATGGCGATGGATGTTCAGGCTTTGGCCAGGCAGTTTGTTAGATTGGATCTTTCGGAGCCCAGCCGGATTCTGGCATGTGTGGTTTCTCGGTCTTCTCTATTTGACCGCATCAGGGAGCGTCTGTTCGACGACCCTCATTTGCTTGTCCTTCAGGATAAAGTTCGGCGCGGTGATGCTCGAGATGTTACCATCGGAGAAGATGGAGTTATGAGGATGCAGGGGCGCATCTATGTGCCCAATGTAGATGATCTTCGAGAGCTGATTCTAGCAGAGGCCCATAGCTCGCGGTATTCCATCCATCCGGGAGCCGCGAAGATGTACCAGGACTTGAAACAGCATTACCGGTGGAGGCGGATGAAAAGGAATATAGTTGATTATGTTTCCAGATGCCTCAACTGCCAGCAGGTGAAGTATGAGCATCAGCGTCCGGGTGGATTGATGCAGCAGATTGAGATTCCCGAGTGGAAATGGGAGCGCATTACCATGGACTTTGTATCCGGACTTCCACGGACGGTTAGGAAGTTTGATTCTATTTGGGTCATTGTGGATCGGCTGACCAAGTCCGCCCATTTTATACCGGTGAGCACTACATATTCCTCGGAGCGACTGGCGGAGATCTATATCAGGGAGATAGTTCGGCTGCATGGTATCCCAGTGTCCATCATTTCAGACAGAGGCACTCAGTTTACTTCACGGTTCTGGAGAGCCGTGCAGTAGGAGTTAGGTACTCGGGTGGAGCCGAGCACGGCATTTCACCCCCAGATGAATGGACAATCTAACCGCACTATTCAGATTTTGGAGGATATGCTCCGTACGTGCATGATTGAGTTTGGAGGTCCATGGGATCACTTCTTGCCGCTGGCGGAGTTTGCTTATAACAACAGCTACCAGTCTAGTATTCAGATGGCACCGTATGAGGCCCTATATGGTAGGAGGTGCAGGTCTCCCGTGGGTTGGTTTGAGCCGGGCGAGGCCAGGTTGCTAGGTACTGATATGGTTCAGGAGGCTATGGACAAGGTCAAGGTGATTCAGGACAGACTCCGTGCAGCCCAGTCTAGACAGAAGAGTTATGCGGACAAGAAGGTTCGCGATGTGGCTTTTATGGTTGGCGAGCGGGTTCTGCTTCGAGTCTCGCCCATGAAGGGTGTTATGAGGTTTGGGAAGAAAGGAAAGCCGAGTCCTAGATTTATTGGCCCTTTTGAGATTTTGAGGCGTGTTGGGGAGGTTGCTTATGAGTTGGCCTTACCTCCCGGCCTAGCCGGAGTTCACCCCGTATTTCATGTCTCCATGCTCCGGAGATACCATGGTGACCCGTCGCATGTGTTGGATTTCACTTCTGTTCAGCTAGACAAGGATCCGTCTTATGTTGAGGAGCCGGTAGCCATTCTAGACAGGCAGGTCAGAAAGCTAAGGTCAAAGAACATCGCTTTGGTAAAGGTTCAGTGGCGGGGCCAGCCGGTCGAGGAGGCGACTTGGGAGACCGAGCAGGATATGCGCAGCCAGTACCCTCATCTTTTCACTACTCCGGGTATGTTTTCTATGCTCGTTCGAGGACGAACGAATCTTTAAGTGTGGGAAGATGTAACGACCCGACCGGTCGTTTTAGAAAATTACGCCCCAATCCCTAATTTAACTGTTCCCCTAAGTTCATTTCTGCTATTGTGGGTTACCGGGAGAGTCGGTTTCGAAAATTTGAGCATTTTGGGACACTTAGTCCCTAAATAAGAGCTTTGAAACTAGAAAACGGTCCCGTAGCCGGAACAGTGTTAAGACGATCTCGGAAGGGAAATCCGATGGTTCCATTAGTTCCGTTAGGTGATTTCGGGGTTGGGAGCGCGTTCGGAATGTATTTTCGAGGTCCGTAGCTCAACTAGGCTTGAAATGCCGAAGGTTGAAATTTTGGCGAATCCGAACGATAGGTGAGATTTTGATCCGGGGGTCGGAATGGAATTCCGACAATTTCTGTAGCTTTGTTATGTGATTTTGGATATGTCCGCAAATTTTCAGGTCATTCGGACGTCGTTTGGTCGGGTTTTAGATCGAATGTGCAATTCGGAAAGTTTTAAGAAATTTAGGCTTGAATTCGATGTGAATTATGGGTTTTGATGTTGTTAGACGTGTTTTGATGATTAGAATAAGTTCGTATCATGTTTTGGAATAGGTTGGTGGTTTTCGTTGGGATCCCGGGGGTCTCGGGATGAATCCGGGGGTCCAATCGGGCTAATTCATGCATTTTGGAAATGCTGATAACTGCTGGTGTGTGCTGCAGACGAATGCTCTATGCGATCGCAATGGGCTAATGCGATCGCATAGAAGGTTTTGGAGAGGCCAAGTATTTGTTCTATGCGATCGCGGGCATGGATATGTGATCGCATAGTTCTGGAAAGTTGTGCTCTGCGATCGCGTACAGTCCTATGCGATCGCATAGTGTATAGAGAAGAGGGGTCCCAGGTCCAGCTTTTGTCCTATGCGATCGCGGAGCAGGGTATGCGATCGCATAGGTATATTTTTGTGAGCATTGCGGTCGCATTGGGGTCTATGCGATCGCATAGAGTAGTTTGGCGAGGGTCAAAATTTTTTCTATGCGATCGCAACTGGGATCATGCGATCGCATAGAGTAAAATGTCTGGCAGTGACTTAAGTCCAGAAACATTTCAGCCGCGACCCATAAATCAAAATCGCCATTGTTGAGCTCCAAGAGAGGATTTTGAAGGGGAAACGCTGGGATATCATCGGGAAATCATCGGGGGTAAGTTTCTTGACCTTAATTCATTGGTTTATCATGAAATCCGTGATTATTTCACCTGAAATTGGAAGATTAAAGGTGGGTTTGAGCCCTAGGCCTAAATGTTAGAAAATCTCTGATTTGAGTGGGCAAATGGAGTCCGATTTTGGTAAATTTTATATGCCTAGACTCGTATCGAGATAAGGAACCCGAATATATAATTTTCGTGATTTTTCGATAAACGTACCGAAAGTCGGGTTTTGGCAACTTGTCGGTTTTGGTGCATTTTGAGTTAGTTTGATTGGGTAATGTCCAATTGGCCTATTTTGATGTGATTCTATTGATTTTTATCAGATACTACACTTGTGGAGGCCGACATTCGCGGCAAGAGGGTTATTTCTTAGCGGTTTTGTACCGGAATTGAGGTAAGTGGCTTGTCTAACCTCGTGTGGGGGACTTTCACCCCTAGGATATTATTGTGATATTTTAAATGCCTTGTACGCGAGGTGACGGGCGTCTACATGCGCTGGTTGTTGAACACATGCTTTACTTAAAAATATTCAATGAGTGACATTCCTGTTTTTAGCTGTTAAATTCGATATTCCTACCCGGTGGTAGTTAGAAGAGCATGATTAGATAGTGTTTAATTGTCTAGTCGCCTAATTGTCTTACTTGAGTTTTCTTGGTAATCGCTGGCGCTGTCTATCGGCGAAGTTATAGTTAACCATATTATACTTCTCTCTGTGTATTCCTTTTACTTGTATTGAAATATGGACTACGGGTTCAATTCCCGAGATCCTGAGATTATTGAAATACGGACTACGGGTTCAATTCCCGAGATCCTGAGATTATTGAAATACGGACTACGGGTTCAATTCCCGAGATCCTGAGATTATTGAAATACGGACTACGGGTTCAATTCCCGAGATCCTGAAATTATTTGAATACGGACTACGGGTTCAATTCCCGAGATCCTGAAATTATTGAAATATGGACTACGGGTTCAATTCCCGAGATCTTGATATTATTGAAATATGGACTACGGGTTCAATTTCCGAGATCCTGAGTTATTGGTAGGGACTGCGGGTTCGATTCCCGGAGATCCTGAGTTGTTGAGATATTATTGAGACATGGGCTGTGGGTTCGATTCCCGGAGACCCAGAGGTACTGAGAATGGGACTGTGGGTTCAATTCCCACAGATCCTGGATTTGTTTATTTGAGCTGGTTAATTGTTGTTAGCTTAATTGTAGACAGTCGCAGTAATCATCATGATGTTGTTATTTCGAAAATTATTATCATTTAAACTGTTTACTTTGTTATCATCATTATATTATTTTTTTCTCAGTAGGGCCCTGACCTACCTCGTCACTACTCCATCGAGGTTAGGCTTGGCACTTACTGAGTACCGCCGTGGTGTACTCATGCTACTCTTCTGCACACTTTTTGTTGTGCAGATCCAGGTACATCAGAGTAGACTCGTACTAGGTGATTCCGCAGCTTTTTGGGAGACTTCGAGGTATGATCTGCTACGTCCGCGGATCCGGAGGCTTCCCTTCTATTCTAGTATTACTAGTCGACATTTTTCTTCATTTCGTTGCTAGATACTCTTTACACATAGATCCACAGTTGTAATTCCCTTTTAGTCTGTGTTACCGTGGGGTTCCGGATCTTGGTAGTGTTTTATTTACCGTGTGACGGATGTATGTGCCAAGCGGCATGAATTACATATCTTTTTATGCTATTTTTCCGCTGTTTCTTATTTAGATGTTTATAACTTGTATATTCCGCAACGTGTTAGGCTTACCTAGTCGTGGGGACTGGGTGCCATCACGACATGTTCACAATTGGTGAACTAGGGTCGTGACAAGTGATGAGCAGTAGTGATGAGCAGTAAAACATATACAGTTCATGAAATCTCAGTAGAATACAACAGGCTTTTAAAATCAAGGTTTGAATCAACTAAGCTCGTTTAAATCCTGTTTCAGTAAAACTATTTAAAACATCTTTCAACTGTTTTAAAATAAAGTGATGAAATTGTGGGTAAACAAATGACGAGAACATAAATAGCCCCTCGGGCAAAACAACACTCGTGAACAACCTCTTGGGCAAACATGAATCATAAACAACCCTTCGGGCAACCTCACATTTACACATATACAATCCCTCGGGAAAACCTCATAGTCACTCGTAAACAGCCCCTCGGGCATAACATGAATCAAGAATAGCCCCTCGAACAAAACATCATATCACTCACTCAGGGTACCCGCGCTCACTGGGGTGTACAGACTCTAGAAGGGCTCCTAAAGTCCAAGCTCTATAACAAGCCACCTCATGGCATAAATTAATCAAGCTCTCGACCTCACTGAATCATGAATCAAGAATAGCCCCTCAGACAAAATATCATATTACTCACTCAGGGTACCCGCGCTGACCTGGGGTGTACAGACTCCAGAGGGCCTCCTACAGCCCAAGCTCTATAGCAAGCCACCTCATGGCATAAATAAATCAAACTTTCGACCTCACTTAATCATGAATCAGTAAACAAGTTGCGACGTGCAGCCTGATCCCATAGATATCCTCACTCAGTCATAAATCAATAAAATATATTGCGGCGTGTAGCCCAATTTTCACGACCCTAGTTCACCCTCCACGGACATGTCGTGATGGCACCTAGTCTCTACGACTAGGTAAGCCTAACAATGTGGAATATAACCAAAATTTGCGGAAGCAAGCAAAACAAAATGAATTAGTAAAATAAAATGGTGCTTAAGGTGCCTCTTGGCACGTAGCATATATAACAACTCAAAACTGACGACAATTTCCCAAAACCTGGAAACTCACAAATCTGAAATCTAACACTTGGCATCTCGCGCCCCATCAATAACACGGCAATACTGGCAACTATCTAATCAGCTAGAGTCACTTTCACATATACAATGGATAAACGACGTCATATCTCTACCCTTAGTCAAATTAGAAGGGATTCATCTCAAATAGAAGGGTCCAGCTACGTGTATTCTTGTGCAAGTGTATCTAACAAGGATCCCGCCAACTAGTAAGTATAAGAAATGGGAACAATTAACACCCGCTCATCCACCCCGAATAGAAATAATAAAACTATCAGTCATATCACATTGAGTTTAATGGGGACTTCCGGGAATCGAACCCGTAGCCCGGTATACCAATAACAGAATCTCCCGGGAATTGAACCCGTAGTCCTTCCTAATAACAACAAAGGAACTCCCGGGAATTGAACCCGTAGTCCTTCCTAATAACAACAGAGGAACTCCCGGGAATTGAACCCGTAGTCCTTCATAATCAGCCCCTAACCTAGCCCTCCTTATTTTGCCACGTGTGCAATCAATAACAACATAGCAACACCGCCTTATTTCGCCACACGTGCATCACAATGTTCCCACCTTATTTCGCCACATGCGTGTGACGACCCGGCCCGTCGTCACGGGAATTACCACCCCGTTATGTTATAATTTCATGTTTCATGCTTTTATATAAGTGTTAGAGTCTATCGGGTGAGTTAGGGGTGAATTGGATTGAAAATGAGGCATATAGCCTTTGTTAAGGAAATTTGAATAAGGAAAGTCAACCTGGAGTTGACTATTTGGTTAGAGGGCTCGGAATCGGATTCTGATGATTCGGTTAGTTCCGAGAGGTGATTTGTGACTTAGGGGAGCGATCGGAATCGAATTTGGAGGCCCGGTGTAGAAATAGGCTTGAATTGGCTAAGGTTGAATTTTGGCGAAATCCGAACGGTAGGTTAGATTTTGATTCGGGAGTCGGAATGGAATTCCGACAATTGCAGTAGCTCCGTTAGGTGATTTTGGATGTGCCTGCAAAATTTCAGGTCATTCGGACGTCGTTTGGTCGGGTTTTTGATTGGATGTGTAATTCGGAATGTTTTAAGGAATTTAGGCTTGAATTTGATGTGAATTATGGGTTTTGGTGTTATTAGACGTGTTTTGAGGATTGGAGCAAGTTCGAATAAGGTGTTAAGATGTGTTGGTGTGTTTGGA
This sequence comes from Nicotiana noctiflora, assembly GCA_032618575.1. Lineage (NCBI taxonomy): Eukaryota > Viridiplantae > Streptophyta > Magnoliopsida > Solanales > Solanaceae > Nicotiana > Nicotiana noctiflora. The sequence goes on from JASVEL010002710.1 coordinate 172,887, forward strand.
TGAGGTCCCGGGGGACTCGGGGTGTTTTCGGGTGGCTAAACGGGAGAAATTGTGGAAAAATTACAGGTTGGGATTCTGTTTCTGTTGTTTCCGCTCCTGTGGAATTTTGGGCGTAGGAGCGAGTCCGCAGAAGCGGACGAGGGGCGCAGGAGCGCTTGGTTACGCAGAAGCGGAAGTCATTCCGCTGAAGCGGCATCGCTGGTGCGAGCCATTGATCGCAGAAGCGGACGAGAAGAAAAATGAGAAGGTCCGCAGAAGCGGACACTTGACCGTCTGGGCGAGTCCGCAGGAGCGGGCTCTGTAGCGCAGAAGCGGATGGCTTCGCGGAAGCGGACGTTTTATCGCAGAAGCGGACGCGCTTAAGCGGTCCTTTTCTCGCAGAAGCAGAATTGGCCGGCTAGGCCTGGAATCGCTGAAGCGACCCTTTGGTCGCGGATACGGACTCGTAGAAGCGGAAATATTTCCGCAGAAGCGAAAATCGCTGTAAGTTAAGTGTATCAGAAGTTAGAAAAATTTCAGAATATTTCACACATTTGGGTCTCGGCTTTAGAGGCGATTTGGGCGATTTTGAAGAGAAATTCAAGGGAAATCATCAGGTAATCAACTATGGACTTAAACTATGATTAGTATTGATAACATTATGCAATTATATCATGAAAATGGAGGAATTTGGGGTAATTTATGGAGGATTTAGCCCTAGGCTTGAACTTTAGAAAATCAAGGTTTTGAATGAGCAAATGGAGTCCGAATTTGGTAAAATTGATATGCTTAGACTCGTATTGAGATGAGAGTTCCGAATATGTGACTTTTGTGATTTTTCGATAAGCGTACCGAAAGTTGGGTTTTGACAACTTTGGGAATTTTGATGTAAATCGAGTTGTATTGATTGGGTGTCGTCCCATTGGCCTAATTCGTTGTATTTCTACTGTATTTGATCAGATTCTACGCGTGCGGAGCTTGATTCTCGTGGCAAGGGCATTGCGGAGTAGTCGTCGCGCCGTATTGAGGTGAGTAATAGATGTGGGTGATGACCGGCGGGTTCGAAACCCCGGTATACCACTTTGTGACGCTGTATAGCGGCGAGACACGCACACTCTTGAGAGTGCGGGGTCGATCATGAACTGGAGACTATATATTAGTCCGACCTGTTGATATTGTATTATTGGCTATTCTCGAGCCGTCGAACCTCCTTCTCGGATGGTTGCATATATATATATATTGTGATAATGGCCACTCTTGAGTCGAGGAACCCCCTTCTTGGGCGGTTGAGTATACTTGTGGGCCGTGAGCCAGTTATTGGATCCCGCGAGGATCATTATCATTGTCTTATCATATAGACATGCTAGTTTACTACTAGTCCGCAGCTATTTTTGTTATTATGCTAATTCCAATCTCCGGAACTTGATATTACTGTTTTCCAACTGAAAAATGATAAAAGAGTTTTCAAAAACTACTTTTGAGCCTGCGAGGCTGTATCTGCATATTAGCTGACTAGTAGTGGATCGGGCTGCACGCCGCACCGAGATATATGTTGGATCGGACTGCACGCCGCAGGAATATCTCTATGAGATGTGCTTGGGCTGTAGGAGCCCCTCCGGAGTCTGAACCCCCACAGTGAGCACGGGTACCCAAAATTGGAGTCGAGCTACGCGCCGTAGCGGTCATATCATGCATTGCATTGCATTTAGCTACATCTGCTAGCTGTTATGCTATTTATTGGTATTTTTGTTGGTACAGGTACAGTGAATATTGATTTTATGACAGGGTAGCTGATTATAGCTTTACATAGTGTTTTATTGCGGATTTCTTATCTGCGCTGTCTTACCCTTGTTTATTACCACTGAGTCTGGCAGTACTCATTTTACTCCCTGCACCTTGTGTGCAGATCCAGGTACCTCTCAGCAGTGATCCAGTAGCTGTGCGAGGCGACGTTTGTGGATATTCGAGGTAGCTGCAGAGTCCGCAGGACCCGATATTCCTTCTTACTGTCTTGACTTTGTATTGACTTTTCTTTCCGCACTTGGTATCTTGTAAACCTTCATACACTCATGTTCAGTAGAGGCTCATGACTCTTGACCCTTGGTCTATGGGAGTTGATGTATTATGGGACTTGGTTTCCCGTTTTCGTTATTGGTATCGCTATTGCTTCGTGATTTAATATGCTTATATGGGCTAAAGAGAGCTTCTAGCTCCGTTATTGTTATCGATTGGTCAGGCTGGCTTAGCAATGTGCTGGGTGCCATCACGACCGGATTTGGGGTCGTGACAAGTTGGTATCAGAGCCTAGGTTTACTAGGCCTCATGAGTCTTGAGCCGGTTAGTAGAGTCTTGTGGATCGGTACGGGGACGCCTGTACTTATCCTCGGGAGGCTGCGAACCTTTAGGAAAACTTCACTTTTCTTGAACTCCGTCGTGCGATCTTGTTGTTCTGAGAACTGAACTTCTATATTCTATTCTCTCGCAGATGGCGAGAACGCGAGCATCGGGACGAGGTGGACGACCTCCATTGCCACCTGTTAGAGGCCGTGGGCGCGGTCGTGCTAGAGTTAGAGGTAGGGCGGCTGAGGCAGTGCCAGCTGACCCGCCTGTTGTACCAGTTCAGGAGCAGCCCCCAGTGGTTGATGCCCCAGCAGCCTCAGTTCAGGGCCAGACTATATCTATTGCTATCCCTGGTCTTCAGGAGACTCTTGCTCAGATATTATCAGTGTGTTCCGGTTTGGCTCGGGTAGTTTCAGCTACCGCTACTGTAGCGACATCTCAGTCAGGGGGTGGTCAGCAGACCCCTGCAGCTCGCACACCTGACCCGGTTGTTCAGGGACTTCAGACGCCAGAGGCGGTCCCCGCTCAGGTGGTTGCACCGGTTATTCCTCCAGCTGCACCAGCTCCAGCTCCAGAGCATATGGTTCAGGTTATGCCCGACGACGAGCAACGTCGTCTTGAGAGATTTGGTAGACTTCAGCCACCCCATTTCAGTGGCGTTGAGGGCGAGGATGCCCAGGGTTTCTTGGATAAGTGTCAGAAGATGCTGCGTACGGCTGGTATTCTTGAGTCCAGCGGAGTTTCATTTACTACATTTCAGTTCACCGGTCCCGCATTTGATTGGTGGGAGGAGTTTGAGAGGCGTAGGCTTGCAAGAGCAACACCTCTCACATGGCAGCAGTTCTCTACTCTCTTTCTAGAGAAATATGTACCTCAATCTCGTCGCGAGGAGCTACGTCGCCAGTTCGAGTGGTTGATTCAGGGCGACATATCCGTGACCCAGTATGAGCTTAGATTCACTCAGTTGGCTAGGCATGCCACATGGATGATCCCCACCGATAGGGAGAGGATCAGGAGGTTCATTGATGGCCTCAACTACTCTATCCGTATTCTTATGACCAGCGAGCGAGTTCTGTCATCATCGTTCGAGCAGGTTGCTGATATGGCACGCTCCATTGAAGCGGATCGTCGCCGAGAGAGAGAGGAGCGGGAGGCCAAGAGGCCTCGCGGTTCTGGCAGTTTCAGTGGTGCTCCATCTAGAGGGCATTCCCAGCAGAGCAGAGGTCGCTCATCTAGATCTTCTCATTCAGGCCGCCCAGAGCAGAGCGGAGGTTCTTTTGGTCGTGGTCGACAGGGGTTTCAGCAGGGTCAGTCATCACTTAGTGCCCTCCCAGCCCAGAGTGCAACACCTACTTCTCCAGCACCAGGTGCATGTTATGAGTGTGGTGAGTTTGGCCACATGAGGAGACAGTGCCCTCGACTACGTAGGGGTAGGACTCGGCAGAGGGATCAGCCCTCCTCTTCAGCACCATCTCAGGCTAGTAGAGGTGGAGGTCAGTCTTCTCGTGGTCGCCCCAGGGGCGAGGAGAGATCTGGTGGAGGCCAGGCACGGTTTTATGCACTTTCTGACAGGCGTGATGCAGTTGCCTCCGATGCAGTGATTACAAGTATCATTTCTGTCTGTCACAGAGATGCCTCTGTTCTATTTGATCCAGGGTCCACCTATTCTTACGTGTCCTCTTATTTTGCACATTATTTGGGTGCGACTCGTGATAGTCTTGATTTGCCTGTTCATGTATCCACCCCCGTGGGTGATACGATCGTTGTAGATCATGTCTATAGATCCTGTGTTATATCTATTGGGGGTCTGGAGACCCAGGCCGATTTGTTATTGTTGGGTATGGTGGACTTTGATGTTATATTGGGTATGGACTGGTTGTCTCCGTACCATGCTATATTGGACTGTCATGCTAAGACAGTTACGTTGGCCATTCCTGGTATTTCTCAGATCGAGTGGCGGGGTTCGACCGATTTCGTCCCTAGCCGTGTTATTTCGTTCTTAAAAGCTCAGAAGATGGTTGAAAAAGGGTGTTTATCGTATTTAGCTTTTGTGAGAGATGTGGGAGCTGAGTCTCCTAGCATTGATTCTGTACCTGTTGTGAGGGACTTCCCAGATGTATTCCCCTCAGACCTGCCGGGCATGCCGCCGGACAGGGATATTGATTTTGGCATTGACTTGGTGCCGGGCACTTAGCCTATATCCATTCCTCCTTATCGGATGGCACCAGCTGAGTTGAAAGAACTGAAAGAGCAGCTTCAAGAGCTTCGGATAAGGGTTTCATCCGCCCTAGTGTGTCTCCGTGGGGTGCGCCGGTATTATTTGTTAAAAAGAAAGATGGTTCCATGCGAATGTGTATTGATTATAGGCAATTGAACAAAGTGACGGTGAAGAACAAGTACCCTCTACCGCGCATAGATGATTTGTTTGATCAGTTACAGGGTGCGAGGGTGTTTTCTAAGATCGATCTTCGTTCAGGCTATCACCAGCTGAAGATCGGGGACTCGGATATTATGAAGACTGCATTCAGGACCCGATATGGTCATTATGAGTTTCTTGTGATGTCTTTTGGGTTGACCAACGCCCCAGCAGCATTTATGCATCTGATGAACAGTGTGTTCAGGCCTTATTTGGATTCATTTGTGATTATGTTCATTGATGACATTCTAGTCTACTCCCGTAGTCAGGAGGAGCATGCTTAGCATTTGAGTATTGTGTTGCAGAGATTGAGGGAGGAGAAGCTATATGCTAAATTCTCCAAGTGCGAGTTTTGGCTCGAGTCCGTAGCATTTATGGGACATGTGGTGTCTCGTGATGGTATTCAGGTTGATCAGAAAAAGATAGAGGCGGTGCAGAGTTGGCCTAGACCGACCTCAGCTACAGAGATCAGGAGTTTTCTTGGTTTGGCGGGATATTATCGCCGATTTGTTCAGGGATTTTCATCCATTGCTTCTTCATTGACTAAATTGACCCAGAAGGGTGCACCATTCGTGTGGTCGGATGAGTGCGAGGAGAGCTTTCAAAAGCTCAAGACAGCTTTGACCACAGCTCCAGTGTTAGTATTGCCATCAGCTTCAGGTTCATATATCGTTTATTGTGATGCCTCGAGAGTGGGGATAGGTTGTGTGTTGATGCAGGAAGGTAAGGTGATTGCTTATGCTTCTCGGCGGTTGAAGCCACATGAGAAGAACTATCCTGTTCATGACTTGGAGCTAGCCGCCATTGTTCATGCATTGAAGATTTGGAGGCACTATTTGTATGGTGTGTCTTGTGAGGTGTATACCGACCATCGTAGTCTCCAGCACTTGTTCAAACAGAAAGACCTTAATTTGAGACAGCGGAGATGGCTAGAGTTGCTGAAGGATTATGACATTACTATTCTATATCACCCGGGGAAGGCCAATGTGGTGGCCGATGCTTTGAGCCGGAAGGCGGTCAGTATGGGGAGCTTGGCATATATTCCAGCCGAGGAGAGGCCATTTGCTTATGATGTTCAGGTGCTAGCCAATCGGCTAGTGAGGTTAGATATTTCGGAGCCCATCAGGGTATTGGCTTGTGTTGTATCTCGGTCATCTCTATATGATCGTATTCGTGAGCGCCGGTATGATGATCTACATTTGGCTGTCCTGAGGGACAGAGTTCAGCATGATGACGCTAGAGATGTCACCATTGATAGTGACGGCGTATTGAAGATGCAGGGCCGGATATGTGTGCCCAATGTTGATGGCCTTCGTGAGTTGATTCTGGAAGAGGCCCATAGCTCGCGGTATTCTATCCATCCAGGAGCCGCGAAGATGTATCAAGATTTGAAACAACACTATTGGTGGAGAAAGATGAAAATGGACATTGTCGGACATGTAGCACGGTGCCTCAACTGTCAGCAGGTTAAGTACGAGCATCAGAGGCCCGGTGGTGTATTTCAGCGCATTGTTATTCCTGAGTGGAAATGGGAGAGAGTCACCATGGACTTTGTTACTGGACTCCCTCGGACGGCGAGGAAGTTTGATTCTGTATGGGTGATTGTGGATAGACTGACCAAGTCAGCTCACTTCATTCCAGTTAGTACTACCTACTCATCGGAGTGGTTGGAAGCGATCTTTATTCGAGAGATTGTTCGGTTGCATGGAGTCCCGGTGTCTATCATATCCGACAGGGGTACTCAGTTCACTTCTCAGTTTTGGAGAGCATTTCAGCGAGAGATGGGTACGCGGGTTGAGTTGAGTACAGCATTTCACCCCCAGACAGACGGACAGTCTGAGCGCACTATTCGGATCTTGGAGGATATGTTGCGAGCTTGTGTGATTGATTTTGGTGGTTCGTGGGATGAGTTCCTACCACTTGCTGAGTTTGACTACAACAACAGTTATCAGTCGAGTATTCAGATGGCCCCGTATGAGGCATTGTATGGCAGGCGGTGTAGATCCCCCGTGGGATGGTTTGAGCCTGGTGAGGTTAGATTAATAGGGACCGAGTTAGTCCAGGATGCTCTGGATAGAGCAAAGTTGATCCAGGAGAGGCTTCGTACAGCACAGTCTCGTCAGAAGAGTTATGCGGACCGTAGAGTTCGAGAGTTGTCTTTCATGGTTGGTGACAGAGTATTGTTGAAGATTTCACCTATGAAGGGTGTTATGAGGTTTGGGAAGAAAGGAAAGTTGAGTCCCAGGTACATTGGTCCTTTTGAGATACTTAGGAGAGTTGGAGAGGTGGCATATGAGTTGGCCTTGCCGCCCGGCTTATCCAGCGTTCATCCAGTATTCCATGTGTCTATGCTCCGGAAGTACATTGGGGATCCGTCTCATGTATTAGATTTCAGCACCATTCAGCTTGATGGTGATCTATCCTATGATGTAGAGCCTATTGCCATTTTGGGACGGCAGGTGAGAAAATTGAGGTCTAAGGAGATTGCATCAGTTAAGGTTCAGTGGAGAGGTCGACCCGTGGAGGAGGCCACTTGGGAGGTCGAGCGGGAGATGCGGAGCAGATATCCTCACTTGTTTGAGACTTCAGGTATGTTTCTTGACCCGCTCGAGGACGAGCGTTTGCTTAAGAGGGGAGAATGTGACGACCCGGCCCGTCGTCACGGGAATTACCACCCCGTTATGTTGTAATTTCATGTTTCATGCTTTTATATAAGTGTTAGAGTCTATCGAGTGAGTTAGGGGTGAATTGGATTGAAAATGAGGCATATAGCCTTTGTTAACGAAACTTGAATAAGGAAAGTCAACCTGGAGTTGACTATTTGGTTAGAGGGCTCGGAATCGGATTCTGATGATTCGGTTAGTTCCGGGAGGTGATTTGTGACTTAGGGGAGCGATCGGAATCGAATTTGGAGGCCCGGTGTAGAAATAGGCTTGAATTGGCTAAGGTTGAATTTTGGCGAAATCCGAACGGTAGGTGAGATTTTGATCCGGGAGTCGGAATGGAATTCGACAGTTGCAATAGCTCCGTTAGGTGATTTTGGATGTGCCTGCAAAATTTCAGGTCATTCGGACGTCGTTTGGTCGGGTTTTTGATTGGATGTGTAATTCGGAATGTTTTAAGGAATTTAGGCTTGAATTTGATGTGAATTATGGGTTTTGGTGTTATTAGACGTGTTTTGAGGATTGGAGCAAGTTCGAATAAGGTGTTAAGATGTGTTGGTGTGTTTGGATGAGGTCCCGGGGGCCTCGGGGTGTTTTCGGATGGTTAAACGGAAGAAAATCATGGAAATTGCAGGTTGGGATCCTGCTTCTGTTGTTTCCGCTCCTGCGGAATTTTGGACGCAGGAGCGAGTCCGCAGAAGCGGACGAGGGGCGCAGGAGCGCTTGGTTACGCAGAAGCGGAAATCATTCCGCTGAAGCGGCATCGCTGGTGCGAGCCAGTGATCGCAGAAGCGGACGAGAAGAAAAATGAGAAGGTCCGCAGAAGCGGACACTTGACCGCCTGGGCGAGTCCGCAGGAGCGGACTCTGGTGCGCAGAAGCGGAGTTTTCGCAGAAGCGGAGGATCAATCGCGGAAGCGGATGCGCACAAGCGGTCCTTTTCTCGCAGAAGCGGAATTGGCCGGCTAGGCCTGGAATCGCCGAAGCGACCCTTTGGTCGCGGATACGGACTCGTAGGAGCGGAATTTTGTCCGCAGAAGCGAAAATCGCTGTAAGTAAGTGTATCAGAAGTTAGAAAAATTTCAGAACATTTCACACATTTGGGTCTCGGCTTTAGAGGCGATTTGGGCGATTTTGAAGAGAAATTCAAGGGAAATCATCGGGTAATCAACTATGGACTTAAACTATGATTAGTATTGATAACATTATGCAATTATATCATGAAAATGGAGGAATTTGGGGTAATTTATGGAGGATTTAGCCCTAGGCTTGAACTTTAGAAAATCAAGGTTTTGAATGGGCAAATGGAGTCCGAATTTGGTAAAATTGATGTGCTTAGACTCGTATTGAGATGAGGGTTCCGAATATGTGACTTTCATGATTTTTCGATAAGCGTACCGAAAGCAGGGTTTTGACAACTTTGGGAATTTTGATGTAAATCGAGTTGTATTGATTGGGTGTCGTCCCATTGGCCTAATTTGTTGAATTTCTACTGTATTTGATCAGATTCTACGCGTGCGGAGCTTGATTCTCGTGGCAAGGGCATTACGGAGTAGTCATCGCGCCGTATTGAGGTGAGTAATAGATGTGGGTGATGACCAGCGGGTTCGAAACCCCGGTATACCACTTTGTGACGCTGTATAGCGGCGAGACACGCACACTCTTGAGAGTGCGGGGTCGATCATGAACTCGAGACTATATATTAGTCCGACCCTGTTGATACTGTATTATTGGCTATTCTCGAGCCGTCGAACCTCCTTCTCGGATGGTTGCATATATATATATTGTGATAATGGCCACTCTTGAGCCGAGGAACCCCTTCTTGGGCGGTTGAGTATACATGTGGGCCGTGAGCCAGTTATTGGATCCCGCGAGGATCGTTATCATTGTCTTATCATATAGACATGCTAGTTTACTACTAGTCCGCAGCTATTTTTGTTATTATGCTAATTCCAATCTCTGGAACTTGATATTATTGTTTTCCAACTGAAAAATGATAAAAGAGTTTTCAAAAACTACTTTTGAGCCTGCGAGGCTGTATCTGCATATTAGCTGACTAGTAGTGGATCGGGCTGCACGCCGCAGCGAGATATATGTTGGATCGGACTGCACGCCGCAGGAATATCTCTATGAGATGTGCTTGGGCTGTAGGAGCCCCTCCGGAGTCCGAACCCCCACAGTGAGCACGGGTACCCAAAATTGGAGTCGGGCTACGCGCCGTAGCGGTCATATCATGCATTGCATTGCATTTAGCTACATCTGCTAGCTGTTATGCTATTTATTGGTATTTTTGTTGGTACAGGTACAGTGAATATTGATTTTATGACAGGGTAGCTGATTATAGCTTTACATAGTGTTTTATTGCGGATTTCTTATCTGCGCTGTCTTACCCTTGTTTATTACCACTGAGTCTGGCAGTACTCATTTTACTCCCTGCACCTTGTGTGCAGATCCAGGTACCTCTCAGCAGTGATCCAGTGGCTGTGCGAGGCGACGTTTGTGGATATTCGAGGTAGCTGCAGAGTCCGCAGGACCCGATATTCCTTCTTACTGTCTTGACTTTGTATTGACTTTTCTTTCCGCACTTGGTATCTTGTAAACCTTCATACACTCATGTTCAGTAGAGGCTCATGACTCTTGACCCTTGGTCTATGGGAGTTGATGTATTATGGGACTTGGTTTCCCGTTTTCGTTATTGGTATCGCTATTGCTTCGTGAATTAATATGCTTATATGGGCTAAAGAGAGCTTCTAGCTCCGTTATTGTTATCGATTGGTCAGGCTGGCTTAGCAATGTGCTGGGCGCCATCACGACCGGATTTGGGGTCGTGACAATGCGCAACCCACATATAAATATATAACATATCCCGCCTTATTACGCCGCATGTGCAAAGACATCAATAGGAACAACAACACGGCAAAGACCTCGTGTAAATCCCCAACAATAACCGCACGACAGAGACCTCATGCATCATGGTACCAACAGACACACAGTAACAATAGCATCCCAGCAAGGGAAAATCTATAGCAGAAATAATACCGTCCCATCAAGGGATTCAACAATAACTAATAAAGTCGCGGAACACCAAGGAAAAACACAATAACCTCAATGACAATCGAGGCGTAACAAACACATAACAACTACACTAATACCTTAACAGTTGGACATATAATATAATTGCACAAGGTTACAGGTAAACTTACAATCAAGGAGTATTCAACACTAAGGAAGTTAACATGAATCAAATAATTACCATTTAAGAAATATCAATTGATTATGAGATATATATCTTTCTTCCAATTAAAACTGATTAATTATATGAGATATTACATTTATGAATTTCTAATAAAAGGCGAGTAGTTAGGGAGGACATTATGAATATAGAAGGGTACTTGTCTTAAGTTTAAACATGTAAAAGCCCATTTAACAGCAGAAATAAATCAAGAAGATCAACAAATATCAATCAAGACATATAGAGGTGAAACTAATAACATGGGACTTAATCGTATCAATATTATCTTCCTACTCGGTGAATTCCACAAGTCTAAGAACTTAAAGGGGACAATTTACCATAATTAAATCCGAGCACGCACTAGTCACCTCGCGTACATGGACTAAAATCAACAGAGAAGTCTCAAATCCTAAGGGGAGTTCCCCTACATAAGGTTAGGCTAGATACTTACCTCAATCCGGCCAATTCAATACTCAATTTAGCTTTTCCTTTACCAACTGATCAATGCTTGGCTCAATCTTGCCAAAAATAACTTGAATACATCAAACAATGCAAGAGAAAACAATTCAATTGACAAAACTATGATTCTTACACAATTGCAAAAAGTCAACAAACGTTAACTCCTCGGGCCCGCACCTCGGAACCCAAAAAAATTACAAAAACTGAACACCCATTCCGCTACGAGTTCACCCATACAAAAATTATCTAATTTCGATACCATTTGGTCATTCACATCAACATTTTACATTTTTGAAAGATTTCACAATTTTCCCCAAATTTTCCTTTAGATTCTCATGAATTTGATGTTAAATCTAAGATATAATCACAAAATATAGTTAGAAAAAGGATCAGAGACACTTACCCAATGATTTGGAGAAGTTTAGGTCTTTGGAAAATCGCTTATGGGAGGTTTAGGGTTAGAGAAAATTGAAAAATGTGTGAAAATCCCATCAAAAACCTCACTTAACAGGCCTCAGATGTCGCATTTGCGACCAAGGTTCGCAATTGTGAACCCTTGGATATTGCGAACAAAAAAAAGGCTGGCAGAGATCGCATTTGCGACAAAAAGTTCGCATTTGCGAACCAGGCATCGCAAATGCGATGAAAAAGTTCGCATATGCGAACATAGCAGAAACCAGCAATTTTTCCTGACACGAAAATGAGCATAACTTCCTCATACGATGTCCAAATTCGATGATTGTTTTTACTATGGCTCTAAAATTTTGATACGGATCTAATGGTTCAAACAAAACTAAATTTGGATATCATTTGCTTAATATGATATCATTTTTGATTGAAGAAACGACGACAAAGTATCCAAAACAAGCGTAACATAGCCTAAACCTATCCGAAACTCACTCGAGACTCCAGGGACCCCGTCTAATTACACACACAAGTCATATAACCTAACACGGACTCGCTCAAAGCTTCAAATCATATAACAAAATATCGAAACGACGAATTGAATCAAAATCAAGCTTATGAACTTCCAAATCTTCAAATAATGAACCTCATGCCGAAACCTTATCAATTCAACTCGGACTGACGCCAAATTTTGCAGACAAGTCCAAAATGACATAACGAAGCTACAGAAATTTCTGGAATTAAATTCTAACCCTCGAATCAAAATCTCACTATCGGACCGGAAACTTCAAAAATTCAAACTTCGGCATTTCAAGCATAAATAAGCTACGAACCCCCAAAATTCATTCCGAACACGCTCCCAAACCCGAAATCACCCAACGGAGCTAACTCATCCATAAAAGTTCCGTTCCGATGTTGTTTTCACACTGTTCCGAACATGGCCCATTTTTCAACTCTTAAGCTCTCATTTAGGGACTAAGTGTCCCAAAACACTCCGAATCCTAACGCCGAACATCCCGAAAAACCAAAATAGGTTAGATGAACTTATGGGAAGCCGTTAATAGGGGATCGGGGCGTAAATTTTAAAATGACATGTCGGGTCGTTACATCCTTCCACACTTAAGCATTTGTTCGTCCTCGAACGAGCATAGAGAACACACTTGAAGTCTCCAATCACTGAATGCGCACTTCCAATGTACACTTGCGAGTGATCGCACGTCAGCCCAATCTACGCAAGCCTGATGACACCATCTCAACTGAAATTTAACTTTTCTAACAATACCATTAAACCATCAAACCAGATTCATCATCCTTCATCTATTTCCAAATAACTTCCAAGTCCATACCCGGTACCGGGCTCACCCAGCTAATTCAACACAAGCCAACACACACAGGGTACAGCCACACAACATGACACACCACATATAGTCCCGCATTAACATCTCTGATAGCAATAGAATGCCTAAGGTCAAATTTGTACCGGCCATAAGCCTTATATTCAATAGGAACTCCTTTTAGCCACCCATACTACTGGTGATGATACAACAACCACGAGAACCACATGGCAAAACACCCGATTAACCAAATCCCAGACCAAAACAACGAGTACACCCCACAAACTGAAACTCAAGGAGCATAGAATGAGAATGAATGAATATGAGAAACAGAACACATAAGAGAACTAACAAACAACTAAACTAGCACAAAATTCTTCTAAAACACAATTCTATAAGACATCTAATAAGAAGGAATAAAAACATATACTGGTCTCACAAAATCTTATACTGGTATAACTTTCACCACGGCACACAGCCCAGTCTCAACATATCGAATCATGTGAAATCACAAGGGTCTCACCCTCAATATTGGATCACAAGTAGGGTACACATCAACCCATCTAGAAACTCTCACTAGATCACTTCCGTCTACGATTTACACATAGACTAGCTCCCACACCGGTGGAGCATAAGAATCACATCTCGTAGCTAAGAATGATCGGAAATTACATCAAGCTTACTAGAATCAGAAAATTGGAAAAATATCACTAGCCTCACAACTCTCAACAACTTCTAGAACAGACGATAGACACGGCTATAACTCATTAAATCTCCCAACGGGATAACCACGTAGACAGAGTGCAAATCATGAAGCACTACCATAAATGAAACAACAAATAAGGAACTCATCATAATAAGTAGAATTGTGATGAACTACAGATAGTGCCTTTCTATAACAACTGAGTTTGTACCTGGGTGACATTAGCTGGCGCACCGGCCTCAAATCCACTATAAGAAACACATCAATGAGCTGGGCCTCCCCCTCTTGGGCGCCCTCTCCCTATCTGAATACCTCGCTGCAACATATCAGTTCGAAGTCTGGGACAATCTCTCACCATGTGGCTAGTATCTCCACACTCAAAACACCCTCTCTGCTGACGAGGTGGTGGAAACTGTGCGATACGGGTCCTACGAGACCCATGAACACCTGAGTCTCCATGTGAAGCCTAAAGAGCGAGCTGGACTGGCTGACCCGCAAAACCCCTACCATGACGTACCCTACCTCCATAATAAGGACCAGTATATCCCATCGACCTACGAGGCCTCATCGCCTCCTCCAACTCTCCCTCCTGATCTTGTCTGCTCTCTCTCTCATGAATCTGCCTGCCCTCTTTCTCTCTAGCATGCATACCCTCTATCCTTCTAGCAATGTTCACCACTTGCTCATACGAAATGTCCATTTCCAACTCACGGGCCATGCTTGACCTGATATAAGGAATAAGCCCCTCGATGAATCGGTGAACCTTCTCGCGAACAGTGGAAACCAAGGCTGAGGCATGTCTAGCCAAACTGGTGTAACGGACAGCATACTCCGAAACGGTCATGGAACCCTGGTGCAATTGCTCAAACTTTGCGCGCCATGCATCCCTGAGGCTCTGAGGGACAAACTCTCTCAGAAACATATCTGAAAACTGAGTCCAGGTCAATGAAGTTGTCTCGTCTGGACTGTCTAACTCATAGGTGCGCCACCAATCATATGCGGCTCCTCGAAGCTGGAAAGTAGTGAAAGAAACCCCGCTCGATCCCGAGATACCCATAGTACGGAGAATACGGTAACACTCCTCAAGGAACCCCAATGCATCGTTTGATGCTAATCCACTGAACACTGGAGGACCATACTTCTTGAACCTCTCTAGTTTCATCTGTTCTTGCTCGAAAATTACTACCATGCCCTCGGGCTGAACTGGTGCCGCAGGCAATGCATGAATAATCTCGGGAACCCGGTCCACATGCGCTCGCTCCTCAAGAGTGCGGGCGGCGGGAGTTTGTGCTTCTCCTCCGGCCTGGGGTGTGGTTGCATCAAGGGGAAGTAATTCGGCCTGAGCCAAAGCGGTGGACATACTCATGAACTGTGCCAAAGTCTCCTGAACGGCTGGGGTAGTAGTAACAGTAGGCGTGTCGGGTGCATGGACTCTGGCTGGATCTACTGGTGGTGTATCGGCGGCAGCTCGCGCAGGTTCCCTCACTGCACCACGTGCGCATCCTCAAACTCTACCTCAACCCCGACCTCCAGCGGCTGCAGCAGGAGGCGCGGGTGCCTAATCACCTCGGATAGTACGTGTCCTCACCATCTGTAAGAGATTAGAAGAAAGGGGTTTAGGATTGTAGATGTCAAAATCTCGCACGACAGAGAAATCAAACAAAGTGTAATTTTCCTAACAGTTACATAGCCTCTCGTAGATAAGTACAGACATCTTCGTACCGATCCACGAGACTCTAATAAACTAGCTTGTGATCTGTGACTCCTATGAACCTAGAGTTATGATACCAACTTGTCACGGCCCTAGTTCACCCTCCATGAACATGTCGTGATGGCACCTAGTCTCTACGACTAGGTAAGCCTAACAATGCGAAATATAACCAAAAATTGCGGAAGCAAGCAAAACAAACTGAATTAGTAAAATAAAATGGTGCTTAAGGTGCCGCTTGGCACGTAGCATAACAACTCAAAACTGACGTCAATTTCCCAAAACCCGGAAACTCACAAATCTAAAATCTAACACTTGACATCTCGCACCCCATTAATAACACGGCAATGCTGGCAACTATCTAATCATCTAGAGTCACTTTCACATATATAATGGATAAACGACGTCATATCTCTACCCTTAGTCAAATAAGAAGGGATTCATCTCAAATAGAAGGGTCCAGCTACGTGTATGCTTGTGCAAGTGTATCTAACAAGGATCCCGTCAACTAGTAAGTATAAGAAATGGGAACAATTAACACCCGCTCATCCACCCCGAATAAAAATAATAAAACTATCAGTCATATCACATTGAGTTTAAGGGGGACTTCCGGGAATCGAACCCGTCGCCCGATATACCAATAGCAGAGGATCTCCCGGGAATTCAACCCGTAGTCCTTCCTAATAACAATAAAGGAACTCCCGGGAATTGAACCCGTAGTCCTTCCTAATAATAATAGAGGAACTCCCGGGAATTGAACCCGTAGTCTTTCATAATCAGCCCCTAACATAGCCCTCCTTATTTCGCCACGTGTGCAATCAATAACAGCATAGCAACACCGCTTTATTTCGCCACACGTGCATTACAATATTCCCATCTTATTTCACCACATGCGCAACCCACATATAAATATATAACATATCCCGCCTTATTACGCCGCATGTGCAAAGACATCAATAGGAACAACAACACGGCAAAGACCTCGTGTAAATCCCCAACAACAACCGCACGACAGAGATCTCGTGCATCATGGTACCAACAGCAACACAGTAACAGAAGCATCTCAGCAAGAGAAAATCTATAGCAGAAATAATACCGTCCCGTCAAGGGATTCAACAATAACTAATAAAGTCGCGGAACACCAAGGAAAAACACAATAACCTCAATGACAATCGAGGCATAACAAACACAAAAGAACTACACTAATACCTCAACAGTTGGACATATAATATAATTGCACAAGGTTACAAGTAAACTTACAATCAATGAGTATTCAACAGTAAGGGAGTTAACATGATTCAAATAATTACCATTTAAGAAATATCAATTAATTATGAGATATCTATCTTTCTTCCAATTAAAACAGATTAATTATATGAGATGTAACATTTATGAATTTCCAATTAAAGGCGAATAGTTAGGGCGGGCATTATGAATAAAGAAGGGTACTTGTCTTAAGTTTTAACACGTAAAAGCCCATTTAACAGCAGAAATAAATCAAAAAGAGCAACAAATATCAATCAAGACATGTAGAGGTGAAACTAATAACATGGGACTTAATCGTATCAATATTATCTTCCTAATCGGTGAATTTCACAAGTCTAAGAACCTAAAGGGGACAATTTACCACAATTAAATCCGAGCATGCACTCGTCACCTCACGTACACAGACTGAAATCAACAGAGAAAACTCAAATCCTAAGGGGAGGTCCCCCACACAAGGTTATGAAAGATACTTACCTCAATCCGGCCAATTCAATACTCAATTTGGCTTTTCCTTTACCAACTCATCAACGCTTGGCTCAATCTATCCATAAATAACTTGAATACATCAAACAATGCAATAGAAAACAATTTCAATTGACAAAACTATGATTCTTACACAATTTGCAAAAAGTCAACAAAAGTTAACTCCTCGGGCCCGCACCTTGGAACCCAAAAAATTTTACAAAAACTGAACACACATTCCGCTACGAGTTCACCCATACAAAACTTATCTAATTCTGATACCATTTGGTCATTCAAATCATCATTTTACATTTTTGAAAGATTTCACAATTTTCCCCTAATTTTCCTTTAGATTCTCATGAATTTGATGTTAAATCTAAGACATAATCACAAAATATAGTTGGAAAAAGGATTAGAGACTGATTTGGAGAAGTTTGGGTCTTTGAAAAATCGCCTATGGAGGTTTAGGGTTAGAGAAAATTGAAAAATGGGTAAAAATCCCGTCAATAACCTCACATAACAAGCCTCAAATGTCGCATTTGCGACCAAGGTTCGTAATTACGAACCCTTGGATATTGCGAACAAAAGATGGCTGGCAGAGATCGCATTTTTGACAAAAAGTTCACATTTCGAACCAGGCATCACAAATGCAATGAATAAGTTCGCATTTGCGAACATAGCAGAAACCAGCAATTTTTCCTGACATGAAAATGAGCATAACTTCCTCATACGATGTCCAAATTCGATGATTATTTTTCCTATGGCTCTAAAATTTTGATACGGATCTAGTGGTTCAAACAAAACTAAATTTTGATATCATTTGCTTAATATGATATCAGTTTTGCTTGAAGAAACGACGACAAAGTATCCAAAACAAGCGCAACATAGCCTAAACCTATCCGAAACTCACCCGAGACTCCGGGGATCCCGTCTAATCACACACACAAGTCATATAACCTAACACGGACTCGCTCAAATCTTCAAATCATATAACACAATATCAAAATGATGGATTGAATCAAAATCAAGCTTATGAACTTCCAAATCTTCAAATAATGAACTCATGCCGAAACCTTATCAATTCAACTCGGAATGACGCTAAATTTTGCAGACAAGTCCAAAATGACATAACAGAGCTACAGAAACTTCTGGAATTAAATTTCAACCCTCGGATCAAAATCTCAATATCGGACCAGTAACTTCAAAAATTCAAACTTCGGCATTTCAAGCCTAAATAAGCTACGAACCCCCAAAATTCATTCCGGACACGCTTCCAACCCCGAAATCACCCAACGGAGCTAACTGAACCATCAAATTTCCGTTCCGATGTTGTTTTCACACTATTCCGAACACGGGCCATTTTTCAACTCTTAAGCTCTCATTTAGGGACTAAGTGTCCCAAAACACTCCGAATCCTAACGCCGAATATCCGAAAAACAAAAATAGCTAAGATGAACTTATGGAAAGCAGTTAATAGGGGATTGGGACATAAATTTTAAAATGACCGGTCGGGTCGTTACACCAATCCTATAAATAACCTCAGAAATTCTCGGCGTCACTGAGTCATAAACCTCTCAAACCACTTGGGCTCTCAGTAAAAATAGGGTACTCACATAAAAAAAATTCTATGCATCAAAATAGAGTAATAAAGACTGAGTTATGAAAACAATAAGTATAACATGACTAAGATAGATTTACATTCGAAAATAATGAGAGGATAGTAAAAAAAGCCTCTAAAGGTCCAAACAGTTGTGGCACAAGGCCCAAGTATTCAGCCCAATTTATAGATATTATTTCTAAAACATATAAGTATCATATACTTTCAACCAAATATGCAACTAATAGTTGCTACGGGACATATCAAGTCACAATCCCGAATATTGCACGCCCACACATATTTCACCTAGTATGCGCGTCACCTCAAAATAGTAAAATGATACGAAATTCGAGGTTTCATGCCCTCAGGGCTAGATTTACAATCGTTACTTACCTCAAACAAGTCAATTCTAATAGCAAGCAAGCCAAGCGATGCTCAAAAAATGCCATCTCGCGCGTCCTAACCTCCAAACGACTCAAAACTAACCAAAAATAACTCAAATACATCAAACAATGCTAAGGAACCAATCTCAATTGAAAAAGTTGAATCTTTAATCAAAATCCGATAATCGGCCAAATAACCCAACCCGGCACATCTCGAAACCCAATAAAACTCACAAAATTCGACAATAGTGATGGAATAAACAAATCTTGAATATAATTTTAGCCATTACCATAATGGTATAGCATTCTCTTTAAAAGAGATATTCACCATATAGATGTTGATGAACATGTGATAGTAAAAAATTAATTGACAGTTCTGGAAGAACCATTTATTACTATTTTGGACGAACAAAACTGATTATCAATAAGATATTGTGTTTTAGTAAGTCTCAAAGAAACTTATTTCGTTTCTAAAATATTCACGAAAGCGGTTTATTATATTAAGACTATAAATAAATTAAAGATTCAATATCTTGTATTACTACAATTTGTAGGAGGTAATATTTATGTAAAAAGTTACCCGCTTTATTCTCCAGTTTGTACTACACAAATAAAAGAATACCACAATAAAGTGGATTTATTGATATAAAAACTTATATCATAATAAATTTGGAATTTATTGATAATTGCACAAGTCATGGTGTATACCCGGACTTTATCAATACTAATAATTTATGTAGTTGGCATAATCAATTTAACCATATTAATTCAAGTATGATATAAAAAAATAAAAGAGAATTCACATGAGTAAATATTAAAGAACTAAAAAATTCGTTATAATTTTGGAAATATCAAAAGTGAATATGGACTCGTTTACTGCCATGTATACCATGTAAGATGCATAGATGAGATATTGACATGTGCGATTATTGTTAACTAGCAACGTGATATTTGCGAGGTAACTTATTCAATAATTTAATGTAGAGCATAATTTTCAGATTTTCTATTCAAGATAGTTTATCTTGATAAGTTGGTTGACATTACAACTAATTTACCAAAATTATTTATAGAGTTCCTCAACTTAATAGCTAAACTATTGCTTATGAGATCAAAGTTATGAATATCAGTTTGATATACGTTATATACGAACGTATATTATTTTCTCCTCTCACAAGTGGTTTAGGGTTAGGAACCAAATAATTTCATCATATTATTATTAATGTGCGGTGTATATTTCGATTAATATCACAACTCACAAAGTTGGATTCTCAAAGCTTAGGAAACAAATTAATTTTCTAACATGAGGGAGAAACATGATAAACACAGTTGAGAAAAAGTTACGTAAAAACAATTATTATTTGAATATCTAGATCCTCGAATAAAACTATATAAAGTCAAAGTTCAGAAAAAGATAATTTATTTGCAATATATTGCAAAATATGCTAGATGCATTTGTTGACCCAAAGAAAGTAATTATATTCTCATTGCAAATACTCATATTAAGTCTTAGAAGGACAAATTCTATGGTACGCTTAAATCGTATAGATAAATCATTTTCAAATAAACTTCTTGAGAAAAAAAAGATGGCCAAATGATCATATAAGGCAAGTGATCTAGAAGATCACATGACATAGCACTTCATAAAAATCTTAGGAGAGATTCAGGTATCTAGATATATGAATGAAGAGATCTCTATGTTATGTCTATATAAAAATAAGGAGGTTGGAACCGATATAAAATGTTTGTCGACGATATAAAAATAAGGATGTTGGAACCGATATATATATATATATATATATATATATATATATATATATATATATATATATATATATATATATATATATATATATATATATATATATATATGTATACGAGGATCTTAAGTCTAGAGAAATAATTTTGAATAGAATTGATTTCATATAAAACATAGGCAGTTTTGAACATGTAGTTCAAATAGTAAAAAGTATAAAGTCAATGGTATGTGCGATTAGTTTTCAATATCTTATTTGTCTAGCATAACATGAAACTTAATATGCATCTAATTAAAGTCTATTATATGACTTATAAGACAATCCTTGAAGGATTTAAATTGCTTGAAGCATATACAATTCTTGATCCTGATATCATATCCTAAGTGCAATTGCACATATGTATATTGTAATAACAATACACATAATAATGTGATGGTGAGAATTTTTACCTCTATGGAGATATTGAAACGACCATTTCACAATATTATATGATGACATTACAGATATATCAAGAACGATTATTTCAAGATGCAATATATTTATTAGAGTTAATATGGCTGATTTGTTTATTAAATCTCTATGAATAATCGTTTGAAGATGGTGCACAAAGTTAGCATACAAAGGCAAAAAGATGTGAATTATTGCTATTATCAGGGGTAGTTAATATGCATTGTACTCTTTTTCCGTTACAAGGTTTTGTCCCACTAGGTTTTTCTCGCAAGGTTTTTAATGAAACAACCAAAAGGCGTATTATTAGATATGTAATGTTGTCACGACCCAAACCCGATCGTGATGGCGCCCAACCCTAAAGATAGGCAAGCCGGACCAACAACTGTTGTCACAGTTAAATACCAGTCCCAAAAGGACAAATTTCAGGAAGAATATAAGAGTCAATAATAGTACTCTAGTAATAATAGTATGATTAAATACCGAGAAGTGCGAATATCGAAATAATACTCTCAAAAGATCTGGGGTCACGAATCTAGAGCCTATAAGCAAAAACTGAATAGTAATAGAAATACTGTATAAAATACTCAAGTCCGAAAATATATAGTAATAACTGAAATGAAGAGAGAAGCAAGGTTCTGCGAACGGCGGCAACTACCTGAGCAACTCGAATAAAGTCTGATATAGGCTGGAGTGCTCGTCTAACCCTCATGTGTACCTGGATCTGCACACAAAGGTGCAGGGAGTAGGGTGAGTACTAAGTACTCAGTGAGTAAAAAGTATATAAAATAGCTGAAAGCAGGAAATCCACAGAATACCACAGAGCAAAGCTAAACTACAGTCCGATACCCACCACGAACTAACAACAACAGCAAATCACAACTAGCACAGATAAATTTACAAACAAAATGCAATGCAATGCATATGACCGCTACGGCGCGTAGCCCGATCTGCTTAACGTCGACGGCGCTCACTGGGAGGTGTGTACAGGCTCCGGAGGGGCTCCTTCAGCCCAAGCACAATATTCACATCATCTGCTGCGGCGTGCAGCCCGATCCATCCTCAGTCCACAACACGCAAGAGTCACACAACAGTTCATTTTATTTATTTCCAGGTTCCAATTCATTAACAATGAAAGATACTTTAATTTTTTTTATATAATTTTCCAAGAATACGTGACTTAGCATTTCAAAATAGTGATTTCAAGCCAGGACTGAGATCAAGGATTTTACAAATCAAGCTATCACATAGATATCTATCCCCTAGGGACATTATAGGTCGGCATAACGCCCCAAACATGGCTTATAGCCCACATATAAACTTTACACAGGGTGCATTTCAACCGCCAATATAATATTATTCATATTCGGGATGGAGCAAGTCTCAATCTCCAGTCATAACCAATCTCGCACCTACCATGAGGTGCGAGTCACGCAATTATAGCGTCACAATGTGCTAAACCGAGATTTCGAACCCTCAGGCTACCATATACACTAACTACTCACCTCTAGCCGGTCGTGGACTCGTCCGCGATACCTTTTCCCTTCAAATTTGCCGCCTCATGCATCGAATCTAGTCAAAACCACAGCAATTACATCAATATGGGTCAAGGAAACATAACCCAATCAAAATTACTAGAAAAACGCAATAATACACGAAGTTGGACCTGAGCCCCGGGTCCACTTCTCGAAAAATTCCGAAAATCATACCAACGGATTCCTCATCTCGCCATGAGTCCGTGCATATAAAATTTATCAAAATTGGAGTTTGAATGGCCTTTCAAAACCCAAAAACTCGTATTCACAATTTAGGCCCTAATTCTTCACAAATTCTACCCAATTTCATGAGTTTTGTTGTTGATTCTAGCATAAAATCGTGTTTTTGAGTCAAGGAACTTACCTCTAGGGATTACCCGTTGATTTATCTCTTCAAAGCTCTCAGAACCCTCCCTTGACGAAGTAAAAGTAGTGAAAATATGATTAGGGTCGCGTGTGAAATTAACTTAAATTGTTCTGCCTAGACGCCTTCTTCTATGCGATCGCAATGCCCCTATGCGATCGCATAGAGTAAAATTTTCGGGCCATTTTTTCTTCTATGCAATAGCATAAAGAAATCTCCCTGGGCCCCAAATTTCTTCTCTGCGATCGCAACATAGAGTATGCGACCGCACTGTGCAACATCATAGACCTATGCGATCGCACCCTCTTCTACGCGATCGCATAGAGAAGTTTCTCACACCCTCCAGGTTCTTCTATGCGATCGCAATGTCCTTATGCGATCGCATAGAGCAATCACTGACTACAATTTTTTGCTGCAACAACCAAGTTAAAAACCTCCCATTGGGCATCCGAAATCATCCTGAGACCCAAGGACCCCAACCAAATGCACAGATATGTCCCATTACTTCATTCAAACTTGCTTGCAACATAAAAACACCATCAAAATCATCAAATTCTCACAGATTCAAGCCTAAGTTTCATTAAAACTTCCGAAACTAACATTTGATCTAAAACCCGACCTAAACACCTCCGAATGACCTAAAATTTTGCACGCATATCCAATATCACCTAACGGAGCTACTGCAACTATCAGAATTGTATTCCGAGCCCCGGATCAAAATCTCACCTACCGTCCGAAATTCGCCGAAATTCAACCTTAGCCAATTCAAGCCTAAATCTACACCGAACCTCCGAATTCGATTCTAATTGCTCTCCTAAGTCATAAATCATCCCCCGAAACTAGTCGAATTATCATAAATCCATTCCGAGCTTTCTAACTCATCGGTCAACATTCAGTTGGCTTTTCCAAACTATTCTTCTCATAAAGAGGTTTATTGCCTCATTTCTATCTAAATTCTATCCGATTTGCTTCTAACTCTCCAAACACATATAAATTAGCATATTAAAGTATAAAATAAAGAAAACGGGGTGATAACCCCCGTAACAACGGATCGGGTCATTACATTCTCCCCAACTTAAATAAACGCTTGTCTGCGAGCGGGTCAAGAAACATACATGAAGTCTCAAATAAGTGTGGATATCTGCTCCGCATCTCCTGCTCGATCTCCCAAGTTGTTTCCTCCATGGGACGACCTCTCCACTGTACTTTCACAGAAACTATGTCTTTGGATTTCAACTTACGAACCTGTCGACCCAAAATGGCTACCAGTTCCACATCATAGGTCAAGTCCTCATCCAGCTGTATCGTGCTGAAGTCTAATACATGTGACGGATCTCCAACGTACTTTCGGAGCATAGATACATGGAACACCGGGTGAACTTCTGACAAGCTGGGTGGCAAAGCAAGCATATGGGCCACCTCCCCAACTTTCCTAAGCACCTCAAATGGTTCAATGAACCTTGGGCTCAACTTTCCTTCCTTTCCAAACCTCATAACACCCTTCATAAGCGAAACTTTCAGCAACACCTTCTCACCCACTGAATAAGACACATCTCGGACCTTCCGGTGCGCATAACTCTTCTGACACGACTGAGCTGTGTGAAGTCTCTCCTGAATCACCTTCACCTTGTCTAAGGCATCCCGAACTAACTCTATCCCCAATAATCTAGCCTCGTCGGGCTCAAACCAACCGACTGGAGACCTACACCGCCTCCCATATAAGGCTTCATACGGCGCCATCTTAATTTTGGACTGATAGTTGTTGTATAAGCAAACTCTGCAAGAGGCAAGTAATCAACCCAAGAACCGCCAAAATCAATGACGCAAGCACGCAACATGTCCTCTAGTATCTGAATTGTACGCTCGGACTGCCCATCCGTCTGTGGGTGAAATGTTGTGCTCAGCTCTATCTGTGAACCCAATTCTCACAGAAATGTCCTCTAGAACTGAGAAGTGAACTGGGTACCTCTGTCTGATATGATAGAAATGGGAACTCCATGCAATCTCATAATCTCGCGGATGAATATCTCTGCTAACCGCTCTGAGGAGTATGTGGTTCACACAGGAATGAAATGAGCTGACTTGATCAGCCTATCCACAATCACCCAGACTGAATCAAACTGCCTCGTTGTCTGAGGGAGTCCACTAACAAAGTCTATAGTGATCCTTTCGCATTTCCACTCAAGAATATCAATACGTTATAACACACCACCAGACCTCTAATGCTCATACTTGACCTATTGACAGTTTAGGCACCGTGCTACATAATTCACAATATCTTTCTTCATCTTTCTCCACCAGTAATGCTACTTCAAATTCTGATACATCTTTGCGGCACCTGGGTGAATAGAATACCTCGAACTGTGGGCCTCCTCCAATATCAACTCATGAAGGCCATCAATATTGGGCACGCATATCCGGCCCTGCATCCGCAACACACCATCACTATCAATAGTGACATCTCTGGCATCATCATGCTGAACTCTGTTCTTAAGGACAAGCAAGTGTGGATCATCATACTGGCGCTCTCGAATACGGTCATATAAGGAAGACCGAGATACCATGCAAGCCATCACCTGACTGGGCTCAGAAATATCCAGCCTCACCATCTGATTAGCTAGCGCCTGAACATCAACTACAAGGGGCCTCTCCCCAAATGGAATGTACGCCAAGCTACCCATACTAATAGCCTTTCAGCTTAAAGCATCGGCCACTACATTGGCCTTCCCGAGATGATACAAGATGGTAATATCATAGTCTTTGAGCAATTCAAGCCACCTCCGCTGCCTCAAATTGAGATCTTCCTGCTTAAACAAGTGTTGGAGGCTGCGGTGGTCTGTATAGGATCTGTATATACATCACAAGATACACCATACAAGTAATGCCTCCAAATCTTCAAGGCATGGACAATAGCAACTAACTCTAAGTCGTGAACAGGGTAGTTCTTCTCTTGGGGCTTTAATTGGCGAGAAGCATATGCAATAACTCTACCCTCCTGCATCAATACACAACCGATCCCAACTCTCGAAGCATCGCAATACACTGTATAAGACCCTGAAACTGATGGCAATACAAGTACCGGAGCTGTGGTCAAGGCCGAATTGAGCTTCTGGAAGCTCTCCTTAAATTCATCAGACTACACAAATGGAGTATTCTTCTGTGTCACTTAGTCAAAGGTGAAGCAATAGACAAAAAGCCCTGAACAAACCTGCGGTAATAGCCCGCCAAACCGAGGAAACTCCGGATCTCAGTAGCTGAGGATTGTCTGGGCCAATTTTGCACCGCCTCGACTTTCTGTGAGTCAACCTGAATACCATCGCTGGACACTGCATGTCCCAGAAAAGTCACAGTATCAAGCCAGAACTCACACTGAGAAAATTTTGCATAAAGCTTTTCCTCTCTCAACCTCTGCAATACCACCCTCAAGTGTTGTGCATGCTCCTCCTGGCTACGTGAGTACACCAGGATATCATCAATAAATACGATCACAAAAGAATCAAGGTATAGCTGAAATACATTGTTCATCAAGTGCATGAATGTGGCTGGGGCATTAGTAAGCCCAAAAGACATCACCAGAAATTCATAGTGCCCATATCTCATTCTGAAAGCTATCTTCATAATGTCTGAATCTCTAATCTTCAACTGGTGATAACCTGATCGAAGGTCAATCTTAGAGAATACACTTGCTCCATGAAGCTGATCAAACAAGTCCTCAATACGAAGTAATGGGTACTTATTCTTTACTGTCACCTTGTTCAACTGTTTGTAATCAATGCACATTCTCATTGTGCCATCTTTCTTCTTTACGAATAATACCGGTGCACCCCAAGGTGACACACTCGAGCGAATGAACCCCTTATCTAAGAGTTCCTGAAGCTGTTCTTTCAACTCTTTTAACTCAGCTGGTGCCATGCACTGGGGAGGAATAGAAATGGGCTGAGTACCCGGCACCAAGTCAATACCGAAATCGATATCCCTGTCAGGCGGCATGCCCGACAGGTTTGCTGGAAATACATCCGGGAAATCCCTCATAACTGGGACCAAATCAAGACTGGGTGTCTTAGCCTCAACATCTCTAATGAAAGCCAAATAAGATAAACAACCCTTCCCAATCATTCGTTGGGCTTTTAGGAAGGAAATCACCCCATCGGATACATAATCAATCACGCCTCTCCACTCGATCATCGGATTACCTGGAATAGCTAAATGTGACAGTCTTGGTATGGCAGTCCAGAATCGCATGGTAAGAAGATAACCAATCCATGCCTAGAATCACGTCGAAATCCACCATGCCCAATAATAATAAGTCAACTCAGGTCTCCAGGCCCCCAATAGTAACAAGACAGGATCGATATACCTGATCCACAATAACTATATCACCCACCGGGGTAGACACATGAACGGTCAAGGAAAGAATACCACGGTTTGTACCCAAATGATGCACAAAATATGAAGAAACAAAGGAATAGGTGGATCCGGGATCAAATAAGACAGCAGCATCCCATTGGCAGACTGAGACAATACCTGTGATGACTGCATCTGATGCATTAGCGTCCCTCCTATCCGGAAGAGCATAAAAACGAGCCTGACCTCCGCCAGTACGATCCTCACCTATAGAGCTGGTGCTGAAGAAATAGGAGCGGCAGACGAAGGCTGGTCCCTCTGCTGAGACCGCTTACGAAGCAACTGGGGACACTCCTTCCTGATATGTCCCAAATCACCATACTCAAAATAACGGTCTGAAGCTGGAGAAAGGGACTATTGAGAACCCCTCGCTACAGATGAACCCTAAGCTGAAGGAGCAGGAGCAGAGCTCTGAGCTGGAAGGGTGCTCAGTGCGGGTTGGCTCTACTGACGACCCTGATGGCCCTGATGACCCTGACGACCACGGTCTGACGAAGCTCCACTAGACTCTGCACGGCCCGACTGAGGAGATCTGAAGCAATAATCTCTGTTGTGCTGAGACTGGCACCTAGACGGAACACCACTGTAACTACCTGTACCCTGAGGCCTCTTAGCCTCCCTCTCCTCACGCTCTTGACGGCGGTCTGTCTCAATCTGACGAGCCACATCAACCACCTCCTCAAAAGTAATTGTTGAAGCCCTCTCTCTAGTCATTAATATGCGGATATGATAGTTGAGACCATCCACAAATCTCCTGATCCTCTCGCAATCTGTCGGAATCATCCACATGGCATGCCGAGCTAGCTGTGTAAATCTCAACTCATACTGAGTCACCGACATATCTCCCTGCTTCAACCACTCGAATCGACGATGCAGCTCCTCCCTCTGAGACTGGGGCACATACTTCTCCCCAAATATTATGGAGAACTGCTGCCAAGTGCACTGCCCCAATAGGCCTACGCCTCTCAAAATCCTCCCACCAATGAAATGTTGGTCCTGTGAACTAGAAGGTAGTGAAGGCAACACCGCCAGACTCCAGAACACCTGCAGTACGAAGAATACACTAGCACTTATCTAGAAAACCCTGGGCATCCTCGCCCTTAACACCACTGAACGTCGGAGGCTGTAGCCTCCTAAACCTCTCCAACCGATGATGTTCGTCATCGGGCATAGCTGGAACCACATGTGCTGGGGCTGGTGCGACTGGTGCAGTCGGCTGAACTGGCTGAGCTGGAGCTGCCTCAGGTGCTTGTAAACCCTGAACTACCGGCTCGGGTGTGCGACCAATGGGGGTCTGATTCCTCCCTCCTGCCTGTGAAGAAGCTACTGTAGTAGAGGCCGGAACCACTTGAGCTAAGCCAGTACACACCGATAAGATTTGTGTTAAGGTCTCCTAAAGACCCAGTATCTCAATAGACACTGCCGGTGTTTGAACCTGAGCTGCTAGGATGCTTGCAGCTGGGACCTAATCCTGAACCTGGTCCACTGGCGCGGGGATCTGACCTTGAGTCTGGTCAGCTGGTGGGTCAGAATGTGCTGTCACTTTTGCCCTACCTCTACCACGACCACGACCTCTGGGTTCCACTGGTGGTCATCTGCCACGTTTGCTAGCACGTGTTCTCACCATCTGCGAGAGAATAGAATACAGAAAAATTTTGTTTCATGATAACACAAACCGCACGATATGAATCCAAGAAAGTGAAGTGTTTCCTAAAGTTCTGTAGCCTCCCGAGGATAGATACGGACGTCTACGTGCCGATCTGCGAGAGCCTACTAAACCGGCTTATGACTCGCGAGGCCTAGTAACCTACGCTCTGATACCAACTTGTCACGACCCAAACCTGGTCATGATGGCGCCCAACCCTATAGCTAGGCAAGCCAGAACAACAACTGTTTCCACAGTTAAAGACCAGTCCCAAAAGGACAAATTTCAGGAAAAATATAAGAGTCAATAATAGTACTCCAATAATAATAGTATGAATAAATACTGAGAAGTGCGAATATCAAAATAATACTTCCAAAAGATCTGTGGTCACGAATCTAGAGCCTCTAAGCAAAAACTGAATAGTAATAGAAGTACTGAATAAAATACTCAAGTCTGGAAATATATAGTAATAACTGAAATAAAGAGAGAAGCTAGGTTCTACGAACGCCGGCAGCTACCTCAGCAACTCGAATAAACTCTGATATAGACTAGAGTGCTCGTCTAACCCTCCTGTGTACCTGGATCTGCACACAAATGTGCAGGGAATAGGGGCGAGTACTAAGTACACAGTGAGTAAAAAGTATATAAAATAGTTGAAAGAAGGAAATCCACAGAATACCACAGAGAAAAGCTAAACTACAGTCCGATACCTACCACGAACTAACAACAACAACAAATCACAATTAGCACAGATAAATTTACAAACAAAATGCAATGCAATGCACATGAACGCTACGACGCGTAGCCCGATCCGTTTAACGTCGACAAGGCTCATTGGGGGTGTGTACAGACTCCAGAGGGGCTCCTTCATCGCAAGCGCAATATTCATATCATCTGCAACGGCGTACAGCCCGATCCATTCTCAGTCCACAACATGCATATAAGTCACACAATAGTTCAATTTATTTATTTCCAGGTTCCAATTCATTAACAATGAAAAATACTTTAATTTTTTTATTTAATTTTTCAAGAACATGTGACTTAGCATTTCAAAATAGTGATTTAAAGCTAGGACTGAGATCAATGATTTTACAAATAAAGCTATCACATATATATCTACCCCCTAGGGATACTACAGGTCGGAACAAGTCCCCAAACCTGGCTTATAGCCCAAATATATACTTTACACAGGGTGCATTTCAACCGATAATATAATATTATTCATATTCGGGATAGACCAAGTCTCAATCCCCAGTCATAACTAATCCTGCACCTGCCATGGGGTGCGAGTCACGCCCTAATAGCGTCACAATATGCTAAGCCGGGATTTCGAACTCTCAGGCTACCATATACGCTAACTACTCTCCTCTAGCCGGCCGTGGACTCGTCCGCGATACCTTTTCCATTCAAATTTGCCGCCTCGTGCGTCAAATCTAGTCAAAACCATAGCAATTACATCAATATGGGTCAAGGAAACATAACCCAATCAAAATTACTTGAAAACGCAATAATATACAAAGTTGGTAAAACTCGAGCCCCAGGCCCACTTCTTGAAAAATTTTGAACATCATGCCAACGGATTCCTCGTCTCGCCACGAGTCCGTTCATATAAAATTTATCAAAATCGGAGTTCGAATGGCCTTTCAAAACCCAAACACTCGTTTTCATAATTTAGGCCCTAATTCTTCACAAATTCTACTCAATTTCATGAGTTTTGGTGTTGATTCTAGCATAAAATCATGTTTTTGAGTCAAGGAACTTACCTCCAGGGATTACTCACTGATTTCTCTATTCAAAGCTCTCAAAACCCTCCCTTGACGAAGTAAAAGTGGTGAAAATATGATTAGGATTGCGTCTGAAATTAACTTAAATTGTTCTGCCCTGACGCCTTCTTCTATGCAATCAATGGTCCTATGCGATCGCATAGAGTAAAACTTTCGGGCCATTTTTCCTTCTATGCGATCGCAATACCTCTATGCGATTGCATAGAGCAATCTCCCTTGGCCCCAAATTTCTTCTCTGCGATCGCAACATAGAGTATGCGACCGCACTGTGCAACATCATAGACCTATGCGATCGCACCCTTTTCTACGCGATCGCATAGAGAAATTTCTCACACCCTCCAGGTTCTTCTATGCGATCGCAATGACCCTATGCGATCGCATAGAGCAATCACTGACTGCAATTTTCTGCTGCAACAACCAAGTTCAAAACCTCCCGTTGGGCATCAAAAATCATCCCGAGACCCTCGGGAACCCAACCAAATGCATAGATATGTCCCATTACTTCATTCAAACTTGCTCGCAACATAAAAACACTATCATAAACATCAAAATCATTAAATTCTCACGGATTCAAGCCCAAGTTTCATTAAAATTTCCGAAACTAACATTTGATCTAAAACCCGACCTAAACACCTCCGAATGACCTGAAATTTTGTTCGCATATCCAAAATAACCTAACGGAGCTACTACAACTCTCGGAATTTAATTCCGAGCCCCGGATCAAAATCTCACCTACCATTCGGAATTCACGAAAATTCAACCTTAGCCAATTCAAGTCTAAATCTAGACCAGACCTCCGAATTCGATTCCGGTTGCTCTCCTAAGTCATAGATCATTCCCCGAAACTAGTCGAATCATCAAAAATCTATTCCGAGCTTTCTAACTCATCGGTCAATATTCGATTGACTTTTCCAAACTATTCTTCTCACAAAGAGGTTTATTGTCTCATTTCTATCTAAATTCCATTCGATTTGCTTCTAACTCTCCAAAAACATATAAATTAGCATATTAAAGTATAAAATGAAGAAAACGGGGCGATAACTCCAGTAACGGGTCGGGTCGTTACAAGTTTACTCTTTTTCCTTCTCTAGAATTTTTGCTCTTATCAGGGGTAGTTAATAGTAGTCTTTTTTCGTTACAAGGTTTTGTCCCACTAGGTTTTCCTTGCAAGATTTTTAACGAAACAACCAAAATGCGTATTGTTAGATTTGTAGTGTACTCTTTTTCCTTCTCTAGATTTTTTTCTCACTGGGTTTTATTTTAGTTAAGATTTTAACGAGGTACATTATATGTTGAATAAACGTTCAAGGGGGAGTGTTAT
The DNA here is from genome assembly GCA_032618575.1 of Nicotiana noctiflora. Lineage (NCBI taxonomy): Eukaryota > Viridiplantae > Streptophyta > Magnoliopsida > Solanales > Solanaceae > Nicotiana > Nicotiana noctiflora. The sequence continues at coordinate 205,087 of JASVEL010002710.1, forward strand.
AAATAGAATTCCAATGAAGGTGAATGTCTATATTTTAAAGAGATTTTAGAGTTTGTTACTTGGTGGCTAAGTCACATTTCCCACATAAATAGAAGGGTTCTATTCCATTGTAATTCATTCCAAATCAATAAGAATCCCTTCTCTACTTTTTATAACTGTTTCTATATTTTTAACAACAATATATTTGAAACCATACTTTTTGTGTCATTGTGCTTCATTTTTCTTTTATGTCCAAAATTATAGAAATAAAGAAAATTATTCATGAAAATTAAGAAATCAAGCACATTAAAGTGACAAAATTTTAGATTGAGGGTAAATAGCATTTAGCTTCTTATTTCTCATTCACCCATGTTTAGATGTAGCTTCTGATTTTTGTCAATCGTTTGCACACACATATAGCCCAAATTTTCACAGAAACAGACGCATTGAAATATTTCACACGCATGACATATATATATAGGCATGGTGGAACTTTTCCAGACATATAAATAATCCGATTTAGAGGCAGTGGGTCGATCCATCACTACATAAATGTATAATCAAGATAATCAAAAAAAGAGGGGAAAAAATACTAACCCAAAAAAAAAAAAAAAATCTTGCCATGAATATTAATAATAAAAAGATCCATTTATTTCGCTTCTTTTGTTTTTTAATCCACCACCACAGTGTGTTGAGAAAATGGTACAGAAGATAAGAAAGAAATTAAAGTACTTCAAAGCAGAATATATGATACTTTATATTTACTGATCAAAGTGAATATCAACAAAAAACCAAAGAGAATAATACAAACTTTCTCATTCCACAATTTAAGACTTTATAATATCATTTTCATCTTCTCTGTTACTTGTACTCTTCCTCCCAGAATTTTGCCTAAAAATCCATTTCCACACTTTGTTTCCTTTGCCACTTCGTTTAATTCCTCTATCATATTCATTCACTGACATTCTACATGAACCACTGTGTGTAAAAACACCATTCCCACCTCTCAAATTACCAATAGAATGAACAAATCCATAGCCATTATCTGAACCATTACTTAGCCTCATAGCAGCAGGAAAATCTTGTTTAGACTCTGATGATAAATCCAATTTTAAATCAATAAAAGCTGAATCATCCAAATCACTTTCTTTAACTGGAAATATACTTCTATTTTGAACAACACTATCTAATGTACCTTTAAATCCACTTTTTCTTGGTTCATCAGAATCCATCAATATACCACCAGTAACATCAGATATTTTAGCACTTGAAAATCTGTAATCACTGCCTTCATCTGTATCATTAAATCCACCACCTCTTAAACTACACACTGATCTTGATCTTGAAACTGCTAAAGCATCAGACACCCAAATTTCACTGCTTTCATCCAACTCATTATTACTGTTTTCACAATCCTTTTTCTTTTTCTTCCTAAATAGCCTCTTAATTTTCCAAAATCCATTGCTGTTTTTCTTGATCTCTACACAACTGCTGCTGCTTCTCCTTAAAAGAATGACTTGTTCTGTTTTTTCCCTTTTGGTGGTTTCTTTCTTTGGTTGTAAATGTTGTGGAATTTGATCAGTTTTGTCATTTTCCAATAAAAAAGAAATCCTACCAACACTACCAACTTCAGCAGCGCATGATTTTCGATTATTATTATTAGAAGAAGAGGAATGATCAGAGCAAGAACAAGAAGAGAGTCGCTGCTCACCACAATCTGAGCAAACTAAGTTAACTAATTTTTCTTTAAGGCAAAAAGCACATATTCCAACAGAAGAAGAAGAAGGGTGTTTCTTACATGGCATATCTGATGAGACAGAATAGTTGAAATCTGAAAAACTATCATCAGTTTCAATAGCAGCTTTGCCTCTTTCTTTCATGGTTCTGAATTCTTGATTTTGCTATGAAAAATATTGGCTTTCTTTAAAAAGAGAGGAAAAGAAAGTGACAGATAATATGTTTGAGGTATAGGAAATTGAAATGAAGTATAAAATGTAGGTTTTTTTAGGTTGTAATATGACTTTTTAGAGCAATGAAAGAGGAATTAAAGGATGAAGACGTCCACTTTACGTTATCTTTTTCAAGAAACAGTAGTTATTGTAAAAGGGGAAGAGTGATGGAAAATGAAATACTTTGTCCACTGCAAGGTATCATTGTGTAGGGAAACAAAGTGAATCAAGACATTAAATAAATTGAGTGAAGGAATGTACCAGCCTGTCTAGTAAATTCTTTTTATTATATATTATCATGTCATTTTTTTTTAAAATAATTTATATAATTATGTTTGATTAATCATAAATTTTAAAAATAGATAAATATTTTTATAGAAGTTTGTAACCTTAAACATATTACTATAATATTTGTGTGTTTATAAGACTTTTAAAACTTTTGACCTTAAATATGTTTGAAGTAATTGTGTGAGATAAAATTTTGTTATTAAAAATAAACTAAAATTTTAAAGAAATTCAATTATTTTTATTTAAAAATAAGTCAATTTTTTATAACCGACTAGAAAATATAGCCAAAAAACTGGAAATTAGTCATTACTGTTAGATTTTTTTTTTTTTTTTTTTTAAAACCCCTCAGTCAACGGTGTTAAGGAAAATATGCTTGAACCCCATCCGATATTTTCCTTTACATAGCCATAATAATCAAAGAAAAAAGGTAGTAGCGCAACTCAAAAAGGATTTCTGACAATGTAATGAAGTAATTGTGCATCATGTCAATAGCCTTTTCTTTGTTTCGTCACATCTTCCGTAAAAGGAATAGTGTAGAAGTTAAGATTTAGGTTGAGGTAGGGGAGGGATTGCATCAACCAATCTATCATAGAGGTCATGCATGCCTATTAACAAACTTTTGTGCAACAATTCTTTTACTTCTTATTTCTACACTTGTGTGAAGTAACAAAATCTCACGTCGGAGATGGATGAATTTTTTGGATTCTTAATATGGTTTGGAGAATTCTCAAATGTCACCCTTTTGATCTAATTTTTATGGTTGAGTTAGGCTCAAAATCGATACTTATTATGATGCAAGAGCCACGCCTCAATGTTGGCCCCCAAGTTAGATTGTGCACGCTCCAGATGACAGGTCCGACACACTGGAGAGTGATAAAACCCCACATCAAAGATAGTCTGGACTCTTTATGGTGAAAATAACATAAGATAACCAGTTTTCGGACGGGTAATTAACAATTACCAGCGTTTACAAAATTATTTAAAAATAGTTATATTTTATCCGAAGATAAAATCTAGATAAAAATATCCTAGTTAAAACATGAATAGTTCCAGCATAATATGTTAGATTTTGGAGTTTTTGCGTATAAACTTTTAACATATTATTTTAGAAATACACATTATAAAATTTAGCATATTATGCTGGAATCTTATATGTAAAAATTTAAAATCCAACATATTATACTAGGATTTTTTCGGATTTGTAAGAGTTTTTTTTTTCAATTTAATCTTTACATTAAAAAAATAACTAAATTTCGATTAGTTTTGAAACTATGACTATTTATTAATTACTGATGTTCTGCTCCCCCCATATGGTTTGAGCAACTCATCATTTGAATTAGATTTTGGTTTTGGACTAGGCCCAAGGTCCATCCTTTACGTAAAAATTTCATGGGGTGCCCTATTTGCACGCCTCTTTTTAACCTGTAGCCGCTTTGTTTTTCTGTTTGTTCTCGTACCCATTTTTTTGTTAAAAGCCTTTTAAAAGGATTATTTTGCCCCTTTTTTATTTATTAAAAGACTACTTTCTCTCCTAGCATACGCCTAGTCCTTTATGTTAAAATAGGAATATTCTCAAAGGAAGCTAACCATATACCTATGTTATTTCAAAGAACAATGCAAAGCCGTTAAGCACGTTTTAGGACTTTTCAGAACCAAAAATGTGAGGAAAAGTTGATTCATCACCAATAAATTCACTTTCAAAATTTTGTTTTCTTCTAGCACTACGTAAGGATAATCTTAAAAAGCCTTTGTCATTACCTCTTTATAGTGAACATGCATGGAAGAATTCAATCGAAAGAGAATCTTCATCTTTTTCATGAACGATTATAACTTTGATTGCACATTCTTAACATTTTATAACTAGTGAACTTCAGCTTTAGAGCTGAAGTTTTTGTTTATAACTGCCGAACTTCAGCTCTAGAGCTAAAGTTTTTATTTTATAACTGGTGAACTTCAGCTTTCAGAGCTGAAGTATTTGTTTCCGTAACTGGTGAACTTCAGCCCTAGAACTGAAATTTTTGTTTTGTGACTGGCGAACTTCAACTCTAGAGCTGAAATTTTTATTTTGTGACTGGCAAACTTCAGCTCTAGAGCTTAAGTTTTGTTTTTGTAACTGGTGAACTTCAGCTCTAGAGGCTATAGAGCTGAAGTTTTTGTTTGTAATTGGCGAACTTCAACCTTCTTAAAGTTGAAGTTTTAATTGAATTTCCATATGATTCAAACGTTGAAAGGATTAGATGGAAATAAAGGTGCTCACTAACTTATGTAATCCTCTTGGTTAGATTCCTTCAATTTGGTATACTTCTTAAATACCAAATTGATGAACTAGAAGGTTTCTATCTCCACAACCCATGTCAATTATGGAACATTTTCTCAGTCAACAACTTCACAAAGGAGTAGCCTATCAGATTGAGGGCGGATATAACTTTGAGGGATAGTAAAGTGGCGAATTTCGCGGGACAAAACTTTTATTTTCGTGGAATATATCTGGTTATTCACAGTATATGAAAAAAAGGGATTTTTTTGTTATGGTTATATATTATTACGGATTTTTTGTTAATGGGCTACGAAATTAAAATAGAGTACAGATTAAAAGGTGGCATAAATATAGGGTATGACTGCAAATCGCCCATTCTTTACGGGTGAATCCTTTAACATTTAACTAGTACTTCCTCTGTTTCAATTCAAATGAGGTAGTTTTTGACCCGGCACGAAGTTTAAGAAGAAAAACAAGACTTTTGAAACCTGTGGTTTATAATTTTAAGGGCTAAAAGTTTTATGTATGTGGCCATGACATTTGTTTGGTTATAAAAGTTTCTCATTAAGGGTAAAATAAGCATAAAATTAAAGTTAAATTATTTTCAATTATAAAAATATTTTATTCTTTTTTGAATGGACTAATAAAAAAACGTGTGATCTAAATTGAAATAAATGGAATAAGTTTTTTGAATTTGGGCTATGAGAATGTGAATGTTTTGGCTTTTGAACAAGGCTACACGAGTGAACTAGAATTAACTAAATTAATCTATTTTAAATACTCGATGCCTAAAGAAGAAAAACCCATATTATTTCTTTTTTCTTTTCAGTTTCTTCTTCGAAAAAAAAAAATGTTAGGTAATCTTTTTTCACTCTTTATAATGGACCTTGTAACATTAACCTACTGGCTACATCTGGCTACTAGGAGCTACTGCTGTTCCCTTTCAATGCTTGCGTGACGTTTTAAGCTTTAAAATATAGTCACACATTGAGTTATATGATCAAACATTACATAGGCAATTGACTTTTTACCTCAATATTTTATTCTTTCGTCGAGATGAGAAGCATGCCACGTTGACTCTATCATGGACTTAATTAATTATTCTTGTTTAAATAATATTTTCTTCAAAAATACTTTTTTTTATATTGATAGTTACTAGATTTAGAGAACGTTTGACTTAGCTAATTTAGAGTATGTATTGAAAAACACTTTTAAGTACTGAAGCTGATTCAAAAAATAAGTAATTATTGTTTGGATAAATGTGCTGAAATTAGCAATAAGCAACTAAAAAATTGGGTATACAAAGAATTTTGTTTTAAAAAGAAGTATTTTAGGGATGGAATATTAAATATTTGGTCAAACCTAAATGCTTATAAGCTGAAATTTGATAAGTTGGGGAAACCAACTTATGGGTTTTGGCTTATTTTTGGCTTATCAGCACTTTTAATTTTATCAAATGTGTAGATAGGCCAAAAAGTGCTTAAAAGTCAGTTTGATTAGCTTATAAGTTTAGCCAAACACCCTCTTATAAATAGTTCTTTTTATTATAACATTCCAATTACTTTTAAATTCTAGATTAATTGCATTCTAACTTGATGATTTGAAAATTAATCCCAATACCATCATGATGTTTCGATTAAGTGGCCATTAAATTTCTCTTTTACCCTATATGTTATAGATCAAAATAAATATGCAGCACATATTTTGCAATGTCTTATAGTATATGGTTGTTTAATCTTTTAGTCATATCGTTTATTTTGGTACTGAGTACGATATTAGCTTCTTCTTGTCGGATTTAACCATTTTTGTGGACTACTTTCTTTCAAACGTATGATCTTCTTTAATTCGAGAAAACAACATATCTATTCGAATTTTTTTCTCCTTTTCTTTGTTTTGTGGGGTTTGGAAGGTGGGAGGTGGCTGACTTTAATAAACTAAACTAATGGATGTTGATTGTGTATGCATCACTATCTTAGTAAGAAAAATGTAAAATCAGATGTGACGTATGTGTCGTGTGTTGGTTGGATTATTCATTTAATTGCACGCCTCTCTTATTTGGCTTCACATCTCAATCAACCCTTGCAACTGCTGGAGTCGAGAAACTTTACCAATCCACACATACATACATACATACATACATACATACATACATGATTTTTGACTTGAAAGGCTTCGCTGATATTAAAAAAAAGGCAGTTTCAAGCCTAAAGTATTCTCACATTCATGTAAGGTTTGGGGAAGTGTTGTGCCTCTAAGGTGTAACATAAACGGTCTATTCTAATATACACATTTCACTACTGGAATTCATAACCTGTAAAAGCTGCGTATATTAATTTTGAGAAAGTTTCAATGCTCATTTGATCTGTCGTAGGCGCAACTCTTGTTCTAAACTAAAAGTTTGAGAAAAAATAAAAGTATATGTTAGAGTTAGGATCGAAAAAAGTCAGGTTTCATGCAGAAACTAGCAAAGTAAATCTTCAACGACGATATATCCAACACCAAAAGAAAAACCTACCAAAAGAGACACAAACATTTAACGTGGTTCAATCTACTTACATACGTCCATGGCGGAGATGAGCAATCTATTAAAGTGCTGCAATGACAGTTGGAAGATGACTTTATTTAGCTGGTAGTTAGTTAGTGGTGAATGGTTAGTTATAACAGAAATTAGGAAAGGTTGCTAGTATTAATTAGGTAGGATTAGTTAGTTGTACACATGTATATATACACATGTGCATATCATTATATACTCTTCCTTGTAACCAGATATTGAGAATATCGAATATACAACACAGAAAATTGCAACCGCTCTCTCCTTCATAGTCTTCTTCTTTTCTTAGCTCAGGTTAACCATCAGTCAACAATGGTGGTTTTAACATGGTATCAGAACTGAAAGAGTTGATCGGAACTGTGAGGATTTAGTTTCAAGAGTTGTTCTGTGAAATTGTGGAGAAATCTCTTTAATCGGTTTTGACTGCTTCGAATTACTGATTTTTAAGCAGATCGATACTGGCTGAGATAAACATTGACAATCCGTGACATCCGTGGTATTTACAACCTTCAGATGCACCGAAAAATGTAATAATTTCTGTTCGATTGACTGGGGACGAGAATTACTCGGTCTGGAGTAGGGCAAAGAAGATTGCGTTGAGAGCTAAGAGGAAGCTAGGGTTCATAGATGGTACATGCACCAAAGGCCAATTCACTGCTAATTTGGGCGAGGATTGGGAACGCGTTAATGCTACAGTATTGACTTGGATCATGAACACTGTCTCGCCGGAGCTGGTGAATGGGATAGTATATGCCAACAATGCTCATGAAGTTTAGGCTGATTTGCAAGATCGTTTTGATAAGATCAATGGATCAAGGATATATAATCTTCAGCAAGAAACTGGTACGATCTCTCAAGGTACTTCTAGTATCTCTGGCTTATCACTCTAGACTTAAGCTGTTATAGGATGAATATAATGCACTTATCCCCACTCTGCCTGTGATTCCTGAAACAAGAGTGTTCATAACACATTTAGAACAACAACAAAAAAATTCAATTTTTGATGGGATTAAATGATAGCTTTAGTGCCATTAGAAGTCAAATACTACTCATGTCACCATCACTAAGTGTGAGTCATGCCTATGCTATGTTGATTAATGAGGAGAATCAGAGGAAGGTTCATATGACCTATACACCTATGAATGAGGCAAATGATTCCACTGCCTTAATAAATTCAAGGGATAATTCACAGAAGTACAAAAGGTATGAAAATCTATATTGTGAGTATTGCATAATGAAGGGTCCCACTAAAGATACTTGTTACAAATTGGTGGGATACCCGCCTAGTTTCAAGGGAAAGAAGAAGCAGGAATACAGGCAAGCCAATGCAGTCATAGGTGATGGATTTCATTCTAAGGATGATGGGCCTCCAGTCACCACAACTGCAGATTCTAATGTGGGGAAACAAGGAATGCATAATTACTTAACTAATGAGCAAAACAACCAGATAATAAAGCTCTTGAATCAGGACAAGGGAGAAGAGTTTGCAGCCAACATGGCAGGTAACACTGATTCTCAATTGACTCAAACATCTGATACTCTTTGGATTATTGACACTGGAGCAACAAACCACGTGACTTCAAATATTAACCTGCTAAATAATATAACTAAATTGACTAACATCAAAAGAGGTAATGTTCATTTACCAAATGGTAAGACAGTACTAGTCATGTACCAAGGAAAATGTAAGATCAGTGATGATAAATTAATTCAGGATGTTCTGTATGTACCTGAATTCAAATACAACTTATTATCTGTCACGACCCGGATTTCCCACCATCGGGGTCATGATGGCGCCTACTAAATGGAAGCTAGGCAAGCCAAATATTAATTACATCTCCATTAATTACCAGTTTCTTATTATTAAAAACATAAATTACAGCAGAATAATCAAAATTAGCGGAAGACTTAATCAAGTATGATAAAGAAAACCCAAATATGATACACTACCCAAGACTGATGTCACAATACTCACGAACTTCTAAGAATAATACACATAATTGTCTGAAAGAAAATACAAGCTGTTTATCTCGATTACATGAGATAACAGAATGAAAAGCATAGATAGAAGAGACAACGGGTCCTGCGGACGCCTGCAAGGCTACCTCGTAATCTCCGTAGTTGAAAAATCCACAAGTCGCTACTGCCGCTGCTGCTGTCCGTAACCTGTATCTGCGCAAAAAGAGCGCAGAGTGTAGTATCAGCACAACCGACCCCATGTGCTGGTAAGTGCCTGACCTATCCCAGCGAACTAGTGACCAGGCTAAGGCCAGTCACCCACTTAAACCTGTACAGTTGCAATATAGACATATATATATACAATACATTTATAAGGAAATACTCTGCTCTGAAATAACAGTCAATAACTCATGATATCCAGAATAATCTAATCAACATAATAAATCTTACTTCCATGTCTCAATTCCTCTCTCATTTCATATCTCGTGGTAGGCGTACCACCCGCTTCCAACTATTACTGTAATTATATCTTGTGGTAGGCGTACCACCCGCTCCCAAATATATCAATAATTATATCGTGTGGTAGGCGTACCACCCGCTCCCTAATATATCAATAGGCTACCAGCAACTATGGCCAATGCCAAGATTTAAAATCACTTTGTGGTCGGCGTACCACACGATCCCAATTCATAAAATATATATATTACCGGCATTTAGCCAATAATCTCTATATCAACAATATTTATAATTTCCGGTTTTAAACCAATAATTCATAATAATTTCAACAATTTACCTTCATTACCGGTATAACACCAATAACTCTTATTCAACAATTTATTCATATTCCTACAAACTAGGATAGAACAAACACTTACCTCGAAAGTCTACGAACGATTCAATCCGTAGCAATGCCTTTTCCTTTTGAATTTGACTCCAATCCAATCGTATCTATACACAATTGATTTAGTATCATCAATTCTACTTATCAAACTAGTTCATATTGCTAAACATGATTTTTACAATATTCTGCCCGGAATAGTAAAAATCGACCCCGAGCCCACATAATCGAAACTCAAGTTTCGAACCAAAATAAGTTCACCCAATCTTCCATGAGTTCAAATATACAATTTGTTCTTAAATTCGACTCCAAAACGAGGTCTAGATCGCAAATTCATTGAAAACCCTTACTATACTAAATTCTCAATTTTTCTACCCATTTACACCTATTTAGGCTTAGGAATTCAAATAATATTGATGGAAAATGAAGAAAACGAGTTAAGAATCACTTACCCAAGAAGTTTGGTGAAAAATAGCTCAAAAATCGTCCAAGGGGCTGTGAAGAAGGGGGTTGAACAGAAATGGGATTTGTTATCCCGTTTCTGTTCTGTTTTGGGATTAAAATGACTGGGCAAAAGTTTGCCCTTCGCGTTCGCGTGGACAGTGTCGCGTTCGCGAAGGGTTGGGCAAAATGGGCATCGCGTTCGCGTGGACATAGTCGCGAACGCGAAGGGTTGGACTGAAATGCATCACGTTCGCGTGTACACAGTCGCGAACGCGAAGAATAAAATCTGGGCTTACAAATTGGCCTACGCGAACGCGTGGCACCTTACGCGAACGCGTAGAGGAAAATGGCTGGGTCCAAATTTTGTTGTACGCGAACGCGATCCTATGGTCGCGAACGCGATGAAGGGAAGAAGTTGGCCATCGCGAACGCGACCGCCTGGACGCGAACGCGATGAAGAATTGACTGCTGCAGATTTTTGCAGTTTTTCTTAAGTTCAAAAACACCCCGAACCACCTCCGAAACACTCCCGGGCCCTCGGGGCTCCAAACCAAATATGCACACTAACTTAAAAACATCATACGAACTTGCTCGCACGATCAAATCGCTAAAATAACATCAAAATCCATGAATTGAGCCTTAAAACTCAAGAATCCTTCCAAATTTTCATAACTTTCAAAATTTCCAATTTAAGGTCGAAACACGTCAAACGACGTCCGTTTTCAACCAAACTTTCCAGGAAGCGCTTAACCAATATATATGACTTGTACCGGGCGTCGAACCAAAATACGAGCCCGATACCAGTACTTTTTAATAAAAATTCAGTTTCATTTTCCTTAAACATTTTCAGAAAACAATTTAACAGAAAAATTCTTTTACTGGGGTTCTAGACCTCGGATTTCAATTCCGGACATATGCCCAAGTTCCATATTTTTCTACGGATTTTCTGAGACCTTCAAATCACGGATCCGGGTCCGTTTACCAAAAATGTTGACCAAAGTCAACCATATCAATATTAATATCAAAATTCTTCAACTTTTTCACATATTTCACATATTTCAACTTAAATATTTTCCAGCTTTGTGCCCGGACTGTGCATGCAAATCGAGGCAACTATAAATGAGGTTTTCAAGACCTCCAAAGCTCAGAATGATTAATAAAACAAGTGATGACCCTTTGGGTCGTCACATTATCAGTTTCAAAACTGACCAAGGAGTTATTTTGCTCAGCACTTTTCTTTCCATCATTCTGTGTATTCCAAGACTTGTGCACTAGGAAGGTGAGGAGGATTGATAAGGAGAAGGGTGGTCTTTACTTGCTGTTACCAGATGGATCAAGTGCAAATAAACTCAAGCAACAAGTTAGAGGTTGTTTGGTAGAAGATGTTACATTATATAGTAATATATGGCGCAAAATACTAGGACATGTACCAGCAAGAGTGATGAAACAACTGGCATTTCTGAAGCACAAGATGCCTACAGACTGCAACTTCAATAGATGCATTATATGTCCACTAGCAAGACAAACTATGAATCCTTTTCCCCCAGTACAACTAGAGCAGTAGTAATCTTTCAACTAGTACATGTAGATATCTGGGAAACTTATAAAGTATCTACATCTAATGGAAATAGATACTTCTTAACATTGGTAGATGATCATTCTAAGATAATTTGGGTGTTCCTAATGAAATTGAAAAGTGATACTCTTATTATTCTAAAGTCTTTTATCAAAATGGTGAATGTGCAGTTTAATCATGATGTTAAATGTCTTAGGACTGATGATGGAGCTGAGTTTTTCAGCTCTGAAAGCACAAATTTTCTATCAGATAACGAGATATTACACCAAAGTAGTTGTCCATACACTCTACAACAAAATAGAGTAGTGGAAAGGGAACACATGCATATCTTAGAAGTGGCAAGGGCACTAAGATTCCAACGTGGCATACCACTTCATTTCTGGGGAGACTGTGTAAATAGACTGCCATCTTCTGTACTAGGTGGAAAATCACCCTATGAGGTCTTTCGCAAATCACCTCCTTCACTATTGTACTTAAGGGTTATTGGGTGTCTTTGCTTTACCACAATTATCAGGGAACATGATAAACTCCTACCTAGAGCAGTAGCAATAGTCCATATGGGGTATTCCACTTCTCAAAAGGGATACATATTATATAACCTCAAAGATGAGAAGTTCTTCATCAGCAGCGATGTCACATTTAGAGAGGATATGTTTCCATTCTTGATGATGAAGGAAGGAAAGGTATCTCCATTGTTTCAGGAAGCACACAGGTACTATACCCCAGTACAACAAGCTTTTGCTTAGGATATGCAGACTCCTAATCAAGATCTAGATCAATCACATGTTGAACATGATGTTGCAGTACCTCAGTTGGTTGATTTACCCATCAATGATATTGATGGGGTGCAGGCTACTGAGAGAACTCATGAGGCTACTTCACATGACCAGCCCAGAAGAACCAGCAGAGGGTCCAAACTACCAATATGGGCCAAGGATTATATATGTCCAACTATGAAGACTTCCTCCTCGACATGTCAGTTTCCTATGTCCAACTACCTGGGTTATGGTTCACTAGGTAATGCATATCAAAGCTATCTGACTGCAGTGATATCATATGTTGAACCTACAACATATTAATAGGAAATACAGGATCAGAGGTGGAAAGATGCTATGCAGGCTGAAGTTGATGCACTAGTCAGCAATAATACATGAGAGGTGGTTCCTATAGGCAAGGTCCCCATTGGTTGCAATTGGGTATATAAAATCAAGCATAGATGAGATGGAACAATAGAAAGGTACAAGGCTAGATTAGTAGCAAAAGGTTACACCCAACAATAGGGGTTAGACTACCAAGAAACATTTTCCCATGTGGTTAAAATGATCACTATTAGGACTGTTATTGCCTTAGCAACCATGCATCAATGCCATTGTTTCAGATGGATGTTCACAATGCCTTCCTCCAAAGTGACCTTGAGGAAAAAGTGTACATGCAATTGCCTCATGGATTTGGTCGCCAAGGTTGGAATACATGATGTAGACTATTCAAATCCCTATATGGCCTAAAACAAGCATCTTGACAATGGAACCTCAAGCTTTCTAATGCACTTATACAAGCTGATTTCCAACAGAGCAAACATGATCATTCTCTATTCATCTTAAAGAAACACAAAAAATAAGTTATTTTACTTGTATATGTGGATGATCTCCTTATTATAGGGGATGATCTTGATCTCATTCAAGAAGCCAAAAATACTTTACACAACAGCTTCAAGATGAAGGACCTAGGAGCTCTGAAGTACTTCCTAGGAATAGAAGTCTGCAGATCACAACAAGGAATTTTACTTTGCCAAAAGAAATGTGCACTGAAGCTGATTGCAGAGTTAAGACTATCAGGCTCCAAACCTGCCTTAACTCTAATGGAGCAGAACAAGAAACTTACCACTGCTGAATATGATCAGCATTGTGAATTCAACGATGATACAACACTAGAAGATGCAAGAGAATATCAAAGGCTAGTTGGGAAGATGCTTTACTTGACATTAACCAGGCCAGACATAACAAATAGTGTGCAGATCTTAAGTCAATTTATATAGTCATCCAAGAAGTCACACCTTGAAGCAGCCTACAGAATTGTGAAGTGTGTGAAGAATGAGCCAGGATTCGGAGTATTGATGAGTGCAGAAAAGAGTACAGTCCTAAGAGCATTTTGTAGCAGACTGGGCAAGCTGCCCAAGCTCAAGGAAATCTGTAATAAGCTACTTGGTGAAGCTGGGAAACTCTTTGTTAGCTTAGAAGCCAAAGATGCAAAAATACTAGCAAGAAGTTCAGCAGAATCAGAGTACAAGAGCATGGCTCTGACAGTAGCTGAACTAGTATGGCTACTAGGCCTTTTCAAGGAGCTAGAGGTTGACATTGATGTTCCAGTTCAATTGTTTACAGATAGCAAGACAGCAATGTAGATAGCAAGCAATCCCGTGTTTCATGAAAGAACAAAACACATAGAAGTCGACTGCTATTTCATAAGAGAAAAGGTGCAATAATGAATGGTACACCCTGAGTATGTACCAACAAAAGAGAAAGAAGCAGACATTTTGACAAAGGGACTTGGAAGCATGCATCACTATCATTTGCTATCCAAGCTAGGGGTGTTGAATATCTTCACACCATCTAGCTTGAATGGGGGTGTTGAAGTGCTGCAATGATAGTTGGAAGATGACTTTATTTAGCTAGTAGTTAGTTAGTGGTTAATGATTAGTTATATCAGAAATTAGAAAAGGTTGTTAGTATTAATTTGGTAGGATTAGTTAGTTGTATACATGTATATATATACGTGTGTATATCAGTATATACTCTCCCTTATAACTAGACATTGAAGATATCGAATACACAACATAGAAAATTGCAATTGCTCTCTCCTTCATAGTCTTCTTCTCTTCTTAGCTGAGGTTAAACATCAACCAAAAATGGTGGTTTTAACACAATTCACTATAATAAAAGAGAGTACAAAATATCGAGAGAACAGTCTCACGAAGAGACAAACACAAGTGACACACTAACACTTGCCCCGTAAAGTTCTTCCCCTAAACATTACTCTCAAGCTCCCTATGGCTACATTGTAGATGCTACTAAATGACAAGGGCGGATCCTCAATTTATAGAACTCTAAATCTTTTTCCTACAAGAAAAGAGACTAGCCAAATATGAAAGAATTATATTTTCCTTCTAGCAAAAGAAAAGCCCAATTACGGTAAATATATTGTCCTTTCCTTTAAATAGAAAAATTAATTATGATAAGAAAATTTGAACAAACACCTAACAAAATAGAGTTTTTTCTCATGTACTAGTTGAAAAACCAAAGGATGATGATGACATAAGAAATTCCCGCCTTAAACTTCCTTTCTATTCACAAAATACTAAACTTACATGGTATTTGATTTTCATCAACATAAAGGACACGTCACTTTTTACTTGAAGATAAAATTTAATAAATAATGATCAAATCAAATATAATATCCAAATGAATATGCAAAAGATGATATCATGATTTTACCATGTCGAAATAAAAAGAGGGCGTAAAAGGATAACCGTGTCAACATCGCGTAGTACTTATCAAATTTTGTAAATAATTTAGACTAATATATTTACATAAAATAATGGCTCAAGCCTCATATTCTCTTTACATAAGATACTGGGCTGGTGATTTTAAAGACAATTCCACTAACTGATAATCAAAGATCATCTAAATATTCTAAATGAAATATTGCCTAAATTAGTGTAAAGATTGATTAATTGAAAGGTACATAGAAGAAAGAAACTCAAAGCATCGTGGCAGGGCACAGTCAAATGCTAAGGTCTTAGGCTTGACTACCGTTCCAATTTAATCCAATGTCCCAAACACATCCCAAAAATCAATATCCATAAATTATTCTAGTTGGGTAAGGATCCTTCACAATATTTATGCATGTATTAAATGCATTTTACAATAAAGATTTAAGTTATGATACAATGACACCCTAAAGAACTTTTATGTTTAGTGCTATTAACAAATAACTTCAATAATTTGGAAAAATGACATTATATAACTGGTCTCAAAATAATAGCTAAAAATTATATATATATATATATATATATATATATATATATATATATATATATATATATATATATATAAAAAAAGAAATCCACTACTTATTTATATATATTTTTAAATTCCTAATTATTATTATATATTAACCAAAAATCGTTATAGTAACTCAATAAACTTTAAATCTTGAATATACTTTTAATTTAATATGATAGTGTGACAAATTTATACCATATTTACATGATTTAGGACTCGAACCAATAAATAGAGTTAGCTGGAGAGCAAAGACAAACGACATTGGGATCCTCCTTTATATAACATGAGAACTCCCTTGAAATAATAAAATAATACAAGGGTAGGTCACGTGTCTTCGAAGGGACGACAGGGCTTAAGAGCACGTTTTCGCTCCGACATTTTAAAATCGTATCCTCACTACGACTATTGTTTAGTCATGGGTCGCTATTGTCGCAATGGGCAAAATTTGACCATTTACAAAGAGCAAAGACAAACGACAGGCTAAGAATTGAGAAAACCCCAATTTGTAGATATTTAAGATATAGTACCACATATTACCATGCACTATTGCACGTTTGGTGTTAGTATTATTATGGCAAGGACGCAGGCGTCTTAGCACGCTCCATCCAAAGTGCATCATTGATATTACACACAAACAATTAACAATTCCTCTAAGTAATGTCCCAATCTTTTTTAATATCCAATGTAGGTTTTAATCATTATGTTTTATTCTGCTCCACCCACTGCAACCTTATGCCTTTTATTTTAATTTAAACTTGCTCGAGAATTTGCTATAGCAAGATCACTAAACTAGATGCATTGGTGGTTTACTTAGGAATTTTCACTTTGATTATGTTGATGATTAAGAGCAATTAGGAATCAAGCAATTTAATTAACCACCAAACAAGTCTGCCGTGCAAAACATTCGTGTTTAGACAGCTCTTGTCTAACTTTACTATGTCCGTTGTCAAAATATTATTGTGTTGGGTTTTGGGCAGAACAAATTAATGTAAATTATTGTTCTTGATAAAAAGATCCAGAAGAAAATATTGTATTCCCATATACTACTTTCTCTCCCAGCCATTGTTTATCTTAACGGTTAATATAAATATATAATGGTCTAAAATATTCTCAGAAGAGTTAGTGGGGACTGCGGATAAATTTCAACATTAGTAATTTTGGGATTTTGCAAAAATTATCGAGATTTTAACAAACTATTTTGAAATTTATACTCTTTTATTTATGAAAGTTACTTCCATTGCCATAATGAAAAAGCCAAATAGTTAACCAAAGTGATTTTTCCACCTTAAATTACCGAATAATAGATTTTCTCTATTTGAAGTGCGTTTTTAGAAATAGGAAAATCCCAATTGGACAATAGACATTCGAATTCATGATAAAGCAGTAATAAAAGAGATAGGTATGAAGAGACATAAATAAGGTTTGCCTGAAAATAGATACGGTCTATATACTTTTGACTTGTACTATCTTTACATATATTAAAAAGCTTAAAATTAATCAAACCTATTCTAATCTTATTAATTCTGAATTCTGAATTCACATATAAAGCTTAAGAAGAGTCGTAATCTTGGAGGCAAAAAGTAGGCATGAAATGCAAAAATAGTAGATTTATAAGTGGTCATTTAAAAATAGTCACAGTTTCAAAATTTATCAAAATTTAGTCATTTGTTATGTAAGAATAAATTTGAGCGAAAATACTATTCAAAATCCGGAAATACTCCAGCATAATATACTGCAATTCTAGTATAATATACTGGAGTTCCAGAATATATATACTGGAACTCCAGTATATTATACTAGAGCCAGCAAAATCTACCGGTTCAGCATATATATGCTGGAAGTTAATACACATGTGCACCGAACTCCTGTATATTATGCTGTACCGATCTCTGTTGAAGCAAAAGTAGCTATTTTTCAATGACTTGGCAAACAGTGGCTATTTTTGAATGACCAATCCAAAAACTGGCTAACCCATGCTAATTTAACAAAAGGGCGATGTGCACAGATAGCCACTAACAGCTTATGTCTTTATTTTAAAGCCAGCGTTTTAAATGTCTTTAGTCTTTAGCCACTGGTTTAATAAACTTTAACTGCTCGGATGAAAATACCCTTCTGCTCATGTCCTTAACTTCAGGACTTTAGGACTACATGTCCTTAACTTTTGAACTTGAAACTCTAAGTTCAGGACTTCAAGACTACATGTCCTTAACTTTTGAACTTGGAACTCTAAGTTCAAGACTTCAAGGTTACAACTCCTTCACTTTTGAACTTGGAACTCAAACTTCAAGACCAAACGTCCTTAACTTTTGAACTTGTAAGTCAAAGTTAAGGACCTATTGTCCTTAACTTTTGAACTTGTAACTGTAAGTTAAGTACTGCTTGTCCTTAACTTTTGAACATATAATTGTAAGTTAAGGATTGTCTGTCCTTAACTTTTGAACTTTAAACTCAAAGTTAAGGACTGCATGTCCTTAAGTTTTGAACTTGAAACAATAACTAAAGGACTGCATGTCCTTAAGTTTTGAACTTGAAACTATAAGTTAAGGATTATCTATCCTTAACTTTTGAAACTGAAACTCAAAGTTAAGGACAGAAAGTTCTTATGTTTTGAACTTGAAACAATAACTTAAATACTGACTGTCCTTTAGTTTTGAACTTGAAACTATAAGTTAAGGACTGTCTGTCCTTATCTTTTGAACATGCATGTCAAATTTAAGGAATGCATGTCCTTAACTTTTAAACTTGCATGTCAAACTTAAAGACTCATGTCCTTAACTTTTAATCTTTGAACTCAAAAGAAATAAAAATAAGGTAAGAAGAAAGAATTAATATACTTAATTGAGACATCTGCTCAAAAATTCAGAACTTGAAAATTTTGATGATGCAAAAGGAACTATTATACGTATTGGTAAAAGAAATAGTGAAGCAAAATTAGAAGGATCTCGTGATGGACCTGGTTATGTCTTAGTAATTGGGGTCACTAGTACACCTGATGCTATTGACCAAGCATGGATGAGGCCGACCGTGAAATTGCCTTGGGTATTCTAGATGAAAATGCAATGCGAAAGAGAGGAAGAAGGGGCAAAATTGTCTTTTTTCTATTAGTAGTGGTTATTTTGGGTGAGCATTATAATTAGATTGGATAAAAATTAAAGACACCCTTAATTAGTGGCTACTACACACCACTTTTACTATTTTAATTGCCCATAGTTTTTCCGAGTTATACGAAAGGGATTTTACCTAGTTATACTATATTAGAAACTTATTAACCACTTTTTTTTTAGATTTCTTGAGAATTAAATTAGGTATTTATACTTACTAGTTACGTACAAAACATTATAAAAGAATGATCCCTTAAATATAGGAATTAATTAGTAATGTATCTCCAATCCTCATCTACCAGCTTTAGCCTCCTACAATCACTATTGTTTTCCTAATTTTAGAAAAAATTAAAGTTATTCTCTCTCTCTCTCTCTCTCTCTCTCTCTCTCTCTCTCTCTCTCTCTATCTCTCTCCATCTCTCCCTCGTACAAATCAAATTATTATCTCTCTAAAATTATAGTATCATATATTTCTCTGAATCAATTCCACCAACAACCATTAAAAAGCTTCAACTATTGACAAATTCATCGACATTATCTCTAAAATTGCAGTTAGAGAGATCATCCATTGACATAACATTAAAAGGGTTTGAAACTTTGAATTAGATATTTGAATTTTATGAGTTTGTAATTTCTTTGGATTGGGTGTTCTTGAAAATAATTGTAAACTTTTATTAGAGTTTACATATAAATTTGAAGGGAGATTGTTTAAGTTTAAAGTTGATTTCAGGTTTAATTTCAGGTGGAAAGTCGAGGAAGAAGAAGTTTCGAAATTGTATTACGATTGTATGATAAATGTATCATTGTATTTGATACATTAATACCTAAAATAATTCTGATACAATACTAATACAATTAAAATACACTATTTTATCATAATTTAAGCTTAGGGTAGGGTCTACGTGGATGTTTTAAATCGAAACTTAAAAAAAATGAAGATCAAGAATTGTATCATAATTTAGAATATTGTATTACAATTGTATCATAATTTGTACCAAAAATAATATATGATACAATACTAATACAAATATAATATGATATTGTAGTAGTTTAAGTTTAGAGTCGATTTTAAGTTGTCAGAATTGTATAAGAATTCTTTAGGATTATATCAAATTTGTATCTTAATTATGAGCAGTTGTGAATTCGTGACGAATTTCACACATTGTATCACAAATATATGATATTTATATATTAACTTATTAGTATTGTATCACGTATTATTTGGGATATTAAGGTACTCTATGTGTTAGATACAATTACGATACAAGTATGATATAATTATGTTTTTACGTATTGATGTATCTGATACAATTTAAATACAATTATGATACAATTGTTGAATATTTCTTTATTTTTAGTGTTGTCCGATCTCCCAACAAAAGAATGATGCAGTTGATGATATAATAATATAAAGCTATCAGCAATAGCAGGAAGAGAGAAGATGGAGTTTTGTGCGTTGATTAAGGGATTTAGTTGTAAAAAAGAAGGAGAGAGAAGAGGAGAAAAAAATATATAATTGGATCCCTTAATTGAAGACACTAATAATAAGGTGAGAGCCTTTTATGTAGCAATCTACATAATTTGTAAAAACAAATCAAGATACTTATTAAAATCACAAAACATAAAGAATATTGATGAATAAATTTCTAATAGAGTATAGTTAGGTAAAAATTCCTTTGTCTTTCGGCCCAAACATATTACATCTAATAACCTAAAATGTCTTTTTGTTTAGCAACAGTCTATTTTGTATATATTTTTGAATAATGACATTCTATTTTGTATATATTTTGTATAGTAACAATCTATTTAATATATATTTTGTATAATGATAGTCTATTGTATATAAATTATACAGTGACAATCTATTTTGTATAGTAAGAGTCTTTCTTGTATATATTTTGCATTGTGATATCTATTATGTATATTTTTTGTATAGTGACATCTATTTCTTATATTTTTTATATAATGACAGTGTAATTAGTATATAAATTATATAGTGATAGTCCATTTTGTATATTTTTTGTATAGTGGCAATATATTTGTATATTATTGTATATAGTGACAGTCATTTTTTTATATTAAATGACTACACGTTTGTAAAACCAGTCATTACATAATTGATTTGATGCATCTTACTGTGATTTTTAATTATTTATTATTTGTTAGTCTAAGAATTTTAACAAATGGAGTATACTCTACGGATCCTATGTTTGAACTTACGTAGTATTATATAATAAAATTTTTATTTTCTAAAAAAAAAAAGAGTATACTCCACAATTCTTAAAAGGAAAGATGCAAAACATGCAAAAACAGAAAATTGATTATTCTTTTTGGCAAATAAAAAGTTTTCATTATCAATGGAGTAATGTATAGTAAAACGACTCGAAATGTATAGAAAAATTTTCTTGTATAACCATATGTTGAATAAAAATAAAATTTATTAAGTGCATATACATCAATCTTACTACAGAAACTATCAAACTGATAAAGTAAAGACTGCATAAGCAATGAGAATGTAACAACCAGAATTTTCCATCATCGGGAGTCGTGATGGCGCCTACTGTCGGATCTAGGCAAGCCAAACATTCAAAACTTTTCACTAGTGACATTTTAACAATATAAATAAATGGAAGCATTTTAAATGAAGCGGAAGACTTTAAGCTTATATAATTGAAATAGAATTTGTGGAAGTTGTAACACACTTCTACCAAGAATCTGGTGTCACTAGCTCACGGACTGCAATAGAGTACTAAAAACAAGTATGAAATGATATTACATATTGTTTGCCTCAAAACAAAGAAAACAAACTAAAATATAGAGGGACTTCGGCCTGCGAACGCCAGCTAGGCTACCTCATGAGTTCCTGGACTTAAGACAACTTCCGGGCAATGTTAGTGCTGCTGTCCAAAAGCTGCTCCTGGATTTGTGCATAAAGATACACAGAGTGTAGCATCAGCACAACCGACCCTATGTGTTGGTAAGTGTCTGGCCTAACCCCGGTGAAGTAGTGACGAGGCTAGACACGACCTACCAAAAATATCATGTGCATATATATATATATATATATATATATATATATATATATATATATATATATATATGCAATGGAAATAGCAACAAAAAATATCAAATAGAAACTAGGAAGGGGCATGCTCCAGGGAATACAGTGAAAACAGATCAACGGGTATAACACCAAAACTACATCAATGATATGACTCATATAAGTGGTCGACGTACCACACAATCCCATAATATATATTTATAAGTGGTCGGGGCGCCACACGATCCCATATCATAGTTCATAAGTGGACGGCACGCAACATGATCCTGTAGTGTATATTCATAAGTGGTCGGCGTGCCACACGATCGCATAGTATATATTTATAAGTGGTCGGCGTGCCACACGATCGCATAGTATATATTTATAAGTGGTTGGTGTGCCACATGATCCCATATCATAGTTCATAAGTAGACGGCGTGCCACACGATCCCATAGTATATATTCATAAGTGATCGGCGCGCCACACGATCCCATTTCATGATGAATAATACATGTAATCTTTCTAGAGGGGGCCCCATTAGACAAATTGAACAACATAACGATTTAATCCAGCAAGGGTACAACTAACAGCCCAAATATCCCAGCAATAGAGAATACATATAATAATTAAATCCCGGCAAGGGAGAAGCAATAATAATCAACTACGCAACCCGGTAAGCGGATAATCACAAAACTTTCTCTTTTAATCACGTCTTTCTCAATTATCAATTTTTATTTAGAGCCAACACTTCAATAATATACCAATCACAATTTTTTCTCAACCATTCACATTATATGACACTTATCAATTAAACCAGAAAGATGTATCACAAAAATTTGATTCAAACACAATTAAGACTCACGGTCATGCTAGAATCTAGTGCATAGATAACCGTCACCATGCCTATACATTGTACTCCACATTTAGCAGTTAGCAAATAATATCCTAGTCCTATTCGCTCAAGCCAAAGTTAGAACAAACATTTAGCTCAAATGCTCCAAAAATCCACTCAAGCCACTAGTATAGCTTTACTCCTTGAATTCACCACAAAACCGCTCGCATCTAGTCATAAATTACTTGAACATATCAACAAATGATAATTGAATCAACTTGAATATATGAAAATGAATTTTTCAAAGTTTTACTCAAAAATTCACAAAATGCCCCTGGTCCCACGTGGTCAAAACCCAAGGTTCAGACCAAAACTCGGTTATCTATTCTCCCACGAGTTCATATCTATGATTTGTTTTGAAATCGGACCTCAAATTGAGGTCCAAATCCCAAATTTTAAGAAAACCTAGGTTCTACCCAAAATCCCCATTTTCACCCATGGAAATCTATGATTTTAAGATGAAAACATGTTTAATGATGATAAAGATTGAAGAAGTTGAGTAAAAATTAACTTACAAATGATTTGGAGAAGATAGGTTTCTTTGAAAATCGCCTATGGAGTGTTTGAGCTAAAAGAATAAAGAAATAGGGTGAAAAATGCATCCAAGTATGAAAAATGCAAGCCTCAGTTATGGGAAATGTGAACATGGATTTGCAATTGCGAACCCAGAAGACCCCGAAAATGCGAGACACAAGTTCACATTTGCGAACATCGAACAACCCAGGGTTTTCACATTTGCGAACATTGTGTCGCATTTGCGAACAACCCCAGTCCGCATTTGCAAGGACAAGGGTCGCAATTGCGATCACAGGCCCAGGTCCTGCACTTTGCATTTGCGATCAGCTAGCTCGCATTTTCGAGATCGCTTTTGCGAGCTTTCCTTTGGATTTGCGAAAACCACAGAAGATCCAAATACCAGATTTTACAAAAATGAGAAATGCAATCCGATGCCAATCCAAAACTCTCCCAAGCCCTCGGGGCTCCCAACCAATTTTGCACGCAACAAACATCCTACAGACTTATCCATGCGATCATATCGCCAACATAACATCATATAAATCGGCAATATGAATCATTCAATAATTGGGACGAAAATGTTCGATACGTAATGGCTTGAATATAATATCATGGCAATTGAAGGGGCAAATCTGGCCACAGTTCACATGTAAGAACTTATTCTTTCCGCTTTAGAAAGTGAAGCTCTCACCATTCTGTAGAATTATCTCTTCACTACTTATTTGGATATCTTCAATCTTGTTACGAATAGAATTCTATTTAGAGTTAATGTCTATCTTGTGGAGAGTTATACTTTGTGACTAAGTCATATTTCTCCTATAAATAGAGGGGTCTTACCCCATTGTAAATCATCCCAAAATTCAATAAGAATTCTCTCTCCCTATTTTTCTCTGCAATATTGTTCTTCTTATTTTATTATTCATAACACGTTATCAGCACGAGACTCTAACCAATTGAGTAGATGCTTTGAGATTGATCATAATAATTGTCAATTGTTTTATGAACTTCCTTCATGATTAAATTCTGGATTTAAGGTAAGTATTTTACTTTTCTCTTTCAAATTCTTTTATTCTATACTTTAATTTTATATACAAGGAAAGACAACCAAGTTTGATTATAACTCTAATGGAGTTTAAGAAATTACAACCATAAAGTGATAAAATTGCTATGCCTTACCATGATTAAATTCATGTATGATTATGGGCAAATCCGTCCCATTGAATTTGCTCAATTCCCATTCCCTTTAGAGAATGTAATAGCAGTATGTAATAAGTCTGAAAGAAGACAAAATTATTACCATGAATAATCAATGGATATGGACGTGGCAATATACGAAATTATATCGTCATCATTGTGGTAATGAGAACAATTAATATTCTCAAATAATCCTTGACTCTGTGAAAGTAATATTTATCATTGATTTGACATGAGATTTTATAAAGCACATATAGATAATTATGGTCCATTCACGATGTGAATGTGACAACATCTTACTTATGAATACATATTCATTCTTCAAAGAATATGAACGTGCTAGTGGTAGTGAATATACCACACTCACCTCTAAAAAGAGGTTTGAGATGATATAAGAAAATAATATCATTATTATGGCATGAATGATTATTGGTCACGTACCTATTGTACGCCAAAATATTTTGGCATTGTGATTATTAAAAGTTAACGATAATGCAAGAAAGAGATCTTGCATATTATTTTGACCATGGCCATAATGGTATAACTTTCTCTTTAAAAGAGATATTCAACACATGGATGATGATGAATCTGTGGTAGTGCAAAATTAATTGAGAGCTCTAGAAGAGCCAATTTGTCACGACCCAAACCCCGGTCGTGATGGCGCCCAACACATTGCTAGGCAAGCCCGACCATCTTATCTAATTAAACCAGCCAAGTATAATTAATACTGATTAATCGGCATGATTAGCCTATTTTCACAACAAATTAAGAAGTGTATAAATGAAATACAAGAACACAGTCCCAACCAAATCGTGGTGTCACAAGTCTGAGCCTCTACAAATGAGATCTACTACACAATCAAGTCTAGGCAGAATGGAGACAACTAAATGATACAAACAAAGAGGTCAAGTATTGCGAACGTCGGCAGCTACCTCGAAGTCTCCACAGAATGGGGATAATAAAACAGTTGCGATAGCTCAACTGCCCTCCTGAACCTGCATATCTGCACAAAAAGTGCAGGGGAGTGGGGTGAGTATATTTCAACTCAGTGAGTAACAATAATAAACAATAACTGGAAGTAAGAACTCCTGTACTGTCACTAAACAGTTCTAAGGCAAACCCCCACAGGTAAGTCATCACTACAATGAGATCTCTGATCTCCAGTCCATATCCATCTCAACTAGGTCCCACACTGACCACATCCTCACTCGTACCACTACAGTGTACAGCCATCTCAATATATAGAGACATATACATATGTCTATAACAACTAAGT